>NNCF01127577.1:1184256-1244094 GCA_002313205.1 Laupala kohalensis | reverse complement strand
TTTAAATCGAAATAATTAACCAGAGGATAAAACAGATTATGTTTTAGCTTTGAAGTAAAACAGTATTTCATTTCCTATGTAACTGGAGAACGAATTGAATAGCTCTAGTCAACAAGGTTATTTCCCAGTTTTTCGTCTTTGATATGGTAATTTGGAATATAATTCATTATTCAAATGACTCTAACAAGTGTTTAGCTCAAATTATATGACAATATTAAGCGTAATTTGGAAAATGAGTTTCAGATACTATTTTCCCTTTCTTTAAACGTGTTTCGCATTTTCATTACCTTGTCGTTTGACAGTGGAGGTGTGTGATGTAATTATCTCACAAAGCATAGAATGTCTGGCATTACATCTCCTAAATCCTGTTCCACAACAGACGTGAAAATGGAACACTAATAGAATTAGCTCCTTTAAACAATCTCTTTGACGTCAGTCTCCCTTTTTTGGTTTGTGAGCGAAAATTCCTTGGTATTATGAAACGTCCTTGGTGCAGCTAAAGCAGTCTGGAATACAGGGTAACTGTGTGATAGGTTATTAATAAGAAATTTTAGTTCTTCTAAGGAGACATCGTTAAAACACGGGGCAGGAATGTCATTCTCCGAGAAAGTATTGAGGAAATAAAGACGTGTTGTGATGACCAGTCCATCCCCGCTATATAAGTCATAGTTCGTCGTAATCGAAAGAAAAAAATATTTTTGTATTATGTAAAAAAATCATTTTTCCTACACGCACGCACATACAAAATGCTTTTTTGAATGTAATTTTTTTGATTATTAGTTTAGTACCACTTAAAACATTTTTTTATAAAAAATTCTGAGAAGTCACCTAAAATACATTATATTATGGAAACACTTTAAATAGGATCTTATTTTCAAAATAAGAAAAGAATCAATACATTTTTATTATCTAAAACTAAACTTTTCAACCTTTTCCACAGATATAAAGCAATTTCCAAGATTTTTTATAATAAACAAAACAATTTAATTTATTACTTCAGTGATTCTAAAAAGGGCAGTAAATACTCGACATCACATACGCAATGAAGTTATAAGTAAACATGCTCTACTGTCGTACAAATTAGGATTAATTATTTGCCTTAAAACAATATTTAAATTAAAACCTACAGAATGCAGTTTATTTTAAGTTTTAATAATTTATAGTCTTTATAAACATATTTATTAAATATTTATATTTTAATATAATGTTTCTTTCCAAATTCATATAATGAATGTATTTTACAAAAGCATAATTTTTTTTTTTTAATTTGATATCGTTTTGTATGATACTCGATTAAAGCAATTAGATTGTGAAAAAATATATCAATATTTCTGTCAAAGTTACATAGTCATTATTATCACGCTCATTATGTTTCTGATCAAAATAATATAACATGCGATTATTCTTTCCCGCCTATTTAGCAATATTTAAAACACGTCTTAGGAGTTGCATTAGTGTGGTCACATCTCTCATTTTTTCCATTCCATCACTTTCATTTGGAGGTATCGTACTATGCGTCTGTCTTGATACCTCTGTTCATGGAATGTAGGTAGAATTAAATCACTAAAATATCTTAAATCGGTGTAAATAAACAGAGTAACATGCACTTATTGTGATTTCAACTTAAAAATCATACATCACGGGCCATTTAAATGAAGTAACTGCCATTGTGATTGATGACGTTATACAATGCGTCTTATGGGGAAAACACTTATTTCCAAACAAAGGTCAACTTATAAATCACGAATGCAATGGAAGTCTACTCTGATTTGTACTAAACTTTCCGTAGAATTTACATCATTTTTATCTGCATGTAATAGGTTATTACAAAAAGATATTTCACATTTTCCGAGATGTGATGCATATATCACGAAACCGTTTTTACACCCTCTAAAACGAGTCAAGCGAGTTTTTTAATATTGTTAACAGTATTCAATTACCTGATAGATATTAATTAAATCATGTTTCCATCATTATAATTCATAAAGGTGTGTGATAAAACATTTACATTAAAAAAATTATAAAAGAAAAAAAAATACTGGGCGCGTCTGATACCTCAGTTCATGGAGCGCTCAAGTCAAAGCAAAGGAAAATACATCTCTGGTGAAGTGTCTCAGCTTGGTAAGAACCCGTGTTGTTGTGATCCACACGAGGAGCTTCGTGCCGAAGGGCTCATGGATTTATTGATGAAACAGGGAGCTTATTCTTAATGCCTCGTATGTGTGCGTTAGTAAGAGCCTTTTCCCTTCTTGATCTTATTCTTCAGGATAAACGAGGAACGGTTAACAGAAAATTGTTGAGATATAATGAAAGAAATTAACCTGAGCGCCGGAAAGTGAGTTCGCATTTTCCTTAAAGTGTGATGATATCTGAAGTGCAATGGGTGGCAAGAAAATCCATTCGAGACTCACCTCGCTCTGTAGGAATGTTTTTACCCTGTCTCCCCAAAAAAAAACATTTCTATGGGAATTAATAGGGCGGGAAGAGATAATTTTGAAAAGTGTTACAGTATGTACAAAATACGTTTACGAAGGAGGCAGAAATTATACAAACATAAAAGCACACAGAAGTGCAGAATTTTCTTATCTTTCTGGTATTTACAATAAAGTACTGTTACATGTTTGTGTATTTTCTGCGTTTTCGTGAACATATTTTGTGTTTATATTTATGTTACATCATGTTCAATTGTTCTGTTATGTTATTACTACACCTGATGACGACTTGAACATACAGTCGAAACGTTGTGAACATATCACAAAATACACAGGATTCGTCCATACTAAGGTCGTAAGTCTTTAATTATTTATTTATTTTGATTGCATAATGACCGTTAATTGAAGTAGGATACCCAGTAAATGTATATGTGGTAAATATTTACGATATTGATAAATAGATGGAACTTGTATTCTTTGCTTTAGTTCTTTATGGGGTAAAAGAATTACGATGACTTCTTTGTAATGCCAAATCATCCTTTGAAATTCAGATTATTTTTAAAAATTGCATTCATTTATTATTATAATTCAACAATATATTTATAGTAACACATTTCATGCACCGTTCCATTGTATACGAAAATGTGATCGCGTAAATTTCATAAAACTGGCAAACAAAAGGTTCACCTTCGACGTGTGGAATCTGAACGGCTATCCACTTTTCTTTAAAGATTCTTTTATTCGAGATAGTTTGAAAGAGCAAGTACTTGAATCATTTAATCTTCAAGAGATATTTTCCTAAACATTCTCCAAACGCCTTTGTATTGCTAGCCCTGCTTCTGTTTCGAATGTTCATCCGGATCGTGTACACGTCGTGACGAAACGCGCTTGAAATTACCTCCAGCTGCTTGTTTAAAGCGCTCGTCGTATCGCGAGCGCTGACAGGTATGTTCACGGAACTCGTGTAGTGACTCACACCGGTGCTTCACTTTGTTATCTTTCTATGAAACGCGTCCATTTTCGTAGTTTCTTGTTGCGCTGTTCAACCACATACGTTCGCTTGTCTCCATTCAAGCGAATAATTCAACGAAAACTGTCGCAAATTTACTGTCACTGATAAACACGTGTTTGCGGTATATTCATGTCCGAATGTTCAGGTTGGGTTATTGTTTTTCTCCGGTTTTCCTCTGGGTAGTGGCGGATTTTCCATGGGTGGGAATGTCATTAATATTTTTGTATTATTTATCTCGAATTGTACTGCACATAATATCTAAGAACAATCATTTTGGAAAGATGCGATGGTCCCTTGCTTGTTTCATTTCTTTCCCTCACGTGGTCATACGCAGGTTGCTGCAACTACTTTTCTGACAAATCTTATTTATTTATTAACTGATATTTCATAGTTTATTCAAATACCATTCACTTATACAATTACTTACGTGATACTATTAATTATACTTATAGTGTTGCATCCCAATGACTTTCATAACTCTATTTACCTGGTCGAGTTATCGATTCATCGAATCAGATTGGCAACAATACACGAATTTCACGTATATACGCACATTGCCCCTGCTTGCAGGACACATTTTTGTCTAGCAGATATTCATTAGACATTACGAGCAGACATTCGCTCAAGACATTCATTACTCCGCTACCTAAGGAGACAGTTCTTTGTATTACTTCATTGGACACATCCCTTCGTTTTACGTTAAGACATCACTTCGCTTGCTTCAAGAATGTACTTCATCGCTTCACATCGCTACAACGCGCAAAGGCATATATGATCATGCCAACTATTGATCATAAGAAGGATGGAATTTGGTAACAAGATGCCGTTTCACCTATTCTACTCGACAAACAAGCCAGCTGTTGTCCAGGAATGCTTCTTCACATCTCATCTCATCAGCAAGCTTTCTTGGAAACTAGTATACTATCATTATTACTCATTATTTCCATGGCATTTCATTAAACCATCTGTTCTTGTTACTAATCACTATTCATTTTTGGTCTTATCCTTCACTCACATTATATTCTTCTTTTTCCATTATTTCTTGTGTAGGCAAATCACAAATGTCTATACATACGTAGTATATAGAAAGTATTGTAATCGTGAAAAAATTCGAAAACGAGATTTTACGGAAATATTCGTTTTGAAGACCTCTGATTCCGAAAAAGCACTCCTGACCGAATGGAAAAATATCGTGTTTTTATTTTTCGTATTTAGAGTAGAATTCACTTCTGACATACGCACGTGCTTTCAATTTTCTTTTTACTTGAACACAAAGGGCACTTCACATGAAGGTCAAAGTACAATTTTGAATATTTTTCCAAAACTGGTCCAACGATTTTGCTTAAATTTTCTGTACATAATGTAGAATTGATATACATTACACCCGCATTAGCGGTAATTCGCTGCATCTTATGTTTCTCTTGGTATCGTGAATCGTTAACCTACGCGACCCCTGTGCACTTGTCGTAACCTCACATCCGGTGACGCTGCATTATTTTGCCGCCTAAGCTTCCGTATCAGATGTGTTCACTGCTCCTTTTGCTGGATTTTCTTGTTAATTGGTGCATGCTGTGTGTCATATTCAATGTTTGTGTATTATTTAACGAGTGAAGATGTTATTTTATATTATTTCTTATCGTTTTAATAATTAACTTTGCATCGTGTTTTTTGTTTTGTTTTGAATGTAATATTTGAGGAATATTTTTGTTTATTTTTCACGATATTTTAATACAATGCTTTATAGTAGTTTCAATCGTTAAAAATAGTATTATATTAAAAATATATTTTAACATTTACATAAAATATTTGACGAGATAAATTTGGAGCGTTACAAAATAACAGGACATAAATAAAACAAACAGTATCACCTACTTAACCGAAATAATTCATATGTACGATTAGTGTTTATGAATATAATTTTGAAATTTCATGTGTTATTTTTATAGATTTTAGCAAAGCTTTCGACTTAGTATATCATGATATTTTAATTATGAAAATGGAAGTTATGGGTTTTAAAGGAGTATCACTGAACTGGTTCAGAAGCTATCTCTAAGGACTCATTCAGCAAAAAAAAATTCAAAAATGTCTCAGCAAACAACTAGACATTAGAAAGGAGGTACCTCAAGGGTCCGTCTTATCAGCGACTTTATTTTTAATATTGATTAATTATCTTCTGTACCAACCCCTAAGGGGAATTACGAGCGCGTCACGATTCGTAAAGTGAGCCAAGATTGGAATACCATTTGCCAAGGAATGTTAAGCGATCTAAAGGCGTTGCATATTTGGTGCAGCAAAAATAGTATGATTATAAACGCTTGTAAGACTAAGTACATTAATTTTGACTTAAAAGGATATTATGAACTTGTTTGTCCGGGACAAGCCGCGTCGTAGTAGATAAAACTACCAACGTTTCGGCCGTCATGCTGTAGCCTTCAGGGTCGTACAGACCTAAGTCGCTGTCGTACTCTTCTGTCTTACTCACTGTCGGACATTGGTCTGTACGACTCTGACATTGCCCTGAAGAAAGCCACAGCATGATGGCTGAAATGTTGGTAGTTTTATCTACTAAGACGCGATTTGTCCCGGAAAAACAAATTTATACTGACTCCGGCCGCGGAAGCCTACGTTTATATTACAAGGATATTGTTTTGAAAACCCTTTAATATTTCATATACTCCATTGTGACGGAGATTTAAATTGCGGCTGTCCAAAAATTGATCAGGTAAATAGTATCAAATATCTAGGAAACCAAATTGATGACATAATATGTTGGAAAAACCATGTAACCGCTTTGCAAACAGAATTAAAAAATACTTTTTAAGAAATTTTACTTTTCAATAATATTTTTAAAATCCTGATTTCTTACGAGTTTTGTATTTTGCCTTGATAAGATTAGCTTATGGTACTGAATTATGGGGATCAGTCACTAAAAACATACTCACACCACTCTCCGTCACACAAAACAATTATATACGTTTAATAACAAGAAAATCGTAAAGATAATCAACCTTTCCACTGAACTTAACATTTTGCCTTGAAACATTTGTTTGTTTACAAGGTCCTCAAACTGATTTATTTAAGGAGCTTAAACAGACATACGGACAGTCTATACAGCAGAACCCGAGCAGCTACTCAAGGGCAACTAATACGACCTGAGGTATATAAAACCATTTTCAGAACAAGTTTTGTATACTTAGTCCCAAATTGCTACAACTGTTTATCACCTGATATAAAAAAAATATTAAAAATATAAAACTCTTTGCAAAAAGCTAAAAGTATGGTTATTAAAACAAGTTAATATTGAGGATCTGCTCAAAGTACTTATTTAGACCTTGTGTACTTATTTCTGAAGTCCCTTGAGTTAAATATAAAATTATATTTATGTTTGTTAGTTAGTAACTAAGAAAATGTATAAAATGTCATAGTTCTTTTAAAATATTTCCACAATGGTGTTCTTGTAAGTATGTGTATGTTTATAAACAATGCATCTTTTTTTTAATAATTACCTGTAATTTTATTCAAGGTTCTCAATTTTATTATCTTCTTGTTTCGGTTTTATTTAAAGATTATTGTAAAGTCAGCTTGATTAATGTTACAAACAAAGTAACATTATTGTAATTTGAGGTAAAAATTTATTTGTTGAAAAAGAAGTAAATTCAACTTTCTTTTTTTTTCATTAATGGTAAATGTTCGACTAACCATCTGAGGACGTCACACTGCAGGTCGCCGTGCACGTGAATGATTAACTTGCAAGTTTAAAGACATTATTATTTTGTACTAGTTCCCACTACATAATAAGGAATCTAGAATTATTCCTATAAATTTATGTATATATTCATTGTAAATATAAAATGGAACAAATAAACTTATTATTATTATATTATTTTCCGCAAGCTCCAAGTTGGTGTATATTTGTTTTATTTTCACATGCAAATTAAAATCTTACGCCTCATGATATTTCTCAATGCTTAAATCATTACTATTCCCATACAAAAGCGAATACCTGCATTAAGTGTTTCACACTAGTCGGGTGCAGAAAAATCTGTGTAACATGGCAAAGCACAAATTTAATAAACTCTCTAAAATAATTCACCTCTGTCAACAAAATGATTTGTGCGCTCGCAAAATAGAGTTAATGGATTACTACAAAAAAGGTAGAGAGATTTTTTTGGTTGTTATGACGTTGTATAATGAATCAAAGAGAACGAGTGAAACCAGGCTGCATAAACAGTATTATAAATCGCATCAACAAATTAACGTAAAAATGTCAAAAGTACATCAAATATACATTTGAAAAAGAAAACAAAAAAATATTTATTTTGTGTTATAAATTATTTTAATTAGAAATGTATACAGAGTCAAACATATTTTATATACCGTAAATAATGTACCGGAAATACTACATTGTAAAATTTTGTGGAGTTCATATTATATCAACCTACATAATTAATACCTAATTATTCTGCAAAATCTTCATTTATTCCATAGGTGAAATGGTATTTACAATTAATGTATTGAAATATCAGGAAACTGCGATTTATCTGAGAAACTCCTATTTAAATTCTAACCGACTTAATAAAATGAACTTTTTTGTGCAGTGTTTTCTTAAAGTTTTAATTCCGTAAGATGAGAACAGGAAGGGAATTACGACATATCGGGCTAACCAAAAATAAGAGTTCCATTTTCATCTCTAAATGCTTTTCTATTTTGTTTCCGCAGAATGTATTGGTACATTAGTTAATAGCTGAAACAATATTAAATACTCGCACCTACTCGATACCGAACATTCTCAATAAAATTCTCAGAATTTATCTTTTGGAACAAATTTTCAAACATTGTAAAGCAGTACTGTCGACGAGACCTAAAGGCTTAAGTGATTTAAATTTTAAATTATAAATGTACTATAATATTAAATTTAGCTTTTAAAACACCTCTTACATACCATTTAGGTTATACATGCATGATTTATTTGGATTAAATGCATTATGTTGATGAAATAATAATTTTGAAACACATTTCTTTCCAGATATTTAATATTTGAACGCTTTTTAAAACTCTTGTCAAAACGTCATTTTTTTAAAATTTGATATGGATATTGTTGGATATTTTGAAGATATTTTAAATATTTTTGCTGAGGTTCATCCGCTTTGTAATGCTAGTCACCGAGAACTGTCCATCATTCTCTAGTTCGACATGCTCATACATTTCTCGTCATCAATGCACACTCTATTCGCAGCATTTTACGTCTCACGGAAGTACTAGTTTAGTACGGAATGACAATTAACGTTTCAAGCTTCTCATATTTGTTAGTGTGAATTGTGATCGGTTTGGTTAACGTTTATTCCTGTTTAACATTGAAATGGTGGTAATATGCATCGAAATAATACCTCTCTGTCTCCTCGTTGCATCTTGAGCATGTGCAATACTAGTGCATAGTCTTTGATACTCAGTATTGTGGTTCCCGGCTGCATAGCGCAGCTTAGCTGTTATACAACCCCGCCTCGTTGATGTGACTGTTTCCTCCTGCTTGTGGTCATCTTCTGTCTAGTCTTCATCTCAAAGCCATTTAATCCCTTCTGACTGTTCATATTCCTGAAATAAATTGTGCTTCATTTCTGAACTTTCTAATATTCGACAGCGTTCAACATTTATGATGTCAATGTCTTTGTGTTTCGTGAGATGCCATACTCGTTCTTGTGCGTAGCAATTACAATCCCCACTAATGTGGTACGGCATTTCACAATATTTTCCTCAAAGACAAGGGTTTTCCAATCCGTTTCAAATATGATTTAAAATCCCCGTGTTCTGTGAAAATATTCTTTTAACCATTTTCTTCTTTTTCCCGCAAAGTTCACTTAGTCGATTTAGTTATTTGTCAGTCACTCATTTCTACTTTTCTCCCATTGTGTCTGCCATCCCTTCATTATTTCTCTTATATACTTCGTCCGTGATGTCTCGTCATTTATCAATATTATTTCCCCATTCTCCTCTTATATTTCCTGTCCTCTTTAATATATGTTTATACTTCACTTGTAGTGTACAATTAATGGTTTATATTAAAGGCACTCACCGGGAAACAATATGTAGATCAAGGGAGACAGGGATCTAAAGTAGCCGCTACCCTCAAATATAATGAAACTCAGCAAAATTGCTCCTCTTTCGTACCTTATTATCAGCTACCGAAGACAAATTGCTAAATCAATGGAGTAATTAAAAGTTATTATTATGATTAAGTAGATTATGAAAAGTCAAGTTTTGATAAAGATAACCTTTCCAATAAGATCACTGAAACAACAAACTTTAGAACAGCCGCTTCTCAAAATATCCCGAGATCAAAGAAGCATGATGGTCATAATAAGGAACTCGTAAATACGGAAAGCGCTTGAGCTAATATCTTGGCAATTTTAAGAAATATTGAAAAAAATCTGACTGTAAATAATTAAAAACTTACGACCATTTATGGACGAATAATATTTATATATTCTGTGAAGAGCTCACTACGTGTCGACTTGGATTTAAGTCGTTGTCAGGTGATAAAGTAATAACAAATTATGTTTGTCATGTTAATTTGTCCTGTTGTTATGTTTATTGTTATAATTTGTTATTACTTGATCACAAAGGTCGTACGTTTTTATAATTTATTTAATTAAACTGATTGTAGGATTCAGATCGGACAAAGTTAAATGCGCTTCTAATAGCATTTCAAAGCCGACGAAGGGGTAAGTCTTAATGGATTAAAGAGAAAATCTTTGCATAGTACAGCACACAGTTTCAGACATTTTCTTACGATTTTATTAAGATGTATCAGAGCATCTCGCAGCAATTAACTTCGGGGAAAGTAATGTTTATGTCATCAGGGAAACGTTTTTCGACTGGAAACGAACTTACTTTCACCATGGAAATGAAGATTATGACCTTGCTATAAAGGGAAGACAGTATAAGGCAAGACTGAAGTGAGAGGGGAATACTGAAGAAAAGCAGAAAATTTCAAGACAACAAGAATGATTTCAGACAAAATCTTGGCCAACAAAAGAATATCGTTTACGTATTCAAGTTAGCGACGGTGTATCGTTTAATGAGAACCAACATCCTAAATCCATTACATATATGTACGTCAGAGTGTGAATAAATGATATGTTGAACATCGGAATTATAAAACAACGCTCCTTGGCATATGTTAACCCCATCATTGTTAAAGGAAGAGACAAAAGCACACTACTATTGCGCTGCTCAGGCAAAAACCGTTGAGGGTAGGTAGAGCAAGGATGTCAATGGTAGCACGTATGGGACTGAGCACGACGTGCTTAAGCGGGGCACGTCATGCGTTCGGCCTGTGATGCCAGACTGCAGGAAGGTTGGAGCAGAAGACTATCATGACGGGACGGGAGGAGATTGTACGGGAAATTTCAAAGCTAGTGAACCTTTGAATTTCTCTGTGATGTACGTAGAAATAGTGAATAATGTTTACTACGTGTGAAACATTTGGTAACGAAGAAGAATGATATGTTGGTTAAAGAGAGTGGTGTTAAAGGGTTTTACCAAATATTACACAAAAAATTGCTAATAAAATCATGCATTTTTCTTTGAAAAAAAATTGTTTTTCTGTTAGGACATTGTTTTTGTTTGAACCTTAACTCCTTTTCCCTAGTATGTAGGGATCGGAGAGATGGGGATGAAATGATGTCTCCTACTTTGATGAGGAGGGGGAATTACCAGGGTGCCGGATGCCCTTCCTGTTGCACCTCCCCAAGGCGGGTGATGAATGAATGGCATGAATGATGAGGGGGTGAATGTTGTGGTGGAAAACCTGCTGCGAACGCCGCTTCGTCCACCACAGTGAATTCTACTCGGACGGGACAGAGTTTGAATCCACATCACCAGAGGTAGAGGGCGAGTATGCTAGGCACTACGCCACGGGTCGCCCTCTGTAAGGACATTGTATTTCTGTATACTGATCGTTAATAGAATCAAAACACATTACTTTTCTTTCAGAAATTTTCATTGGCGCCAACACAAGTTCGTTAGTATCATTGTGTAGAAGCCGGTAGAACGCATAGTCGCAGTGAATAGGCAAAGAGTTCTATAAACCCTTCCTGCTATCAAATAATACAAGTCGTTATCGCGATTTGAATCTTTGAGCGCGCGGTGGAACTCAAATACGATCGCGTGCTTCTTCTTTTTACAGCAATGGGGTAGAGGATGTTCTGAGTTAGCGCTATCCAACTCATGTTAATTTCTACTTAGCCTATGTTAAATGAATATATTGTTGGCGGAGAGATGTTATTGCTTCACAAGTCTCTATATGGAGACTAGTTTCGCAACGAGATTTTTCCTCCCAAAACAAATACTCAGGTTATGTAGGAAACAGGACAAGGTTTATTTTTCAGTTCGAGTATAAACNAGGAAACGGAACAATGTTTATTTTTCAGTTGGAGTATAAACATGTGATAGGAACTAATGCACCAGGGTGACAACAACAGGCGCATAAAAGTAATGTCAACAGTTTCCTTTATACAACTTACGACTTTGGATAACTTGATGGTTGGTAAGAGAGCTTCCGTCATTTGCCGCAAGGTGGCGCTAAGCTTCTCAGTCAACGGGAGTCTGGACAATTTGGCCGTGTGATGGCGTTTGAGTATGAGGTTCTGAGATCGTCCGTAAGGCGGCGTAATGGAGAGAGTTCCGCCGTCTGCCGTAAGGTTGGGTTCCACTACAAGCTTTTTTGAAGATAGTTTCACTGTATGCAGTAAGAGAGCGCTGCCGTTCAAGCTTCTGAAGATAGTTTCGCCGAATGTCGCAAGAGAGCGTATTGTGGCGTCTGAAGATAGCTTCGCCGCAGGTCGGGCTATTGCGCAGAGCTGGATCTTTTGATATTGAGGTTAGGATCGGAGACGATGCTTCCTCATCAAGAGAATCCGTCGTACTGAATTTCTAGCCACTGCTGTTGCTATAATCTAAACTTTAACAGAAGAACATCTACCCAAACGTCCTCGACTCGTTCATGACGTAACACATTGTCGAGGTTCGTCTATTCAAGCTTTCTCGAAACTTCCTAATAAACAGATCCAAGCTTTCTCGAAACTTCCTAATAAATACACGACGTATGCTTGATCTTACATACGACGCGTGCGTCTCATGGAATCTCCTAATGTTTACAAATTGCATCGTATGTAGAGACTTTCTTGCGGACGGTGTCTATTAGTCTAGCCTTGGATCTTGAGTCTCTGAGTCTTTCGTCTTGACGACGGCAAAAAAACAACATGGCGTGTAATGCCTCGGCGTAACAACATGTACCTCTACGTATTAATGCATGGGAGAGTTTCATCGTATATGTAGTAAGGTACAAATATGGTTAAATGTATCAAAATTAATATAATTTTGTAATTCTTATATGTAAATATTATTGTTTTTGTTGTTAGTTCTATGACTCGCCATACATCTTTGTTATGATCCATNATAAGAGACAGATATTATTATGTATGCAGCCTGAGAAACTATGGTCACGGCCCGCAAGTGAGCTGTTCTCACAATGACGAGATTTGACGGCATCATTTTGGCAGATTTCTGTGTCCCGAAAGCAGAAAATACCTTCATATATACATTTAACCATAATCCATTCGGTAACGCAAGTCTGGTCCTGGACCAATACCTTTATAAGAAGATCCAGAGACAAATACGCGAATGTTTCATCTTTTATATTGATAACGTAGGACTTGCTTTAAGATTTTTTTATTGTCATACGGTGGAGTTAGATAATTTTTTCAAATTGCTTTCAGAAAAATCTACAATTGAAGCTCACGAAGTGTGAGTTCTGCAAGAATCATTTTTGATGGAGTGTATAGAAAAAATAGTATATATTGGTCGCATAAGAGTTCATAAAGGCCAGTAGAAAAACTCACACTCACGGTGTACCCTTAAAAGGCATTCTTCGAATTTTTTCTTTCAGAAACCACGAACGTAAGAAAAACATACTGAACATTTTTGCCCCCTACTCGATGAAAAAAGACAGTCATCCGTAATATTACGTAATAAACATAACTAATTGAAAAAATAATAATAATAGACTTACGACCTGTTATGGACGAATAATATTTTGTGATAAGAGCTAACAACGTTTAGATTTCGTTTCAAGTCGTCGTCAGGTGATTCAAATAATAACAAATTATAGCAAGAAACATAACACAACTTGGGCTCTAATGACCTCGATGTTGACGAGCCCTAAAGCCCCAACAAAAAATAATAATAATACAACAATTGAATAATGGACGTTAATTGTAGTAGAAATAAATGCATGAGAGCGTAGCTGAAGTATTGAACTGCGTTCGTTGCGGCACGTATAGTCATAAATGTACAAACACAAAAATGTACTTGAAAATATTAATCACTTTTGTCACATCTTACCTCGGTGAAAGGGGGTTTTTCATCAACGGATGTGCGGAAAGTATATGAATCGTCTTTTATAACTTGAAAGTAATTTTTTTGTATATTTATAACTTAAGGATTTTAAATGTAACTTCAAAAACAATCGTTTAATTTTAAATGTAAGTAAAATCTTTATATTAAATAATTTTTCTCATCAAATGATTTCTTTGGGTTTTTCTCGGGTTTCTAGCCTACTTATTGCTCAAGACCTCCGTGGGTTGCGACCCCAATTTGTGAAACGTATAGTCTAAAGGATTATTGAACCTGTTCTTACTGGTTTTACGAGACTTTTTATAATTCAAATTTCGGATACTTACAAGAAATTCTACTTCCAGTCCTTGCTGTAGATGTTTCCTTATCTGACTCATATTTTATATCAGGTGAAGTTTCAGATAAACTAAACGACTCAACGAGGTATCAGCACTTCTCGTTGTTTTACAGTTAATGTTCGGTAATATCTGAAAAATGTCTTACCCAATAGGAACGGAAGAAGAGGATTTATCGAGGGACCGACGTCATAACAAGTTTCTCCGTTTGATTGCTTTTTCTAGAGATATTTGATATCCTCTAGAGATATTGAAGAGTCTTAGTTACGCGTCTGATACCTAAGTTGAATATGAGTATTATGATATAATAATGCTGAGAAATCAAACGAGCATTTAATGAAAAATCCAAAAAAGACGTTTTATTCCGCATTATAAAATTCCTAAATTAAAACAAGTTCGTACAATAAATGTCAGTAAAATTTTCTCGGAAAGTGTGATATCTGATGTATTTCGTAAACGAAACTCCAAAAAAGTCAAGTTCATTTTCAGAACTGAAATATTAAATAGACATACAAATATTTATTTCAGATGTGGAAAAATGGTACTTTGCCAATTAAAAACTTCATCGAAGATCCACACCATGTACTAATTGAGTTGATTTCAGATTTTTAGGAAAACAAACCATTGCTGTATTAATATTTAAAGCATTTGATGAAAAATTTAACAAAGTCAATAAATTAGAAAGAAATAACTGGGGATAAAGTAACATTTCCATTAATGTATTACACCGGAGGCCTTGGTTGGCTCTGTGGGTCGGCGAGTATTGTGGATTACCCCGTACAACTAACATCAAGATTTGCACCGAGCATAACCACATTGACTACTCTGATGTCTTCGATAGACCTTCTCCTTTAGGAGGCGTTGGCGTGACAACTAAAACCAAAACGGTCGTTAGCTACAACGACCGGCAGCCTGCGCCACCGTCGCTACATGTGAACCAAACAATTGCGGACAACCCGACTGGGCGGCGCCTTCGGTCGCCATGCTTCACAGTGCGAACAAAAGCGAAACGGCTGGTGCCAACACCCGGTCAGTGCTCCTCTTAATCCATGACATTTATACTGCGGATGAGATCGCAAATTCGTGGTCAGAGTACAGCATAAACGGCGACCAAACGGTGGTCAACGATATGTGTAAAAATACATGTGGTCAAGTTGCTATAAACTAAACATTATTTGTACGAAAGTGCATACCAGTTTTCTGAATTCTCTATTATGATCATTTATTATTTTGTGGTCACTTTTCCTGGTCATATTGATACGTTAATATTTCAACATGTTATGCAACTCGGATGATTAAAGAGGACAGAACGCTTGAAGACACAAAGTTCAATACAACGAAACAATTTACCAAAGGGTAGATATAAACAGGACATAGATTAAAGCGCATCCATCGATGTATTGTTGAGTGTATGTTAATAAAACATTATATTCATGACAAAATAATTAAAAATAATTAAGAGTAAAGAGTAATTCAAAAGAAAACGTATAGATAATACTCAGTTTTCTTGCACTCTTATTGAACAAGGTGTACGAAAAGCTGATTATTTTCGTCCGGAAATACACAAACGCGAAATGTCGAAGATGGAAACTGCAAACAAATTTGATTTACAGTTTTACCTCTTTTGCATTGACGTTGTTTTTTTGTACCTTTGATGTCTACACGTTTTTGCCGAATCAGTATGAAATCTACCGGTAAATCAGTGTAAACTTTATTGTCATATTACACATTGTCATCTCACCATTATTGTTGTCACATTGACGCATTAGTAGGCTTAATCGTTATAAGAAAACCTTTTATTCTACTCTGAAGTTTACTTTATTAACTATCTCGAGTTCCATTAATACTATCTATACTGTGCAGTTTACTAGTTGTCGATATTTTAGTTTCAATCTCTTTGTACTGTGACTTTCGTATTAATTATGTTATCTCATATTTGGGTAATTAACATAGATTTATGCACGGGAAATCAAATTTTGAGAGGAAGTGTGGATTACAGCACTTTTTAGCCCTTTGAAGCTTTTTCTCTGCAATATTCCATTGATTCCTATTTCTCTGCATTTTTTTTTCATTTTCATTCAATTTTATCCCAGTTTCTCGACTATACAGTCACATAGGTCCCATCAAAACGCATGAAATTTAGTCTCCTATTAGGTTCTATAAAGAGAAAATGGGATTCACAAACAAGTTATGTACGCAGGAAAATTTCATTAAAGTGCGCGATAGTTTTATCTGGAAATTGGCAAAAGGAAGTTTCGTTAACATCCAATAAAAGTAAAACAAGAAATGGTAGTAATTTCTTTCCAATATTCCAATATTTTCTGGAATTTTCTGAGTTATCCTGAAAGTCAGAAGTAAATATTTCACAGTTCAGGACAAACCTTGTCACAGAACATATAAAAAATGCCATAAACTAGTTTGCAATTAGACTATCATAGAAAAAATCCAAAAATTGAAAATTAAGAGGCAAAATAAATTTTTTTAAAGTTTATTTTCAAATATACTAATAGGAAATTAATAATACGAAACAATTTATAATGAATTATATTTGCTTTCTGCCTTAAAATTTGAATCACTGCTAATGTATTCCTGATAAACAAGAGCTTATGGAAATAATGTAGCTAATGAAAATGTACATATTATAATAATGCAATAATGGGCTCTAATGACCTCGATGTTGACGAGCCCTAAAGCCACCCCCCAAAAAAACAAAAAAAATAAAGCAATAATTACTATTTGATTATATATTAAACAGAGGATGAAGTATCATTTGTTGACAATCTTCTTCATAATTATACACCAAAATGTTATGTAAAAATCTCACATTATCCAATCAGATTTGAATCCAGTCAATATTGAAAACATTAAATGTGCTCATTAATATGCTCATTAATTACACTCATTTATGTTTTAATACACCCCCAAATATCTCTGAATTTTGCTAACGAAGATGGATAAAACACATAACGAGCTCTAACTTCAAAACCCTACGGTATGGTTATTGTATCTTTTCTATTTAATTATATTTTCCATTATTACTCGACCATTTATTTACAATGTAATACTTTTGTATTTACAATTTTATTCACAACGTTTTGACACATATTTGTACCATTATCAGATGACAACAACATAGTGAGAAAAATTTAAATAAAAATCTATTAAATTGAAAATAAACGTCTGTAAATGTTCGAGTAATAATTTAAAATATCATTTAAAATTCTATACCTCGTGTTTCCCTATACTGACTTCTTCTCTTTCGAAACAGTTGGCCGTGGTAAAAAGTACAAATCCGAAAGCTTAATCAAGAGATCGATTCTGCGAAAGGAGCAGCTCACGAACCGGATTTGTGGTGGATAAACCGTCGTCCGTTGACAGACGTTGGAAAGGAGAAGATTAATGGTAAAGGAGCTCAAACGATCGCTTTATGCGCCCCAAGGTAGCGCAGGAAAAAGGCATCGACACAAAAAGGAAACTATTCTCTTGTCCTCTCTGAAGATTTTGCGAGGAGCCACAATTTTTCTAAGAAAAATCATTAAGAGACATTTGGGTCAGAGATATTTTCGACATGGATCTTATATACATAATCACTTATGTATATAAGATCCATGGTAATAGAAGTAAAATGTTGTTCTTAGTATCTATTTTTAATATTTTATATTCTCAAAATGTTTGTTTCATGTTTATGTTTTATAGTTTATTTTTGAATATAATTCTTTATTTTCGGAACTAAAGTGGGTCACTTGAAATTATCAAATGGGTCACTCGGTGACCCTCGGGTCATAGGTTACCGAACCCTGGTCTACATAGTGCACCGTGCGGGACTGAGAACAAAGATCTCGTGCTTCTATAATGGCACTTTTTTTGGCCACTTTCCAGCGTTAAAAAGTTTTTGTATGAACCCATACGTTTCAAATAAGTGTTCCATTACTTTTCGACAAATCCGTGCTCACGAGGTCTATGGATTTGGCTGACGATTTTCTAATGAAAGTACTTGCAGAGTGAAGCCGAAATCCAAAGTTTTAATGTAATCAGATTCAACTTATGGTTTCTAGAATTTTTAATCTAAGCAATTTTTTGTTATTTTCTATCCTATTTTTCAAGTGTGTATTTAAGCCAAAAAGCGAATACTAAACTTACACTATCATTAAAGAACTTCACTTTACTCACAGATATTTAACCATTACACATCTCTAAAGTCCTCGTTAGTACACACTCGTATTGTACATTTCAAAATAGACAAAAGAAGTCTTTTTTAAAATGTTTATAAATATAACCAATATTAAAATATTCAGCTTCTCGTAAGATTTTGGCATTCAGGACTAACATTTAAGGCAGAAATTCAAACAAGAATGAAGAATGACAGTATTTTCTCAGTTATTTCCAGAGTTATGAGAGTTGAATATCAGGGTTTTCCAGAAAAAAAGCATATATTCAAAGGGCCGTAACATTTTTCTTTGTGGATGGAATCGTCTGAAAGTTTTACTTAATTTAGTACTACGCTAGTAGAATAATAACATTTTACTCTCAGTATAGCTGATGATGATATCACAACAAAAACAATAAGTCTATTAGAAACATCATTATTAAATACTTTTATTAGTAAAACATTTTATTATAAGAGTCCCAATGTTTTAGAATGCATAAAAATGCAAAGAACAACTTTTTGAAATTCGTGTAGTTGTTTAGAAGTCTATATCAAATTTGGAAATCTTTGGCATTATTCTATTAGCTTTCTACTGGTCCACTGTGTTTTTTGAGCTGGTGAAGCCAGTATCGTTCATGAATAAGGGGTTAGTGCGTAAGGTTATTAAAGAATGTCAAGGTTATTAAAGAATACCTAGAAATCTCTTAGATTGCGATGAACCTCACCGCCAGGTAATAGATTAATTATGTTAAGTTGAATGAAGATGATAGACAGCCCTGCGAGGCGAACGGGATGGCGCAGTCGGTAAGCGCATGAGCGCGCTAAGGACAAGTCCCGAGTTCGAATCTCGGTCCCGTCTCCCATTTTCATTCAACATAACATAATTAAAGATTACATATTAAAAAGTATAATGAATATGAATTAAATATACCCTCGCCAAAAAAAAGGAACAGATAATACTATTCGAACATTTTATTCTTTTCATTTTACTCCTATTTTTTATGGTTGCGTTAAAAGAACATTTACGAACATGTAAATAAAGTAAAACTTATTCAAATAAATTATTTATTTTGTACTCTAATTTTACCACACAATGTGATAATTTTCCCAGATAACGTCCGAGATCAGATTGTATTTATGATAGTGAAACTAAGTTATTTTTTGTAAACTTTTTCATCTTTCTCGTACTGTGTTAATGTTTTGAACAATTAGACCTATTACTCTTTTTAGGTGATTTTCTACAAAGGAAAGGTTCTCTCAAAATTTAATATATTAAAATAAAAACAATAACTAAATGATATGTAGAGCGTAATTACACTTACGCAGTTTATTCCAATAATAAACAATGAAATGCAATTAGGTTTTTATTTTGGAAGGCTTACATCACAATAAAATTATTAAAGTTCTAGGAAATTCTAAAAATATTGTATCTTTATGCTTTTAATATGACAAATTGACAAGCCCACTTTCTTTTGGTCGCAATTCATTGTTGTATTTTAATGATATTTTTAATACATTAGAAGAAATTATGATTATCATAAAGAAGCGCAACCAAGAGAAATAATTATTTATATGAAAGGCAGTATTATTTACATCTTTGTAAATATTTGAGATAGAGATTTCATAATTTGATATTGAATGATAAGTTAATTACAATATTCATATAAAAAGTAACTACGAAAGAGAATAACGTTGATCAATCAATTTAAACGAAGTAATGAAAAAAAATATTTTATATATTACAAAATCCTTAAATAATTTTTCACTCAAGCGACTGTCAGTAGTATCTAACATTTATAACATACTTAGTCTTACATAAACGATGATCTACATTGTTAAAAAGCGATCTTATATAAATGAATGAAATGGAAAGTCTTACGTAACGGTTCGTACATGTGAACGTGTCATTACGACTATGTCGTTCGAGCACCGGTACAAAATTACTTGGTTCCAAGTGAATTTCTCATTTGCGTTTCCTCATTTCTACCTTCATTTGAACGAGGGGTTAGGCGCCAAGCGCTGTGAGTTTCACGGGAGTCCTTCTTTGTGAGTGGTGCGTGCTCTACTTCGCTTGGACCTTAAATGCTCACACTGCTGGCAAAAGGAAAACGCAAAGGCCCAGCCATTATGCGACAAATGGTTCCTATATCGAACGACATACGTGACTGAAATCCACAGCTTTCGTTGAACGACAATGGGAAAAATGATTTTACAAGAAAGAATAAAAAAAACGGATTTCATGCTTACTTTTCTCTCTCGCGTTCAGATCTGTTTATGTTTCGGAGAAACGTTGAAGAAAAACAGGGAAGAAACAAAATTGTTATATTCTTTTTTCACCAATATCTCCCCTCTTTATATGTTGTCTCTGTTTTCACGTCTTCTCCCATTTTTCTTTCCAGTCATTTCAATTTTGAAACTACCTCCCAGACATGCAATTACGGGAACCTAAGTAAAAACATTTGAGTTTTAAATAATACATTCATTATCATAATTAATTAAATAATTATTTAAATCATACATTATTACTGTGTAACAATTTACAGGACGTATTTTTCTTTCATTTTTAAAATAATCTAGTCTTCCAGAAAGTTTTTTTTAAGCTAGAAAAAGAAAGTACTCTCCTGTATAATAAAACAAATTTCCTTAGAAAATATACGTGATGTCCAGTATTGAAGCAGACAGGTAAGTGCCTTTACTAACACTGACATGTCGTAGCGTCAGTTGCAGGACGTGTCTTCCCTGACTGACGATGTTTATGTGACGGAAAATCTTGTTCGTTGCTTCACATGTTTCCATGTCGTAACGTACATTTACGATCGTGTAAAATTCGATGACGAGAATACACGAGATGACAAGTATACTTTTATGTTATCACAACGTGACGTATTTCAACACGAGTAGAAAATAATTTAGCGATGAAACCCAAATTGGCTAGTTAAAATAGGTTCAATTGATTTTAACATGACGACTCCATTCAGTTTACTTAAACTATGGAGTAAAACATAATATTTTTAATTAAAAACCTTGAGGAAAGCGCAGTTGGGCCAGTTATTATAAGACTCGTCAATGTGAATTGATGTAAATCCCAATAATATACATGTGGAATAAAATATGTAAGAAGATATTGCCGTGATAAGTGTATGCATAATTTTTATCATGTTAATTTTCAAATCACGGAGTTACATCACAATGTCATTATCTAAATCTACAACGATTATCCTTAGTATGTTAGACACTTCCATAGTCGTGGTGTTTAAAATCTTCATAAATATTCATTTTCAAGTGATTTTGAAAGAACTTTCTAAGGTTTGATTGCTATGCAGGACTGGTGATATTCATTAAAGCAGTAAGTATCATTATGTTCACTACATGCTATATTTTGATTCATATTAAACAGGTATCCAATGATGTATTACCTGATTCTGTTAAAAATCATTGAACTGTACTGTATCGTAATATAAACTATTTAACTCTAAAATTACCTTTACAATTAATTTAATATCATTACGAAGCTTTGAAATTGTGTATAATAATTTCATAAACTGATACATGGCAATTAACAGTAAATTAAAATCCATACATTAAACAAATTAATATTCAATCTTATTATTGTTGTAAAATATTTTTTTGTTTTGTTTTTTGAACTAGTTTTGTTTTTTAGTTGATTTTGTAATATGTATGTTTTTGTATAAGTATTCGACCTTAGGACGACATATTGACTGTTTCGGAAGGAAGGAGATATAGTTCCTAGATTGCATAAGGCAAAAGCTGCGATGATCCTCAGAGTACAGAAGAGTACAGTAGTGAATATTGTCCTCAATTTTTTTAGTCAGGGTGCCAGACGGAAGTACAAGAGTGACTGATTTAGCCTCACTATGACTATCATACTCAGTTAACAAAATCTTTTAATTATGTACTAACGGATCGTGAGGGAAGAACTTGAAATATTTTCCAACAATGCCATTCCGTTTTTCATCTCCAAATAGCAACGAAGTGATCAGGCGAAGAAAAAAAAGAGCAAAATGGAAGTACCACTTTTCATTGGGGATTGAGTGTCGTATCTCTCAGGATTTCGAGATAATGAAGGTTCACGATAATAGCCGCACAAATCGATTCGACCAATACGACCTCAGCGATAGCTTTCTCGCCGTGATGACAAGGCAAGGATTGCGGTCAGCACAACGGAATCGTACTGAATACCCCCAAAGCACATTCCAAAGCTCGTTGTTTATCAGGAGGGGATCCTGCGTTATTACTACGATTTTCCTGCTTCCGATGTGGCCTCGGCTCTTTACGAACACAGATCAACACAGTCGTCAACGTCAGAGACAAACCCGCAGCCAGTGACCATCCACGGTTGTAAGGTAATTGACGGAAACTCGAGATATGTTTCCTTGATGTATTAAAAGCGTTCCATTTATAACTCCAATGTGTAAATATGTATTTTTTTTTTAAATTGACATTATTTTTCCAAATTTTGTTTGTTGAATATGTTTTTTTTTCTTAACTGATATAAATGAATTTTTATAAGCACCTTTCGGAGATGGATATCTCGGTATGTTCATTAATGAAACAAGAAATTTTTTTTTTTAATTTTCGATCAAAAAGATTTTATAACCTTTTGTCACAAAGTCGGTACTGACACCGAAATTGCAGGCTCTGATTTATACAATTTACATAAATAATTTTGAAGTAAATGTTTTCTTTTTAAACAAGTAAAAATTAAGAGAAATTGTAAAATTTTGACATTATTTAAACAACTCAAAGAAGAGGCATGACAGGATGTCACAATCAAACCAAAGTATTTGAATATTCCAGTGCCTTAAGGTGGATACAACAAAATTTTGAACATAGAATTGATTTATACATTAAGCATTTAGCAAGAAATTTTTTCTTGTTTATAACTGAATTGATTAGCATCAATAAATAAACTATGTCAAAAAAGCAGTTACAAACTGCGTATGACCACGTGGAGGATAATAAACTAATTCTACTCTCCGGAAGCAAGCAAGGGACCATCCCATTAATTCCGATCAAGAGCCCTAAGGCAGAGGCGGATTTAACATTTCAACATACTCCTAACGACAAAAAAATTGTTCGGCACGTGTTGTAATATTAACATAATACCAACAAATGTATTTAATAAAACACAAAGTTATTTCACAAGAACGTGTTATTATCAAACATAAATCATTCGGAAAGAATTGTTGATAAATCGTAACTGTTAAATAATTATTATTCGCGAATAATTATTTCAATGGATCAAATCCGTCTCTACCCGAAGGAAAATCAGAGAAAAACCCGGGCCAGGATGGGGCCACAGAATTAGTGTACATCCTCTTTTGCTCGATCTTTTCTTTTATATCCGAAGTTGAACATGTGAACGTATTGTTCTTTTTAATTCTCCCCCCGTCTACCTGACGACATAGTTGCTTTAATCTTCGACACCACACGTTTGCGTCATCAACTTTTGTAAACCTGGCATGAAAATGCAACCCATGGTTCATCTAGTTTGCAAAGAGAAACATCTCAATAGTCAATCTTCCTGGCGGAAATTAGCAGCCACCGCTGTTAATTTCGAAGTTACGTAATTTGCAAAGACTCCAATATTTAGTTCGAACTTATTGCATAGACAGACAAATTAAAATATTGGTTCCATAGACTATGTTTCCTTATGACATCTTATCCACCAATTTCTTAATCGCGAAACCCCCCACCATTAAAAACAGATAATTCGAATTAAAATTATTGGGTGATGGAGCAATTCTGAATCCGGATTCGGATTCAGCGCGTCAAATTACATAAGGGAACATAAGTTTAGTTTTTGAAACATGCTATTTTTTTTATTTTTGTGTGCCCATGTTATTCATGAAAACATTGTATTCGTTCTTGGATATTCTTAACTTAGCAACATCCAGAATATCTGAGAATTATTATTGCTCATTTGTTCTCTTGTATTCATTGTCAAGGTAAACCGTTTCTAGCAAACAGTGTAGAACTGATATGATGGGGAGTTCAGAGTACGTTTATAGCTCGTACTATCACCGTTCCATCGCCTCGTCTTGTTTGAACCGCACATTGCATTTCTTGATTTGGGATCTTTGGAAATCCGGTGGTAATATTCATTTCTGCCTTAACCAGTTTCCTTTAATGTATTATGAACACGATTTCTACTCAAAACTGACATGTGTATTGTAATGGCAGCATATGTTGTCAACAGTTTCTGAAGTCTGTAGCTACTTTGAACTCAGAATTTCGAAGCAAAATTTATGGATCATGCCTTTGTGGATTTATGAATTTCACAATCTATACTTCTTCCACAGCTATTTTTCACTCTTTAAGCTTCTTCAATACTTATCACATTTTTATTTCACTCACACACACCTCACGACAATATTTTAGATCAATAATTTAACATCATTTGCATACTTTTTAATATTGAATGTTACACATACTCAATAAAAGTAAATTAGTACAAATTTATCGAAAAAATTTGTTGCTTCTCTTCTATTAAAAAAAAATTATACAAATTCTTAAAGCACTCAAGAGGATATATTTAGAAGGAAGAAAAGCTATCATCTCAGATCTTATATTATGAAACAATATTGAAGGTACCCGTTAAGCAATATTAAATTTCCCTCTTGAGAGTAGCGATCTCGTCACTATAGCATTCATACCTCCTCTTCCGGTCGATATCAACCCCATACAATCGCCACTATGGTCCTCATATCCATATCCTCCGTAACGTCCTCTCCTGTTATCGACCAGTTTACAGTTGAACGACTTAGATACAAAGGTTACGTACGCCCAGATATGTTAAACTGAGTCCGTCAGTGACACTTTTATTTTTATACATTTTTATGTATACACATGCCTATTATTTTTATTCATTTTGTGCCGATCTCTACGGTATGTAATGTTATAAAATTAAATAATACACTTATTTAAAATATGGTCAGGCTCAAGCCATCAGACCTGCTCTTCATCCTGACCACTGTCAATAGACACATAATAATCATATGTACATAAATAAATAAAAATACATATAAATATATACATATACATAAAAATAATAACATTTAAACACATAAAAACATACATAAATTATATGACAATAATAGAAGGACTACATAATTACTCTACTCTGGGGTCATACCGGTATTAACTTAAAGCGATTGAGAAAAACCCACAAGAAAAGCTATTAGAATGACGGCTGGAGAAGGAACACAAATATTAGACAATACAATACACAGGTACAATACAGAATAATTACTTACAATACAAAATACTTAATTTACAAAACATCACGAACACTATATTGAAATATTTACAATAAAATTAAATATTAAAACATACAAATTTATGATTTTACATTTAAAAATTATTGTAGTATCGTAGTAGTTTTATAATTATTATATTTATATTAAATTACAATTTAATATTGGATCCAGCGAAATAAAACCTATGGCAGAATGAACACTTAATAATTTAACACATATTTCTTCCGTATACCCTAAACCTGGAGAAGATATGTGATAACTTTCGAACAGGTGAAAATGACGACGAGCCGGGAATCAAACACAGGACCTTAGCAATGATCGTAGGGGTGTTAACGACTACACCATCTGGACGTCGTTTAAAATAGGGGAAACTCCTTCTTGTGCATTACGATAGGTTTTATATTGGTCAATGGATTATAAATAAGATGTAACGAGTGTGTACTGGTTGTTTGTATCCCAGAAATGAAGCACTGGATATAATGGATGATAATGCATAACGGGTTTAAAGGATTGGTGAGATTTTTATGCATCCTGACCCTCGAATATGAATTAATACTGTAAATGTGTGAGTTAAATTTTTATTTCTTATTGATAAAACTGTACTGTGTATAATTATATCAAAATATTCAATTACGTTCGTTCCAGGACAAACAGGTGTTCTTGGCATTTCTCCACCAAGGAATATCAAAGGAGAGATCAAACTAAATAGGTTCAAAATTATAGCCTACCTAGAACCAACTCACCATGAAGTCGTCGAATTGTGTTTCCGACGCAGTACAAAACTCCCGAGCTATTTATGGAATGAGTGTTTCTGGTGAAACTGTCACTGCCAATTACTGCATACAGGACAATACAGAAGATGTATGATTATTGTCAACGTTCCGCAAATCAGATGCATTCTCGACTACGATGTTTACATAGAACAAAGCGTAAATTCTGGTCTGCATAAGGCGAAGTTGAATCAATAAAAGACAGACCACAATGAATATTATCTGTTGGTACTCGTATATAATAGAATTATATTGGTTTGTGGAGCCATCTACAAGGTTCGGAGAGAACTGTGTGAAGGTAGTGTTAGTCCTCGTTAGTTTCTGTTAGTTCAGTGCTTGGTTCAGTGTGAGACATGGATACTAGAGAGATGTCCGAACTCTTTCTGAAATCTGTCCACCAAACCTATTGCAAGTATGGAGGGCGCTCGCGTACGTAAATTGGCCCTGTGGAGAGGCCATGGAATTTAGTATTCATGGGAGAGGCTAACATCCGGATCCGGTTAATATTTACATTTTTAAACATAATTGGTGTAAAACTGAAAACCAGAACTGCTGAAGACTGAAATTATTTATAGCAAAATAATTATAGTAAAATATTGCATCAACCATGCCAATTTTAGCTTTATAGGTACTTACGTTCGATACTTCAAACGGAGATAATTGCCGAATATTTTTGCGTTTTCGCTCTTGACGATCAGATGGTCGACCCGTCTGACAATGTTTGACGATACAGCACTTACCCATTGCGTTTTGTATGTTTCGTGTTGTCAAAAATATATTAATTATTTCTAAAATGAGATATAACTAATTATATTAGTTACACGTGTTTTGGATATTTCAATTATTCAATTTAATTTGCAATAAAAGTACTAAGCGATACAACATTCTACATCCTTTTGACTAAGTTCGTGTTATATGCACTGTTAAAAAGTTATCTTCAAGAAGTCAACTTACGATTAACAGCGCTGCGATTGACAAAAAGTGGAACTGTTCGAATATTACAGTTTGGGTACCAAGCTCTCAAAGTACGAGAATACGGAGATCGGGCTCCTTCTCTATTCTCTATGTTGTGAGGCGTGATCATGTAGCGTGATGGTCTTTAGCAGGGTGCGCAGTGAATAAAGCAGTGCAACTCAGATGCAAATGTTCAATTATTAACATTATCGAAGCAAAGTATTTAAAATTTTAGGGGAATAATTATTTTAAGGAAATACAGAGAATGGAGTGTCATTTCTTGACTTTCCGAAACCATTTATTTCCGTGTATTGCTTCACTAAAAACAGCGGAGCAATTTACGCAGCAAAGTTTGAACTCACATTTTCAATAAAGATAAAGAGATAAAGATGGATTTTTTTCTCACGTCATTATCGTATCATAATGTGCAGCTGCGGCGATGTGGAAAAGTGTGTTTCTATAATGGCATTACCTCCAAATGTAGTATAACAGTCCAATAGACATTTCATTTTGATCCGCTGCCTAATTATTGATAAATGTAAAGATAGACTATCGCATTACGTCTACGTGATGATGGGCTGAACCGATTAGGACATAAATTCACTTTTCTATATTTGATTTTTGCTATCATTTCCGCTGAAAAATCTGAAGAAAAATAGAAGTCGCTTTTAGTTTAAAGGATGTATCCTTAATTCACTCTGATACGCACCAAATGGACTCTATTATTATTTTGTTCTGTAATTGTTATTATTATTATTGGAGCTGGACTCTATTACCGTCATAATCGTTTCGAAATGATCGTTTCAGGCCGGTAATATATAATTTATTAATAATAAACATTTAAGTATTGACTTGTAGATATATTTAGGTATACTCAAGGTCATGTAAGTTTACCTTAAAGAATGCAATATCGCTATCTAACACGAATTGCCTGATTCAACAAATTTCAGGAATATCCGAAAAAATGTCACAAAAACGACCAATTACTGTAAAAAATTCAAGTTAATAACACAAAAAATGTACGAGAATACGGAAATCGGGTTCCTTCTCTCTATTCTCTATGGTCACAATGTAATATTCGTTCCACAAACTCCATGCAGAAATAACATAATAGTGCCACAAGAGCAAGTAAACAAAATTGATGACCGATGTCGGCGATAGGTTAAAGTTTTAAAAAATCCGAATGTACTACCAACATAACACGAGTTACACTTAACATTACTATTTTAGACGAAGTACAGTGTTGGTTATACTATGTACAAACCCTGTACCAACATCATTCCAGTTAAACTGGCAATAAATAAATAGATACATTTATTAATAATTTACTGCCAAGAGAGCAGTTACAAACTTCAATCACGTTCACGACAAAAAACTAATTTACAACTACTACTTTTCAATAAACTAATAAATACAGTGCGTTCCCATTCCTGGTTTTACATTTTCTCTGGGTCAAGTTGGAGTGTTTGAGTACATACAAAGACGTCGATTATGCGAATATCAGTTATCCAGACGTTGAATTATCCGAACTGGCATGACGTAAAAGAAAAGTAACAAAAGCAATCGCGGTGATGTGAATGGCTGTATTGCTATTCCTAGAATGTATTAAGACTAACCAGCACTAGGGTACTAATTTTGTCGTATTTGAAGAACGAAAGGAACATTTCTTCTCAAATGTCATTCTGTACTCATGTACATATTATACAGCATAAATATTTTTGATTTTTTTTCACTATGTTCTACATGGTATTCAAATAAGCAAAGTTGTCTTTTGTGCAAAAGTGGTTGGTTGTATTGCATTTTTTACTCTCCAATTATACGGAATATATAAGGAAAGTACTGAAATTGGTCGAAAATGTGTTTCGAGACATCTACGGACCTTTACGAATAGACTATTTTGAAATGTTGACGATGATGACTGTTCGCACAAAACACAGAATAAAATCAGCCGGCTCCTAGGAACAGCGTTTCCACAAGTGTGTATGCAAAGAAGATCACTTCAATAAAAAATATACACCTATTGTTGAATAAGAATTAATCTCATTGGAGCTTATAAAAAACAAGATTTCATTGTTCGGAAGCTTTGATTGCTCTGCTAATAATAACTTGAAATTAAGAAATAATTCACACTATTTACAATGTGAATTCCAGATAAATGTTTCAATATGAAAAAAATTGGCATAAAACGAATTTTATGATATACAATACGTATTTTCTTCCTCGAGTTCGTTTCTCGTAAAAGAAGCCGCCTAAAACAGATGAAAGTTCTTCGTCACTCGACTGTCGAGGTCTAGCGACAGCCACGCTCTCCGATGCAAGAATTCTGAATTTATATTGCAGACCTTTCGTGTGCCCGGTCGCTGGAGCTATCAGGTGGGGTAATTTTAAACCACCCTTTGGAGGGAGTTGCAGCTTGGATACGTTCGCTGTTTACACAACGGCCTTCAGCAGGCTACTGAAGATATTTTACTATATCTTCAAGGCGGGAACGTCAATTCTGCCGAACTGCGCAAGCACGCGTCGCATCCGCACGCAAGAGACGCTTGCTCAGGCCAGGCTCTTTTGACATACGACTGCAGGTTCATTTCGAAACAACGTCTGATATTAGGAGAGTTGGATCTCGCAGGTAGTGAGGGACATCCACGGGGAAGGAAAATCTGTTTTTCGTTCTCAAAGGAAGCAGCACGTCCACTGTGCAGCTCCGGTGGAAAAGGGAGTATTTGCCGTACCTCATAAGAATCTATTCTTGACATAGCACCCAAGTGGTATTGCAACGAAACCAGTGTCAAATGTGTGGCAGTCCTGAAGACTTTTTTATATGAGATTGCGAGAGTAAATGTATTTTAACCAATTAATCTTTTAATTATGTTCTCGCGTTTCATAATTACGACTTACAATAGATAAATATGTACATACAGAGGTTAAAATACAGGCTTATATTAAAGGAAACAGGAGAAATGATTGTAAATGGTGAAAAACTAAGACGAGAGGATAAGTCATCAAGTAAAACATCTTATAGACGGGTAGCAGACGCGATGGACGAAAACATCAAAAGGAAGAGCAACATATGCATACCTAAAAGATATAAGGTCCGACTGAACATAGAAATTTTAATAGCTATCTGAAAAAGGTACATCTACGAATGAGTGGTAATGTATAAGTGAAAAGGGAGAAGAGACTGCGATTCATGTATTGTGGGATTGTGAGATTTATGGAGGGGAGAGAGTGGTATTCATAAAGAGATTGTAGCTAATGGGAGTACTTGGACATCAGGCGGCGAGTCCAAGGAAATTTACATATCGCACATATCGCACAAGGAAATTTATAAATTGTATAAAGAATATGTGATGCGACTAACAGAACTCAGAAATGTTCTGAAAGAAGAATTCTGAAGGGATGTATGGGACAAAAAGAAATTATACAATAAGAAAAAGATACACAAAGATATTATGACTGCCTTTCAGGGGCAACAAGGACGGGAGTGAGAGATGAAGATGAAGTGTAAACAAGTTGTAAGAGAGTAAAAATTGAAGGGAGCCTTGCAATGACAATGTTGACAGGTAAGGCAGTCAACACATATTCATATGTATGTGTGAGTAAAAGGAAAATATTATAACATATAATGATTTCTACTGTGCCTTTTCGTTTTATATTTTTGTGCCAATTTATGTTGTTTATATCTTTTTGTTATGGGTTATAGGTTATTGGAACACTACCTTTTAAATAATTTTGATTTGCCGAATTTTTCATTAACAGAACCATCCCTGCGAGCATTAGTTCGGACAATTAACGCCATACAGTATATGCTATCGTTTTCAATTATTTTCATATAATTAATACATCCGAACTTGATACATCCAAAAAAACCTTATCTCGGTGTTTTTCTCGTATTTGTAAAAGATGATTTCTCCAGTTCTTAGTTCTAAATTAGCCCCCCCTCCCCGCCAAAGAAGTGTCCAATTCCTTGCCATTATTCAGGTTGTGATCTACTCATTCACTTTTAACCCCCTTATTCACTATAATCACCTTATCATGTTACAGTACATGTGACTAACTCACAAAATGTGAATTAATGATAACTGATCTCTCTTTATGTCACGACTGCAATAAAGATTTTTCTCGGGTCTGCTAACCTTAATTTTATTGTTGTAAAAATCTTTTCATTTTCACTCGTCCAATAAAATTCTGTGGTACTGAGGCAAAGATCACGGGCTAGAATTCGAAAAAAATCTCTTGCAAAAATCTGTCAATAAGTAACGCGAAATAAACGTATTTTTTATGCGCGGTAAAACGGAATATATTCTCTATTTAATAGTATTTTAGTTATCTATTGATTTTCGAGCCACACATGGGTGAAAAACGAAAAATTGTGGATCCTTGTCACACTCAACGTAAAAAACGTAAATCATTATTTGCGAACGGATATTGTTCATCGGTATGTGTTCGGTACAATATTGATCATCAGTATATGTGCGAACAGTATACATTCATCATAACTCAGGTAGTCAGAAAGAACTCTTTGCATTTATACCTTTTCTACGAACTTGGTACATCAGCGCGTCTATCGTATAAAACAACAGAGCTCAAAGAAATACATTCAGCAAGAATAGAAATAAAGTCACTCCGTTATACAGAGACCTCACGATCTCTCACTTTGTATACCGATCGATCGTTCATTTGCATGCATGACCGCTTAGGGAGAATCGCTTCGTTGAAGTCCGAAGACCCATCTGCGCAATCAAATCCGTATTGACTTTTGTGTCCAAATGCAGAAGTGAAGTGCATGGGAATCTCTACGAGAAATATTTTAACAGGGCTGTCCATGTCGCGTTCCATCAAAGATTTCGAGGGGGCAGTAAAGTTCACAACGGATTAAATGAGTGGGGCGTAAAAATATCTTGATTGGTGAATCCGTGTTGAAACATTTTAAATTTCAAAATCTGGTAAATTTAAACTCCACCAACGATCTACATTCGTATTTATTATAATGTCTGAAAACATATTTAAATATTTAAAACTAACATGATGGAGCTATTACGTTCTGTATTTGAGTGATGATCCAGAGATTTTGTCATGACATTTATCAGATATATAGTGTAATTGACCACAACATCACGGACAATTAGATTTCAATCTTTTTGAAATACGAATTGGAACTTAATATTTTAGAACATAAACACAGAAATTTGAAGTTATGAATACTAAATGGAAAGCGATGTTATTTAAAAAATTCTATTAATATTATTATTATTCTTTCCTTATACCTTTGACACTTATCCTATTACAATAGAATTTAAATTCGACACTTTTGAAGACCAGCATTGTTTCTGAAAAAAAGGTATTTTTAGAAATTATTTCACAATTTTATCATTTGTAAAATTTCAAAATTCATCCATTATACGAAAAATTGAAAAGAAATTTCTTTAAAACAACCCATAAGAAGGTATTAATATCAGCTCAAAATTATCTGTACTAGAATGGTAATGATTTTGCAGTCATATGAATTACTAAATTTACTGGATAGAAAGAGAATTACTACAGAAACTATATAACCATATGTTTTAGCTCTCATCAACTCACGACTCTTCGTAAATAAAAATTTGGTGTTGGACATGCTTTTTTTATGATCACAATAAATTTTTTTCCCGGCATAAAATTTGTTGCCCCATGATATTTGAATACACTCTATGCTTTTACTAACTTTTAAACTATTTGATTGATGTTGAGAAGTGATTTAGAACTGATTAAGGTTAATTGTTTTCACTGTAACGTTGCTCTGTTTGTGAATGTTCATTTCCCGATATCTGTTTGTGTGATGTCTAATTCTACGCCCATGACTTTTGTTCTCGTGTACAACTTTGTTCAATGTATGATTTATGTCACCATTAAATCAATTGAAAGCACAACTATCTGAAAACGTACAAGGCGCAAATTGAAGCTTCCACACGTCATATAAAAGATTATACGATTTTCAGTGGAAATCAAGAGTTAATACTCAGTGAAACTACTATTACGGAGAAAAATAATACAAATAAATTCAAACCGATTAAGAGACATTACAGATTATCTCTACTCCACTAAATTATTTCTGAATAATGTCTTTTGTACAAAGCTGATATTAAACTTAAATCCGTCACAACGAAATTTCTCGAACGTGAACAAAGATGAAACGTCCAGTACATAATCTTCCAAACACAAGTATCTGATCCGTCAAAAGCACGATTTCTCATAGGAAATCCTTCTTGGAACTTCAAAAACTAGATTTAAAAAAACGAATTTTCTGAAGCCACCCACTACTGAGCCGCGAATGTGAGAAGTATGATGTCACTTCTGGAAAAGATCAAAACTTCTAAGCTGGAAGATATACTAAGTATATTTTCATTCTGTAATAACCATTTTAATTTTTCCGTTGTTTTAACCCACTAATATTACTGTAATAATAACACAAAGAGGTCAATTACGACTCATTCGCAAAAAAAAGAACAAAGTTTATATAAAGTAGATTTACGATGATAATTATCTGCTTTGCAAGTAATCCGCATAATTGAAATCGCCGATACAGGTTTACAGAAACTAATAACTAAATAGTCGACGTAACCTTTGATACAAATAAATAAAAACAGTTTAACTACACACCCACAGTGCGAGTGTAGTGGTAGTATTTTCTTTTCCATGTTCCTGCTGTGTGAAAAAGTACGTGTTCGATTGTCTGCTCAGCTGAGCTAGGTGAAGTTTTCTTTTGGGATCCCTCTCATACTCCTACAGATCGATATCGCTCCGGTATCTTAAGTTTCCTGACAAACCATTATCTCTCCTTTACAATTCTTTCACGACAATTATGGTTAGGTGGAAGAGTTGACCTGGTGATAATTTTGAGTACGGAAAGTGTAACTAGTATTTAATACATCAGTATAAGTGATATTGTATGGGTCTTGACCAATGGCCATCCAATACTGCAGCATACGTGGCAGTTACTGACTACATAACAAATACCTAAGGGTGAACTCTTACGGTAGTTAGGACCCCAGTGAATTAAGACAGTAAGTCGTACTCGTATCACATGCATCGGTCTTCGTTTCGATGATTTCGCTGAGCGGCAGTGTGCGGTTTCAAAACCCTGTACGGCCGATCTATGTGAGGTTTTCAGCTGGGGTTTGCCTCACCTACTCCAGACAAATGGCGGTTCGCCAGTAACCAAAATTCTCTCCTTCCCAATTCCCGCGCCCAAGTAACGGCGGTTAGGTGGAAGAGCAGGTCTCATGGCCTAAGCCCAAACGTCGTGAAATGTATAAAGTATTGAGAAAGAATGTATTAACTTATGGTGGGAGCAAAACCCCAATTTTGTCGAATAACAGAGATGAATAATTGTTTTCTTTATTTTCATTGTAATTGTTTCAAAACAAACCAACAATAACCAAGAAAAACATGATTTAATTTGTATTTAGTAGTTAATGAATAGTACAAACTTTACTCATGAATTCGCTTCACTCGTTTTCAATGCATGTGAAATCATGAAAAACCATGGACAGTATGTGAAAACATGGAGTCCGAGAGCAATAGTTTCATGATTTATGCATCACACCTCAGAAAAAGAGGAATCTTTTTCTCAATTATCCGATGACCTATAGATAAAAATTATGTAAAAAATAGTACGGAACATTTACCACAAATCAAAGGAATCTTCCATCACTTTCCTGATTTAAAAAGTGGTCATTTTTTGAAAATAAGTGTTTTCTCCGTAAGATTTACTCAATCATTTATAATTGCTACTATTTCGTTTAAGTGGCCGGTGAGACATGTTTTTCAAGGGGAAACCACAAGAAGTACATGTAACTCTGTTTATTTTTGCCGATTTCAGAAATTTTAATGATTTAATTCTTCCTACGCTAGTACTACCTTAAATGTGAACAGTGTGCAGCAGTCGATGTGGCTGCGTGCTCAGAGAGGCCATTGCTGCTGACGTTGAGACGTTGGAGAATAGAAATGTGGAAGAGAACGGAGGTGGATAGTTTCCGACAGAGTCAAAATCATCAACAACAGAAGAGGAGGTACTCAAGGAGTGTATGATCAGTTTCCGACCCTGAAAGGTCTATATCGGAACCACACACTTCCCGGAGTCGAATACTCGTACAGCAGAGACCGAGGTGACAGCTTGGTACTAGCCGCGCAACATAACTCCGGCTCTCGTGCAGCAGCTACTAACCAGTCAGCAAACTACAACTGGGTCGGCCAATGGGATTGGATGGACGTACATTCCACGAACATAGCTCCACCGTCCCTTCTCCACTGCCCTTCGTCGTACTTCGGTGACCGGTGGGGAAAGACGGAAGGTGTGCGCAGGATAAGTAGACCCTTCTCTTTGAATGATAAATGTTTTCAGAAATCTGGACCTTATGTTGCGCCGGTTATACTCGGCTCTGCGCTCCCTCGACTGCGCCTCTGGGCGTCGCTTATATCATGGTCAACTCCTTTTCTTTCGTTTATTCGATGTACGTGGTGTAAGATGCATTTATGTCTCTAACGCTCTTTAAATGTAGAGTATTTTTCTGAACATTTTGTAGAATAAATGCGCTTACATATAACAAATATATTCTGCTCTTTTTAATCAGAATGTTTCATGTGTACAGTGAATATGCATTTACTAGAAGAAAATTACCGGCAAAGATTTAGTTGAAATGCTTACAAATTACATGGTATAATATAAAGAAACGGGTGAATTTTTAGTGGTACCGATAATTTATTTCCATTATATCTGCCATTTTAAATTTATTAAGTTAAAATGAATTGTGATACGCTCTATTATTGTGATACCCATTGCTTACATTAGGATCATTTTGAAATTTTTAGATTTGGCTCTGATAATATTTAAATAAAAAATATATAAAACTTTAGATGTATTTGAAATACATAAATTCTAGACTACGAAGATAGAGAAATGAAATTTGAACATGATTAACGTAGTCGCTGAACTTACAATATTTTACTACTTGACTTGGCCGATCGGTTTTTTCTTCTCTTTGCTTAGCAAAGAAACAGCATTGTTTGTTTGCATTTGCTTTCCTTCTTTGAAGATACGTAGAAGTCGGACGAATCAAAGTTCAGCCAAGTGATTCAGATGTCGCTGCTCGTGCGCTTTCTGGCACATGGTTGTACAAACCACACACACACACACAAAAGAAGGTTCTTCACAGTGCGAAAGAAATTGTTTTTCCTTAATTCTTTTTAGTGCCTTCCAGCGTGCCATAGTCGCTAATATTTTGATTAAACATACTAAAAGTCAATATGTTTCAGTGTATAAAAAGATCAGAACAACTTTCGACCTGCGCTTGTTGAAAATTCCGTCGTTAGAATGCAATAGTATGTGCTCGTGACCGTGACAATATTTCGCTTTTAAGTTCAGTATAAGCTCTGTAATTTCTCTATGCGCCACTACTGCATCAGGCTACTGTTCCAAAAACATTTCAAATGCACTAATTACAGAGATAATACTAATTTAGAAAACCGAAACATGAAAGATATGAGAACAAAATATTTGAGATATAAAATGACGGCACATAAATGGATATGATAACGGTATATTTATAAAGGAGATAAAAAAATAACATGATACAAAATCAACGTAATGATTTACAATAGTAATTCTCCACATCTCCCAATAAATCCACGTAATAGTGAATAATTAGGATTGTGTATGATAAAGTATGAATTATTTTTGTACCATTAATATCCACCACATGTGAAAGTCAGATGTAGATCCACTATTTCTCGGTTTGTCGATTTTATCACTTTTGTATGTTCTATACCTCATACGCGTTTTTTTTTCTATTCGCGCCAAAAATTAATTCAATCCATGAAGAGCATGCTCTATCTCTCGGCAACATCAAGAATCTCAGCTGAAGTAATATCGATGGCCATCGATTATTTCGAGTGGTCCATCGATCACACAATCCAGCGCGTCAATTCGACAATGAGATTTGAACAGGCGGTCAGGCAGTAACAAGTACTCAAGCGATCGGACCACCAATTCATCAAGAGATCGCTGTCGAGTTTGTTGAAGCACATTCGTACAATGTTCCTAAACACGAGGTTATATCCGGTAACGTACGAATTATTCCTGCTATTATTCGTAGTTTAATCAACAAATATGTAACCGGTGTGGATTGAATTATATGGAATAATGTGCGGTCGCTTACTTGTTTTTTTTTTACATTATTTAACACTAGCTGATTACCCAGCGTTGCCCGGAATTTTTCTTAGATTCATCTTATTTTACTCACGAAAAAATAAAATCTATCTATATTGTAAGATCAAAATATTTTAACATACTGTTTTGTTTTGACATGTACAGCATCCTAATTTTTCAAATTCTTAATAATACAGATTTAATACAAAACTTGACTATTCACTACACCATCTCGCGGGAGTCGTGCTGGTCAAATTTCGCTCCCGAGACATGACGCGGCTGCATCATTTCATTAATATTCTTGTAAAATCTAGTCTATTCGTCGAAGTTATACGATTTAAAGACGTTTTCTATCTTTGTTAAATGAACAAAACAAATAATACATTAAATTTAATGATGATTGATTTCTTCCTTCTTAAATTGAAGTATTTTAACACATATATTTTAATAATGTTTTATCGAGAATTTAAGTTAACTTTTGTAGATAGACATATGATGTCGCAGTTTTTTTGTAGATTTCTTAGAAGTAAATAATATTACCGTTCATAATTGTCTCATATCTCTAACCGTTTAGGTATCGTAAGCAAACATAAATCGTTTTCCAGATTTAATCGAAATTTATTGTTTAAAACCATTTTTATCTTATTTTGTCGCATTTTAAAAATACATTTTTTGCTTATGTTCATATGCAAGATCTATCTCCTTGCCACATTGTATCACGATCGGTTCAGTAATTTAGTCGTGATCAGGTAGCAGACAGACAGACACACTTTTGCGTTTAGCATCTGTGTATTAGTATGGAATCATGGATATTAGTTTAATTCCGCTGACAAGAATGCTAAGGCTATCTCTCAATATTGGTTTCCTTCTCAACTCAAAATCCAAGTTTCACATGTCTTTATCTTATCGAATTGACTTTATTATGTGTAATACTTTGAAGTTCATCAAAGACAATGTGATTTATCATAAAGGTGTATTTAGATAAAATCTCATGAAGTATCCCATGTATTTGTTGTTTCGTACCCTAAATCTCATTTTCCATCCCACCATTAGAATTCACTATCTTCGCCATCCCTCAAAATATCGTAGAGATCCCTTTAAAGATAGCTATGGTTTAAAGATAAGCACAACACAACGGAGTGTTAACACTCTCAACGCCAGTGTATAGAACCTAAAGTCAATAAATTATTATTCTTTATTCCTTATCTTACCTTAGCCTCACTTTTTCAATCAATTACATACAGAAATTAATATGATTGTTAATATAAAAGTTTTTTTTAAGTAATAAGCTGCCTTAGTGAATTTAACGATGTCTCCTTCCTCAACCAAACCATGGTGTAACGTCTAACCCAAACAACGTACTGAACTTGATTTCTTCTGTTATGCTTTTATTTGATTTCTTGGTACATTTCTATTTATGTAGGTTAAGATTAAATTATAAATACATTGTAAATTGTTATTGTGGTATTATTAAGTTATCAAACAAGTAATTAAAATTGTTAAGTAACAGTTCTTTTCTATGTTCTATGGTATCTGTGTGAACGCTGCAGGTAGCTAGCTCACTCACAGTACATTGACGGACTTGACTAAATGTCATGATAAAACAAAATAATTACTTAATTGTCAATGCTACTGGAAATTTTGGATAGTTTTTATTCCTAGAAATGTAATATGTATATTGAACGTGAAATAGAGTTGGAATAAAATTCATTATTCCACTATTTCATCTCATCACGCAGATGAAATTGTCTTCTCGGTCATACTGACGCGTCTGCAGTGGCACAACAACCAGAACATGACATTATATTGCAAAATACAATCCTTTAATCTTCTATATCGTATCATTATTCTCGTCTAAACATAGAAGTCATTGAAATGAACAATGGCGAGAATAAAATTCATTAAATTTGGCAATCTGCTCTTCGAGTACCTTTACCAAGTCGTCTTCATTTTCCCAACATCGCGCCAAACTCCGACATCACGTTATCCGCTGACGCCCAACGATGACGTTGAATCATTTGCTGATGACGTTGTACGCACCGCCAACGGACGTCACCGCCTTCTCCCCTTTACATGTTGCGGTGTGCCCCTAGCCATGCTGTCCAGAGCTTCCGAAGCGTCTTCCTGAGTGGTGCATCTCGTAAGCCAAGTCACCATTGAGAATGTTCGCCGCAGTTGCCATCGAGGGAAATCCAAAAACGATCAAAACTTTTTAGCACGAAAAATACTTTCTTCTTGGTGAAAATTGTGTACAATTTTGGAAGGCGAACGGGTGTTGAAGTGGTTAACACCCCAGCGAACAATACTGGAGTCTCGAGTTCGATTCCTGGCTCGTCACCATTTTTACCGGACCGAAAGTTATCACATATCTTCTCCACGTGTGGGGTACACGAAAAAAAAAACACATTCAAATACAGTCTGACCATGAAAATCTTGATTCATACAAAATGTAAGTAATGAAAAGAAAGTATGTAAATTCGTAGAATGACATATTTGTGTGCATAGCTGAGATGTTTCTATGTATATTAACGATGAGCTAGAATGAATATTTCTGAATCATTAGCGTATTTAATTAATGTATGGAATAAATACATTGCGGAAAAAAAATTGAGACCCTATTCTTAAAATGTTTGTAGTGAGCTGTAAGTGAAAAACACACTCCTGGTGAGGAATGGAAAAATATATTGATAGTTCCGTTTTACAACGTTGTCAGATGCATTGTACTTTGAAATATCCGATCCAATTTCTTATCAATGCACTTCCGAAACTCCCATACGTCTATAATGGAGAATTTTCCAAGAGAGATTGTTACATGCAGAAGACTGATGACTGAAAAAAAACTATCACATAGTCATTTGAAAACAGCAAAAATTAAAATTGTTCCAATAGTAAAAAGACACTTACTCTAGTAAGTTATGTTTTTAAAATTTGTAATACAAAGAGAAGCCTGGGTAGTAATTTATGGTGCTTTTGAATTGATACAACTAATAATTAATACACCCGATTTTTTCTTTCTTTTCTGGAAACTTGACGTGCTCATCTTAAGAATAAGATGTAAAAAGCAAATTCTGAAATGTCTCACTGTATTTTCTTTGAGACCTAACATATGTCCTGATGATTTTGTTCAATATGAAATTAAATAAATAATTATATTAATTACTAAATAATTAATAAATATTTTTACTGTCAAAATAGCAGTTTATTATGTTTATTTATTTTAAAATTGAAGTATGAGATTAGTGTTGGATATGTCATTTAATGCTTTCACAACACACTGGGTTCGCTAACTGGTTNTGAAATGTCTCACTGTATTTTCTTTGAGACCTAACATATGTCCTGATGATTTTGTTCAATATGAAATTAAATAAATAATTATATTAATGACTAAATAATTAATAAATAAATTTACTGTCAAAAAAGCAGTTTATTATGTTTATTTATTTTAAAATTGAAGTATGAGATTAGTGTTGGATATGTCATTTAATGCTTTCACAATACACTGGGTTCGCTAACTAGTAATCTCGTGTCAGTATAACAGCGAAAACTTGAAAAAGGGTCCACTAGTGTAGTATTCGACAATATAAAAATAAAACTGAAGTATGTGAGCTTCAGATTGTTATAATGCTAACCAAATAGGTGGGACATAAATTCGTACCCGTCTGTCCACCAATCATCTAACGTCTGAATTCCCTTGTTTTGTCGCGAATATAGTCCACTCAACCTGCTTTGACGCAATAGCGTCTGTGCTGGAGCCTCGTGGGAATCGGTACACCAGAGAGGTCCAGTCGCGGAAGGTTTGTGAACACTTGATCGGCATCACATGTTACGGTCTGAACAGCGAAGGTTTGATTACAGAAGCTAATAAGGGTTCCCTACTAATAAGGGTCATTGCACGAAGAGTTGTTTGCTACGGTATAGGACAAGAACATACATCGATCACTCCAAAACACATATTCAGGTGTAGGCAGACCTACAGAACACAAACAAGTCAATTCACTGCCAATGCTTGTTTCTCCTAATGCTTTTCTTTCGCAATGGTAGACGACACTACATTTTTATCTCTGGCAAGTTTTTTTAAACTGGATGTCCTTGTTGCGAAGGAGATCATCGAAATGATAACGATGAAGGGTGATGATTAATAAAAAATGAGTCAGTTAAATTCAATTACTTAATATTGGATTCAATCCTTGTCCATAACTTCTCATCATCACTGCTTTCATGACAAAGTTAGCAATTTTGGTCCAAAAAAGCTTCAAAAATACTTCCACTTCCATTCGTATGACTAATACACAAAAAAGAAATTGACGCATTGTAGGATTATTCAGCAATTAATACAAGAAGGCTAAAATGTGTTCAGTTACTGATTATTCGATACGTAAAAGTATCTGATTTTTTCCATGAGTTATGCATCGATGAGTTATGATTTTTTCCATGAGTCATGCTTCTTGTATTTTGTAAAGACTACTAGAGGCTCGAAACTCAAAGGAGCGGAACATCCCTGAATACATTTAATTAATTATTGAAATCTCACCCTTTAGCTAAACAAATACAGGATGATTCAGAATTTATATTACACAGTAACGATGTACCCATTTTGTAATATACCATCTTTCTCGATCAGTGGCAACAGTGGCAACTGATGCACATGCGCAACAATTCATTGGATTGCTCTCTGATGACACGTGACATAACGTCACACAAGACACCACGTGACACGAGACTCCGTCATCTGTCAATGTGTATTGCCTTTCATCGTTCAAAGTCGTTTATCTTCCAAACGGCGCATTTCTGGACATGGGTTTATTACCACATATTTCTGTTCTGAGACCCCTCTGCGACACCAGTAACTGTGTAATAGGAATTTTGAAGCATCCTGTATAGACGATCCGGAATGCAATCTCACAGTGATTATTGGAAATGTATCTAATTATGACTTCTTATAAAATTAAATGAAGTAGGTACACGAATAATAAGAGCTATTGTAAAATATTAGTATTAAATATTAGTATTTTGTGTTCTATTTAAGTATTTTCTGGTGTATTATTTTTTGTTCTCATATTGTTTTTTTTATATTTCAAGTTTTTAAATATTTTAGTATTTGAAAATTTTACCCATCAATTTTATAATTTATCATATTAAGGAATTTTTTGTATTTTTAAGGTAATTTCGTGTTCTTGTCTCATTTGTTAATGAATTTAAAGTTAGGTGGAATGATGGAAAAGCAAATCATACTACCTAAGCAAGATATAAATTTTAATTCAAAAAGCTTCAAATAGTTCTAAATCTAAACCTCAAATGAATAAGATTGTAAGAAACAACGTTTTTTTCAATAACAAATCTATCACCATAAATAAACTTCACGGATTAACCATTACGAGACTAATCTAAAACTCCATGGCATTGCACTCTAGATACACAAAATCTAATATATAATCATTCCATACATTATGATTTTAATGTTTTCCTAGGATTAATAGTACTGGTCTCGTCTAATTTTTATGCCGTAATTACTTTCTATTTTTTCATTCGACACATTGCAAGTAATGAAGTGAATATTTGAAGTAAACTGACGTCTCCTGTATCATGTACTTCCAAGAGGACATGTAAGGTTTAAGGTATGGTTTGTGACTCCCTATTAAGGTACTAACTTTATGATCATCAAATAATAAAACTGAAAACTATTCACTTAGTTGTACCTTTTTAGAGTGTTTCATATACTCGAACTCAAAAATTATTTCATCGTGTAGCACCTGGCTTAAATGTGTTCACAATCACAAATTTATTTATACCTGGCGCACTATCAAGATATAAATAGGAAATCATCCCGAATTTTGTCCCATTGGTTTGCAAATAGCTTCACATTTTTGTCGATGCCAGAGGCTCTTTGGCGCGAAGCCCCAAAGAGTGTTTGAGGGCCAAATTTAGGATTATATTTCCAAGAACTAATAAATGCTTTAATGGGCAAATTGTTTCTTTTTTTTTGCATTCTACAATAAATATTTTATTTTTTAATTTTATTCTTTTTTAATAATTAAAGACTTACGACCTTATGACGGACAAATTCTATATATTTTCACAGTGTTGTATGTTCTTTATTACTTATTTAATTTTACTATATAATGGAAGTTAATTGTAGAAGAATTATTTTTTAAACTCTAAAAACAGTTTTGTTTGAATATTTTTAGATTTAATTTCAAAAAGTTTATTTAAAAAATTACTGTCGTGTACCTACATGTGAGGGAGGAAAAGTAATTTCTGACCGTTGAAATTTGTGAGAAACTGGGACTCGGAAGAGAGGTCTCCCACTAAAGACAGGAACTAATGTACTGAATTTACTGAAATTAGCAGGAAATCCGAAATGACGCCATTTCAACGGACTTTTTAGCCCCATCGGTGGCGCAGGTGGTAGTGTTGTCGCTTCTCACCAATTCCCGATGGGGTCAGAAAATTTGTAGCTTTTCACATTAATACTGAAAAACCAACCTTTCTTCCTCTATCTAGCTTCTCCTAGTATCAATAACTAACCATTTCTACTAACCCCTCCAAGTGGGCTTAGTTGTTGGTAAACCCAGCTAAGAGGTCCCCTACTAACAATAGCCTTCCATCCAACTCCTAACTCCTATCGCTGTAGATAAGCTACATTTCCCATTTACAAATACGACAATACAAAAAATACAAAAAACAACGGACTTTCGATGTCACGAAGTAATCTAATTAGAACTTTCCCTTCGAGCATAACTTACTATATTTGATGATTACTGATTCGGAGAGTCTTATGAACTGAACGAAAAAAATAAAAACTTTGTGTTATCAACAATTAATATTTAAATTATTAAATATTCAAATGACTAGTGGTGATAAATAATTAATTGTGTCATACTCTATGTACCAAAGACTTTCCATCATGTGCCGTGTTGTATACTATTTTCAGATTTTTCTCTTATGAAAACTCTCATATTTACCCTTTAATGCACACAAGCCTTTTTCATAATATAGACTTTTCAAATAATTCCTTTGATTATCATGCAACTGATAAAATAAATTCCGCTTTACTCTCCAACTATGAAACATCGAACGCAATTCTCAGAGGCTTATTCCACGTCAAACACTCCTTTAGAGAACCACTACATTACGGGGTATTCAGAGCGGAAACAATATTGGTCCCTGCAACATTGTCAGGATAAATTTACCACATTAAATCGGTCACACGCAGTCACCAACACTCAATGGTGAACATAAGTGAGTTAAATTACACAGGGTACTGCTGTAAAGGTATACGGAAGACCTCTATAACTAAGCTTTAAATAGAATATTCACTCAGTATATTGAGGGGCGCTCCGTACTTGGAACGCTCACATTAGTATACCATGAACTTTTCCCACGCGAACGCGAAGCTTTGGTACGAAATTTGATCACCACGGTAATGGTATAAATCAGGGTATCTAAACTCTCATCATACTACTCACTGTTCAGGTTTCTCCAGGCGGCGCTACTACTGCTAGTCTACCGCGTTTTCGATTTGCCTGTCGTCCGCGAATTTGTTAATCCACTCCTATTTGTATATAATATTTTTAAGTAATTTTAATATCATACTATATGGTAATTAATTATGTTTTTTTCATAATGGGAAGTGAAAATGTTGTAATTATAGCAATATGTTAATAGTTTTTTACATATGCTTACAATATATAATGTGAATGTTTTAAATCTATATGTTACGCACAAGACCCGAATTCAGCCATTGGAGACAAAAGGACCAAAACTAGTTTTGGCAGATACATTTTTGCCAGAACGTTTGCGTTTTGAAAAGGCTCAATACTAGTTTTGAGCGTTTTGAAGAACAGAACTAGTTTTGAGCGTTTTGAAGAACAGAACTAGTTTTGAGCGTTTTGAAGAACAGAACTAGTTTTGAGCATTTTCACAATAATGAAGTTTAGTGTTCTTTAAGCAGATATATCTTCTAGTCCTTACTGTGGTTAACATGTTATTTCCATGCATGAGACATTTATAAAAGTGTCTCATTTCCATTGTGTGGAGTTTGTAATACTCAGATAAATAGAAAATTTACATTTCTATGATACATATGATTTTAAAATCAACCTTTTTATGAACTGAGGTGGAATATTGATAAAACACAATAGTATAAGTCTATAAATTAATATCTTCCACAATCTTTATCTCTCTAAATATGTAACATTGGATATAAGTATGGCGCACTACAACTCTCGACTGACTGAAGCAAATTCAACGAAACTTGGTACAGCGATAACTCACTATTTGGCAACAAATATTGTGTTGGTAACACATTACTTTCACCCCGAGGGAGCGGTGGGAAGGAGTTTATATTTGAAAATAATCGGAAACAACCAATATTGGTAATGACTACATTTTTGAGGACGCTGAAATCTACGATCACCCCCTATAAACGAATGTACACCCTTTCGTCTGGGGGGTGAGAGGGAGAAAATGTAAAAGTAATCGGAAATTACCGCTATTAGTTTTGGGGCCACAGTTATCGGGACCGCAGAATCATTCCAGATGACACTTAAGTCCACAATCAACCCTTATATATCCCTACGGAAGGGTATGCTATTTTAAAGTTATAGAAAATTATATAGAAGTGTCCAATTCTCAATTATCGACATCGCTGATTTTAATATTCTGATATAGTGTAAGTCGAAATTCAGCTTCAGTGGGTAGATAGGCAGTCCTAGCATCCCCTGGGGATGGGGTGGGAAGAGGATAAAATTTAAAAATAGCGGAAACAACCGATATTGGTGTTGAATACATTACTTTCACGGTCACTGAAATAATTAGAGACATCCCCGATTCCACATAAGTCCATGATCATTCCCCGTTCACCCCATGACCCCTAGGGAAGGAGATGTCATAAAAATGAGCGAAAATGACAAATTCACAGTTTTTGGCGTCGCTGAGAGGAACGGATCACCCCTGATACCGTTTAAGTCTTCATTCAGTCCCCATGGAATGGACACACTCCTTTATCCCCTAAAGGGAGTGGAAGCGTCAAACAAATAGTTTTCAGGATTGCTGAGGAGAATAATTGACCAGACAATGCTGTTAAAATAATATGGGCACTGAGCTGAGGGTGAGAAGGGAGGCATGTAAAAATAATGTGAAATGACCTGTATTAAGGTCAAATCCATCGTCTCCGGGGTTGCAGAGATGAATTATTAAAATAAAAAAGGTAGGGTGGGAATAGGGTAACACGTAAAAATTATCTAAAATGATCGATGGAAGTGTGAAGTTCACAATATTCGTGGTTGCCAAGACGAATTATTTTAATTAAGATGGTGAAGAACAGAGTAACACATTAAAACTATCGAAAATGTCCAATATTATTTATAATACCGTAGTTTTCAAGGCCGTTGTGATGAGTAACATTCTCGGGGACGTTTTAAATCACGAACAACCCCTATAACACAATTTACCCTTTGGGAAATTTTCGAATATGATTTGAAATCAGAGAGGAATCCACAGTTTTCAACGTCGCTGAGTTGAATGGTGAAATCATGATATCGTGTAAGTCTAAATTCAGCTCCCATGACAAATGGCATCTCTTCCACCCCTAAGGCAGTGAGACAGGGGTCGAAAGAGGCTGGCATGATACAAAAATGAATATGATTGATTTGTGTTCATTCTGCAATTTTAAATGTTTCTAGACGAAAATTTCATACTGTTGTGTTGAATTTCCAACCAAACGGTATGTATGGCACCCCTCTAGGTAGAGTTGGAAAGAGTGACGACCAAACAAAGTCGGAAACGATCGATATTTGTGTCGAATCCATAGTTGTCTGAGTTGCTGAGATGAATTGTGATACTCGGGATGTCGTTAAGTTTCTGACTCGGTACATCAAATAAAAAACAATTCAATCTAATCTTCAATAAAATAAACGTAAATGAACCTTTTTTCTAAAATAAGTTTTTATTTTCAAAGAACTGTGCTAAAAAATAAAAATGAAAAAAGAATAAAACTATAAAAAAATTCTCCTTTGTCACTCATTATAAGTGCAAGAGCTTAGAAGTTGCATAAACATTGATATTTTTAAAATATGAAATATTAATTTAAAAATCAAAAGGGTCGAGTGTCATACAACTTAAGGTGGAACCAGAACTCCGCGTAAGTCAAGTAACTGAGATATATAAATGTTTTCTTTATTTTTATTCTAATTGTTATAAAACACAGAAATATGAATAATAATGAAATAACGTGATTTAATTTCTATCTATTAGTTAAAAATGTACTACAAACAATATTTAGGAACTCGAAGTATTTTAATGTAACACAAGATTGTAACACAAAAACATTAATGTAGTACTGTCATTGTGTTAATGTAAATTGATAAATTTTTTAAAGAAGAGCGTACTTACTGACTGATTTATTTATTCAAGAGTTTCAAAAATAATGAAACTAAGTAAGAAATACCCATCCTGGCCCGGGTTTTTCTCCGGTTTTCCTTCGGGTAGAGGCGGATTTATCACACAGGTTCTCTAGGCTTTGTCTAGGGGTGGGTCTATTGTAACAATAAATCGTGAATTTAGTGTTATTTCAATTTTTAAGCACTATTCTCAGAATAATCTATAGTTCGATAATAACTTACATGTAATTTTTTGCTTAAAATTACAAACATATTGACATTCTATTAGTATTATAACTCGCAGCTAACTTTTTATCTTATCTAGGAACTTTTGCTGAAATTTTTGAATCCGCCTCTGCCTTAGGGCCCTTGATCGGAATTGATGGGATGGTCCCTTGCTTGCTTCCGGAGAGTAAATTAGTTTTTTTCCCTCCACGTGGTCATACGCAGTTTGTACTGTTTTTTGACAATAAATTTATTTATTATTTATTATTATTTAAATACTCACAATTTTTAAAGTGCTGTTCACTATTATTTGTGTCAAGATTTAATATAATACGGAGTTTACGAAGAACTATATTGTCCAAGAGTCGAGAAATTAATTAGAAAGAAAGAACGATATGTGTGTCATTATTCACATTCGATTAATATGAGTTCTAATACCTAACAATCGATTTCAGCACAACCCACATTACAAATTAGATATCTCTATTCTCTAGGAAAATTGAACTTTACAACTGACATTGTGTCTCAGAGTTAGCTCTATGATTAAAAAATATAGATTGCTTCTAGTATACAGAATACCAAAGGACAAAGCTCAATGTCAATTACACGCGGGGAAAAAGTGGGTGCTTTCAATCAAGTGGAAGAGCTCCGGAAATTCTAACTACCACAAACTTTCCCTCCCATTTGTCTCAAAGTTCAGAAAAGAAACATTATAAAATAACTTTAAATATAATACGGAAAAAGAACGTTCCTTTTTCTTACAAGTCTGAGATATTACGTAGTTTAAATAAAGGTCAGGTATCATATTATCGATATGTCAGTGAAATAACATAATTAATTGAAAACTAGATAAAAATTACTAGTCGCAATAATTTTAGTTATTGTGTAAAACCGCCAATGATCATCAAAACTCAATATTTTTTAAATTTTCTTTAAAATTTCCTTCTTTCTATTAATTAATATTTGTATGATCCCTTAAACGTATAATAAAACAATATATGAAGAAATGCAATGCATACTAATTTAAGGTTGGCAAACAAAATATTATTTTAAATATACCCTACATAAAAAATAGACACATCTGTTTTTCAACATAGTTATTTATAAAATAAATTTCGTTAAAATGAAAAATCTAATGAAGTGAAAATACTGGAATTGTCTCCCTAGAACGTGATCTAAATACTAGTTTCAAAACGATAGATATATGTTAAGCAGTGACAGTGGTTATACTATTTTTTTTAATGGAGCTCGGTGCCCTTCCGGAAGCCAGTCCGCTATTCCGCAACCCCCATCGCAGATCGTTTTTTATGATCCCACAGAAGAGCAATATAAGGGAACAGTTTCGTGTGTATTGGATATCCGCGCGAGTTTAGTAAACGTCCCGACTGGACGTGACTCCATTTCAGATTCTACCTGATTATCTTCTCTGTATTTAAATATTACACTTCATTCAAATATCATGAATATATTAACTACTTTTGTAGATTGCAGGTTGTAGAGCATATGGAAAAGCTATTAACGATTTATTAAAATTTTACTCATGTCAAGTATTTTCAGAAATTTCAGGCACACGTTTTGTTTCAAAGACGTTAAGAAAACGTGTGTCACATCGTACGCAGAACGCCACAGAGTCGGGCATTAGAAATTGACTCAAGGATAGCAAAGAACTTGACAAACCAAACGGTTACTGCAAACCCGCACCAAGGAACATAAAGCTATCATTAATAGTAATAATCATTCCGTAGTTTTCCAGCACTGCATCAATTTTAACCATGGAATGAAGTCAAAGTTTTAGATATTTTCTTATAATAGTGTCTGAAATGTTGGGTATTAAATGTTTAAAAAAATACTATCATTCATAAAATTAATACAGGGAAACTGTGTAGGATTTATACCATCATTTTAAATTTTTAATATCTTTAATTTGTCTCAATTATTATTGGTTTTATTTTTATCCTGCATGATGTATTATTTTGTTTTCAATCAATTTTAATGTTAACTGACCTATTACATTTTTGTTCTTCGATGTTCATCAGTTGTTTGGTTGTGTTTTTCTTTATACTCTTTTGTTTAAGTTCTTTGCAATCCCCGAGTCCATGTATAATACCTGACCCTATATTATACTTCAAATATAAGCAGCACTTACACGTTTTTGACAACTTGTATCAACATCAGGTAATAATAGAGCTGAAATATGAATGTAGTTACTTGACAGCTTTACTCCTGTACAAAATACTCTCAGGTTTGGGATTTATTAACGTTAGGAGTGTTACTAAAGCGTATAGTTTGAGACTCAACTGAAAATTTGAATTTGAGGTTGATTTACGCAAAATAAACGAGGAAAACCAATATATGACTGGATTTTTCATTTGACATTCAGTTTTTCTAGTATATTCGTCAATTAGACAGTATACCGCTTCTGTAATTCCCCATAGTAATCACCAATTGGATTATCCATCAATACACTAAACCGCTTGATCTCTCTACAAAGCAACCAATCAGTTGTGTGACTGCTACTGACGGTTGCATTGGACTCAGGTTAACGTGACATCACAAATGCATGCTAAAGGGTCTCAAATGGAAGCGAGATATAATTGGGGTCGTCTATGTACTCATTTCAGGAAACTAATTTAAAACTGAAGAATTTGAAAATGGACACAGAGCGAAACTCGGATGACAAAAAAATTTTATTTTATTTTATGTTAATTTATATAATTGCACCATCAACAAATATAATATTTCCGTCTGTTCGCATTTGAAAACACATATGAAATTCTCTATCAACTGTTCGTTGCTTTATAATATTCATGATTCTTCACACTACTTTTCGTTATTGTCGAGAGATGTAAATGAATCAATGGAGAAATAAATGGGTGAGATTTTTTATGGGCTCCTAAAATTAATAAACATTTGATCTTATTTTCATAATAAATATTATCAAACGCTTAATAAATGGGAAATTCAGTGTTTCACTTAAAATTAACTCTATCTCCACTAATGATAATGATGATAATGATTTATTCCATCCATATAATAACAAAATACATAATGACCTTAGGAATAACTGACCGCAATTACCAGTAGTGATGGTGAGTGAACAATTTATATCAACACTAACTGATTACCCGGCGGGAATTTTTTTTACTCGTTAGACCAACGAACCCACTCACCGGAAGCCTCGCATGTATAATTTTTGCTTCCGATGCAAGCAAGATACAACTGCGGCAGCGCGGTTGCACCATTTCATTACAACTCTTACAAAATCTAAACCATTCGTCCAAATTTTACAATTTAAAGATGTCATTTATCTTTATTAAATGCACAAAACAAAAAACCCATTAAATTTGATGAAGATTGATTTTTTCCTTCTTAAATTTCACACTTAAATTGAAGTATTTCAACACTTCTACTTTTCATAAGGTTTCTTCGATAACTCAATTTAACCTTAGATATGATGTCACGAACTTTTTTGTAGAACTCTTCAAGACGAACAATATTGCCACTCATAGTTGTCATCTATCTCTAATCGTTTAGGCAGCGTAAGTGATTACGGCCGATTTGCCCCCCGATTTCATCGACATTTATCTTCAACTTCATTTTCTATCTTTTCTTATCATTCATTTAAAGTTAGCCCATGTTCATGCTGGACATCTTAACTATTTCCTAGCTAAATTTCATCACGATCGATTCTGTGATATAAGCGAACTAATTTGTAAAATAAAATATGAAAAGCAACTATTTGATTTAAAAATCATGGAACATGCCATCAGTATCTCCCCTTTAATTTTCGGTTACTCCACTCTCGTTTTACGTATTGAGTCTCAGCTATGTGGAAGCTCGCCAAGATCTGCAAAAGAGAATTACTTAGAAATTCACGCTCCAACAAACGACCTATAGAAGCAGAAGAGGTCGTTCCAAGTGTCTCGTTATAAGTAAGAAAAGCCATATGCTTTGGATAGGCATCTTGCATGAGCTTGACAGTAGACAAGCATTGATCCACAGACGTAAAACTGTGTTTGGGACTTTGTTTCAAATCAACACAGATTTGTGACAATATTGCAAAATCTTTCATTTGTGTCTTCAATCACCTAGATGTTAATGTATTACTCGTATGTTTCGTACTTCAAATACAAAAAGGCTGAAACTGAGAAATAAACACGGGAACAGTGTCCCAAATTCCTTTCCTTCATTTTTCTCTTTTCCATGTCTTTCATGATTCTGATATATTCACAACTACTCATAATTTGTCCTATCATAAAAACTCAAACTAAGTGGAGATTATAATGGGTTGTGATACACATAGATAATTCCGCTATTTTCGAATGTGTTTTAGATCAACAAACTTTGTTGCAATTATATGTGATAGGTATTACTAAATCGGCAACTTACTGTCCGTATTTGAAATCGATCTACTGAATTTCTTCCACATAATTGTCTTGTGCTAGATTAGAAATAATTTTTTGGGTGAAGATAAATTATTAATTAGATCTCTTTCTGTTTCAGATGATCAAGATGATGGTGACTGTGGTAATAGTCTTCACTGTGTGTTGGTTACCATATAACGTCCTTTTGGTAAGATGATATGTAGTTTCATTTAATGATTCATAGTCGTATGCTGAAGCAATTACAGATAAGTAAATGCAAGTTAAGATTACAACAGTCTTCAAAAAATCTTTATTTTAAAAAACGCCGTACATGTTATACACCTAATGGGTAAATTACTGGTATTTTTTTAAAAATAAACTGTGTTATTTCTTGCAAGACATTATCAGAGGGTTTATAAATAAGACATTTCGTCTTCATTCTTTCTCCGTTGAAGTCATTTAACATTAGTGAAAACCCTATCGACGGGTTAAAACTATCATAAGAATTATTTCTGTATAGTTTTGCAGATCGCCACATAGCCAACCTTTAGTTAACGTTCGGCAGTATTTTATTCTCTTTTTTACGACAATCTCATCTGGTGTTTTTCGTTAATTACGCACAACAAAAAATGTTTCTATGAAACAAATATGTTACAAAGCAAGACGAACGAAACATGGAGAAATTTTAAAAGACCTCTGGCTGTGGAGCGTGTCTATGGAATTAGGCTGGTCGTATAAGGGAAGCGATAAAGCGACTGAAGGCGACTTTTTTCTTTGTAGTATCTGTGAATGAGAAATGTGCTACTGAAACTTATTTTAGGGTGTTGGGAGATAGATGGGTGGTAGGAATATTGTTAGTAGGTAACCCGCTTAACAGGGCTTGTCCCAGGTATTAGTTGGGGTGGTTAGCACTAGTAAGAGTTAGTGATACTACAAACAGTGGACAGAACAAGGAGGATTCGCTTTTCAGTAGTCACACGATACGAACTGGGACACTGAAATGAAAGACTAGATTTTTTTGTGGCCTCACCAGGAGGTCAAGCGTGCTAACTCCTGAGCCACCGGAGTGGTACTACACGTGACCTGAGTCGCGCGTATATGGACGACATGGCGTCGTCCACTGTATGCGACTGGGCGCGTCCATTATTTCGCGCGCAGTACACTCACCACTCAGTTAAATTTTTGACTTTTTTCCTTTCGGTAACGGATGCACATTCTAGAACGTCATTAAAACCCAATTCTTCAGCAGCCTTCATCCATAGCATTCGTTGTATATCTCTAACATGGTTCAGATTGCTCGTCATATCCCATATCTTTCCTTATTAAAATCTATTTTCATAAATTTCCGGGTAAAGAAAGTATTGCAAGGGAAACAAGTCGAAACAAGCAAGAAATATATGATCCAATATTGCAATACGTCGCTCCTAGTCGCATGACTAATCTAACTCGGATTGATTGTTCGTCGCTTGTCACCTCCACTCAGTCGGTCGAGGTTGCATGCTAAGAACGCAGTTCTGTGGAATTGATGGCATTTGAATCACTGAAAATTCTCGACAAATTCCACTCTGACGTACCAATGGAGGCAGACGAAAAATGTGTGGAATTCTCAACAAAAGAAGCAGCCAACCTGACACGGGTTTTTCTCCGGTTTTCCTATACGTTCTTTTCTATACATGCTCTGTTTGTTATTATCTAGGGACGGCGAATATTAAAATAACAAATCTCAAATTTAGTGTTATTTTAATACTTACGATTTATGAAGAATATTTTCCGAATAATCTATAATTTGCGCATTTCTGGTGTATCTTTTTAGTGATGTATTGAATACCAATTTGTTTGTATTCTGTTAATATTATATCACGTACCAAACTATTTTTATTCTCATCTTAGCAGTGTTCTGAAATGTTAAATCCGCCTCTGCCTTAGGGCCCTTCATCGGAATTGATGGGATGGTCCCTTGATTGCTTCCGGAGATGAGATTTGTTTATTGTTCTTCGCGTGTTCATATGCAGTTTGGATCTGGTTTTTTTTACAATTTATTTATTTATTTAGTAGACGGAAACTCAACAAGGCAAGAAAACACAAACCGACACAACTAGTGATGATAACTAAATTAATTGAATGGCAAAATGAAACTCGGTGCCTCGGTGTGAAATTTGATGAAGTACTAACTTTGAAATCTCAGTGAAAACAGGAGAAGTTTACTACTAACTACTAACTACAATCAAATTCCCCACAACGGCGAAAATTAGTCCGTACAAATCTTAGATACGACCGTTAATGACTTATGTTCCAGCAGTGTTCCCATCACGTTAGATGAACCAATTCCAACCGAAACGAGTTCTAGAAAATAGAGTACTACAATCGTATCCGCCCACCACTAATGACTGATTTAACTAGACTACGACAAGAACTTAAAATGAAAAAAGAGAGCATTCGTCAGAAGAGAACGACCTGAACCATCAACTTGATCCAACGATTGTTATAACCGTAAAGTTACCATCTGTCAGAATTACACCAGACTACTCATTAGTGACTGAGAGCCATCTTCATTTGAGATAAGACTCAACAAGTAAAATACTAATCCCGTCGCAATTGCGCGAGTGTAAGCTTATCAAGAAGCAGCGGATGAACAGCAAGAGGTGTGAAGATTTGGGATTGTCAAAAGGAAAATTGAGTATCTGTTGGGCAGAAAAAAATGATTCACTAAAAGGGGACTCCGCTCATAGTCGCTAGGTCGTGTGGCCGCACTTTGTTGTTTCCAGTGGACAGCCAGACGTACGCGACTTCAATGCTAGGAAACGTGTAGGGGTGGGAGAAGAGAGTGGAGAGGTGTTAGTAACATAAACTGCACCTGACAGTAGAAAATTTGTTATAGGGTAATATGCGCGGTGGGGGGAACTGTATCATTGTATGAGTCGCGTAAAAATTTTGTATGCAACGTATTCTTTAAAAATAGAGTCCCTTAAAGTAATGTCTAGCCTTCCACCTTCGGTGACGCTAGTTCAAACCTTGTCTAATTAAAGTAAAATTCGCGGTGATGGACGAAGCGGGGATCGCGGCAGGTTTTCTCGGGGTTCTCCCGTTTCCCCTGCCTTTCATTCCACCACAACATCCACTCATAATCATTAGCCCTCATGTCATTCCTATGTCATCCACATCGGGGAGGAGCGTTTCAAAACAAGGGAAAGGAGCTAAGGAAGCATACTATGAGTAGAAACCACACATTATAATTACGCAATGTGAATATTCCACTAGTATGCATTTCAATAAGTTGCCTACAGAAAGACTCAAGTTTGCTTCGTATTCTATGACGTCACGAGCGTGCAGAAAGTAGCTACGCCGCTTCCACAAGTGAGAGGTCTGGAGGGGCGACAGAGCAAGATCAAGAGACAGCACCCAAACCAGAGACTATATACTGAGATCTATACGTTACTGCTTCTCAACTTGCTTTCCAGACCTCCGAAACGTCAAGCTGAGGAACGTAGTTAGAAAATTCGACGTTTTGAGTTGATTTGGTCCGTGTAGACTGGTTTGCGGCCACTAGTCATTCTGTGAAAAATTTTGGTCTCGCTACACAATATTTCTTCAGTTTCTCATATCGTCACAAATAAACATATAGAGCAACGAGTTAGGATTAGAAATTTAATAAAAATCTACTCCTAAATTACATTTTTTATCATTATAAATGACTCAAATTGTTTTGAAATATGAATTAAATTTTATTAAACCCGATGTATTTGGTACAAGGAAATTATTTATACAAAAATCGTTATAATGCATTAAAAACTAAAATGTGAGATTGTATGTGCTATAATGTAATTTCCTCCATCATCCAGCAAAATTGTGCGCAATTACACCATAAATAAGAGGATTTAGAAACTATATGTGCTTAGGAGTAATAGAGAGGACACAAAGAGAATGTTTGAAATGGTGCTACAGCGAATGAGCAGAGCTATCCATTTCGCTCGTTTGTCCTAGTGCATTAGGTAGGCATCTGATGTGGCGGATCAATGGGTTGCGCTATAGGCAACTTCGCAAATTTCGTAGGTATACGTTTGAGTATAAGACTTTACTACTTTGCTATTTCATATACATATTGTAGTGTTATTGTAAAAAATTTCTCAATACGTTCTGACGTAAATTGCACGTTGACGTTTTTTGACGATATATATTATTTAAAAGTTATTTTTACAACTTATTTAGATAAATTATATCTCCTCTATTACCAGATACGATAACTTTTTCCCGAGCCCTGAAAATCATTTATCAAAATAAATCCACATGACGAATTCACTATTGGAAACTAACCAAAAATATTCCAATGAATAAGTAGTTAGTAAGTATAACAGTGAAAAAGAACACATTTTCCAAAATCGTTTGATCACAATACAACGTAAAAACTTCACAATATAATATATAATTCTCCCGAACAGATCCCGAAGGCGCCCATAGGGGTTGCAAAGGGTAGAGCTCCACAATTTCCTTGATCTCGGCACTAGAAGGAGGAGATGTGGTCAATATCTCACTCCGGCCGGATTGACCCCCAGGACAGACCCTGGTAGTCATTTTACTGCAGGCTGAGTAGGCCTGAGAGTCAGCCTGGATGTTGAGACGTGATGAAAAATCCCCACCTCACCGGGGATCGAACCCCTGCCATCCAGCTAGCAACTCAGCGCTCTACCCACTTTTTTTAGAACCTACCGCCCCATCATCGCGGTAGGCCGTGTGCACCATGCCATATTTAAACATATTCCATATTACAAGAAGAAAAGATTTCGTCATTCTGTCATTATTTATTTATGCAAAAGACCTTTTCGGTCGCATGGCGGCCATCTTGAGTACTCTGTCCTTTGACAAGCGGTAGCTGAAAATATCACCATGCGGCCGAAAAGGTCTTTTGCATCAATCAATAATGACAGAATGACGAAATCTTTTACTTCTTGTAATGTACATCAATCTGTCAACATCAGACCAATTCCTCCAATATTCCATATTCTTCCGTATTATATCATGCATTCCGTAGTGTTCATATTCCATACACTTATTTAATTTCCATCAACCAACAACTAATGCAGGTAATTTCCAAATAATTATTTTGCTTCTCTATATAATAAAAAATATATTATAATAAGCATAAGGTAACAGTTAAAGCTTAGAAATGTATATTAAAATATATGTGCAATCGATTTCATATATATGTTATTACCGTAAAAAGCCAACGTAGACTGCGTATATGGGTTACATTTACATACTTAAACTAGTCACTGTTAATACGTTACTGTATAATTCTTATTTATATTTTAGTGTGGATAAAAATAACATGTCTAAATTTCTGAGTGTTTTTAAAATATTTCTTTGTGCGCCACTTAGCGGCGATAGTGCAGCGAATTCAGAAATATTTTTGTAAAACCTAAAGTATTCATCATAATGTAAGGATTAAGAAACAGTTATAATATTCGTGTTACGGACAAAACAAAGAATACGTTTAAATCGTCGAAAAATGTATTTCTTTTAATTTAATGCATATTCCTTTTATTTATTTAAATTATTTCTACTCGTTTATCTTTAATATCTCTTTTTTATCAATTAGGAATATGCATGTACTGTCTAGGACTTTTCGTAGAAATATTTGCAACTAACAATATTGCTATACATTTTTATATCTCTTAAAATTTACTCAGNAGCTAACAATATTGCTATACATTTTCTATATCTCTTACAATTTACTCAGTGCACGCGAAGATACCATTCCAATACTTATTTATTTTCAATTACAGCAACATTTATCGTCATAAGGTAGAAATTTTCTCAAAATATCCACAAATTATAATAACCACCATCAAAATATTTCCTTTATAAATACAAAAATATCATGCCATGAAGTGCTAGAAAGAAGTGAAATATTGTTGATACGTACATTGCAAAAAACTGGGACACAAGCAACACTATTCAGATGAACGTGTGAAGTAAATATACGTATTACGAATATGGTATATGGTGCTAAGTAATGTTTGAAGATATTCATAATAGCTTGTTAAAGTCTTCGTGTAATTTTCATACATTTGCTGGCCCGTCTACAATAAAAATAATGGGAAGAAAACGGACTAACCCTCAATATACGAACGGAGAATTTATTTATTGAAAGTTAATACTAAGAAACTTCTAAAATTAACGTACATTTAAGAAATTATTTCCATCACTTTTTCGTATATTGTTACATCCCATAAAATGAACACGTAAGGATTGTGAACAATGTTTTACTCATAGACGAGAATGTATATTAACTTTAGTCCTTCGGAATTAAAAAAAGAGACGACCTTCAATGCCGCAATTATTCAAAGCAGTACCATTCGACTTCCTTTGGGATTTTAATATTTTTTTTACCTTTGACTTTTCGCGCATCTCACGACCACTTTAGGCTCCGTCGTTTCTTTTTTAATTGCATCCTCTCCTCGCTGGCGGAACATATGCGGTTCGCTCTTTCATCTGGAGAAATAAACCGAGCGAATTCATTAATGAATCTAATACTTGTTACTTAGTTCATACACGCTCAATGTTCACTGAGAGGTCACTTTAATTTCGAGTTCTCCAACTCGTGGCGGTGCTTCCTGACAGCTGTGCTAGATGATCCTTCGATCTCGAATTTTAGAAGGCATTTCTAGAATCGAAAATTTTGTCCATTCAATGTCAAGTTATATTGAGTTAAATGCGCACATTTCATACGCTTCTTGAAAATTATCGTGTTTGAAACATTTCTGAATCATGCAATGAATATAATAATAATTCATCTTTATTTCGAGACGAAGTTATGGTATAATCCTTCTCTTACACTTAACTTTATTAATTACACAAAATATATTTAATATTATTTTGAAGTAAAAAAAGGCAAAACAATATACAAAGAAGGAAGAAATATTAGAGATTAAAAGAAATCATTCATTCATCACCATTCATAACTTGGTATTCATTCTAACGCAACTCCTAGAGTAAAGAGCAATGCTGTGGAGAAAAAGCACTTCGTCGAAATATTCCTCATACTGTTGTCAATGTATTCCACGATTTCACCGCCTGGAAAGAAAAGAAACGATATAATTTTTGTCTTGTTTTTTCGGAATCAAGAGAATTAATTACAAATCATCAAAATCCAAAGCATTCGATGTCATCGATCACGAAATTCTCCTTTCAAAATTACAATCTTTTAACATTCGTAAACGTGCACATCAATGGCTGACATCCTGTTTAAAATATAGATATCAACAGGTCGAAATATCATATACTAAAAATTAAGTATTCCGCATTGCCTTTCAGAAACAAAGCCACGTACTTGTGGAGTTCCCCAAG
>NNCF01127577.1:1171145-1184161 GCA_002313205.1 Laupala kohalensis | reverse complement strand
TAATTTACTATGTAAACACGCCAATGCTCAAAAAGTTTTGTCTAACCTTTCGACTTGGTTCCATGCAAATCGTCTCATTGTAAACACTGACAAAACAGTGTCTATGTCATTTCACGATAGTGTCACAAAATCTTTACCCTAGGTTTCTCTTTCTTTAAACGGAACACAATTAAAAACTGTTACGAATACAATATTCTTAGGTCTCCATATTCAAGACAACCTCAAATGGAATTGTCACGTTGACAATCTTAATTCCCAATTAAGCAAATTGTGTTACGCCTTTCCGAATCTTAGTTAACGTAGTTAGTCCACGTATTTCCCGTTGCGTATATTTTGCAAACGTTTACTCCCATTTACGTTACGGCATTACCTTCTGGGGCAATTCCGGTCAGAGTATTCAAACATTCAGAATTCAGAAGAGAATAGTTCGGATAATTTGTAAAACTCGCCATCGAAACTCTTGTAAACCTTTACTCAAGGAATTAAATATCTTAACACTTCCCTGCATTTATATTTATGAACAGTCGTGTTTGTTAAGACCGAATTACTGAAGTGACACCATTGCTTCATACGAAACAGTGTCGTTCACGAACACAATACTCGCAATACTAATAATATTCATNGCCCTAGAGTGTCAACCACTCTTTGCCAAAAGGGACCATACCATTCGGGAATCGTTCTATATAATTCCCTGCCCAAGAATATAAAAGATATTATGAAATTGAATATCTTCAAATCCGCGGTTAAAAACTACCTCCTGCACCAGTGCTTCTACAATGTAAAAGAACTTATTGATTTTAATAAAAGTTAAATCCGTCTTGTACGTTATCACGCCATTGCTGTAGTACTTTTTAAACAACTTATAACAATTTCAAAAACTATTTTCTTGCATGATTGTGTTGTCTTATGGCTCATATTAATTTAGTTTTATGTGTACTCAACTTTGGCACGGTTGTGTACATTAATTCTGTAGCCCCATACTGGCCCGGGTTTTTCTCCACTTTTCCTTCGGGTAGAGGCGGATTTCTTATACAGGTTCTCTAGACTTTGTCTAGGGATGTGTTTATTGTAACAATAAATCGTGAATTTAGTGTTATTAAAATGCTTATGATTTTTAAACACTATTTTCAGAATAATCTATAGTTCGATAATAATTTGTACATATAAATTTTTTCCGTTAAATTACAAACATATTGACATTCTATTAGTATTATAACTCGCAGCTAACTTTTCAAATTTTTGAATCCGCCTCTGCCTTAGGGCCCTTGATCGGAATTGATGGGATGGTCCCTTGCTTGCTTCCGGAGAGTAAATTAGTTTATAGTCCTCCACGTAGTCATACGCAGTTTGTACTGCTTTTTTGACAATACATTTATTATTATTATTATTAATTTGGTTCAGGAATGAGTTTTTAGGTCATGTTCACTAGATAGAAAAAAAAAAGGAATAGAGATAAAGAAAAAGTAAATAATGCAATTATCCGCCGTAATGCGATAACTACACAGTTTGTCCTTAAAATTTGGCATCCGAATTAAATTTAATGAGTAATGAGTTCCATATTTCACTCCCTTCATACCTTAGATTGAAACAATATTTTCTGATACTAGTCAGTGTTTTTCTGCGATTTCCTCTTGGAAACACATTGGTTAAAACCATGAATGATATAATACTTATAATTACAAAAAACAATATATGTAGATAAAAAATTTAATTTTCAAATTCAATTCTCACACACATTCATTAACGTAAAATGAAGTGAAATAACAATTGAGTATTAGTATTATCACAGCGAGAGCACTATCGCCTCAGAGGGTCAGTATTTCTTATGAGCCCTAAATCATCTTCAATCTAAGAAAGTGAACGGATGGGTACCGGACAGAACCATCAAGGTCGGATAGAATGACACCCAGGTTCAATCAGGGCCATCGGAGACTTTAGCGGACGCCCCGTACTTTTTATCTAATCCAAGGATTAGAAAAGATTCAGGGCCAGTTGTACGAACTCGGGATAAAGTTCAGATAACATGTATTCTAGGGTTAGGCCACAAACGAGTTGTACGACGGCGAAATAGAGCTTAACTCCTTAATAATCTCGGTAGTAAACTATCCCGATATACGTCGAATAGCGGCGGAATTGTCTGTACTTCACTGATGACATTTCAGCAAAATACACATTTAGAAACGATTTTCTCTGTGGTAATTTTTTGTTTAATACGTTTTTAAGTACGCGGAAGAAGAAGATAATGCGCCATAGACGTAATATAATGGACGAATATGATGACGATGATGATTTTTGTTAGATTTCGTCTATCAAAACATTCTGTTACGAACGTCTTACATCAAATTCAACGTGGTTTGGAATTTACGACGGAAAGGTAAGAATAAATCAAGTTTCTTTATCATTCCAGACTATGAAGTAGTCGATTGAGAATGATATTCTCTTGAAATTCTTTCCCTAGCATTGGCCTGTAATAGAGAACATTTTACCATTACAATTTACATTTCAACATTAGGAGTTACTTAAAACTGACTTTAAATCATACCGATCTTCTCGTGAGATGACACAGCATCAGTCTTCTTATTTTCAACAATTTTTTTAAATTGTTGAGTATTTCTATTAACCTCAGAGTATCCTCATATGAATAATTGGAGGTATGTAATCTCCTACTCGTTATTGTTAATAGTAGGATACACTACAACTAATATACACTCTACATTAGTTAATAACAAAATAAATTAAAACGATAACCACTGACAACAACAATTAACAATAATAAGAAATTTGATTAACACCTCTTTACAAACGCTACACAAAGGACACACGAGACGCAAGAGTTGAGCTTAACAGGAGCCGACAGGAGCAATAAGCAGGCAATAAGCATCGTAGACGAACCGCCGTGTCCAAAGAATAAATATATTGGCAAAATTCTATAGTAAGTATTGCCAACATGCTTTGAAATGGCGCCTGACGCCTGCTATCTGAAGTATAGTTAACCAAGGAATAAAAATCTATTATACAATGCAACCTGAAAGTTATTATCCGGTTAGGCTATTCTTGAGTTACGTATTCCGAGATTAATCTCAAGTTCGTACAATCTTCTCCCTCAATCACTTAAATCCTTCGTAGGAGAGAGTAGTACTCCCTTCCCCCTCCCCAAGTTTTTTGAGGGAATTAGGAACGTGTGGTTGTGAGTGACGCACCTCCTCTTTATGTATTACGGACTAACTTTCCAAAATTTCACTCGAATGAGGTTTTGAATTTCGTGCGTATATAATCGTTCTTGAAAACCTGTATGTATGTATGTATGTATGTATGTATAATGAAATATAATATTTTATAAGTATATTATATAAAGAGACGAAGTGAGAGAAAATATTTGTCGTATTCAATTGTTAAAACAATTGTGAATCAACCCACTAATCCAAAACAAACCAAAGAACTTGAACAATAAAAAATGAAAGACGACAGTTGGCAATATGTTCGCTGGGAATCTACACAATTCTAATTCAATACCATTTTTACTTTCTTTTTTTTATATAATCTAACTAATATTTCAGAATGAAAGTTGCCTCCTTGAGTGTTTCATCCAACCAGATGTACTGTTTGCTTCCCCGGCGCTAAAGATTTTACGTTTACCATCGTAAGAAATTCAAATTTCTCTTTTATAAAAGAACTAAATGAACTACTCGGCGATGACCGTTATTGAAAAAGAAACTAAAACAATCATTACTGAACATTCAAAATTATAAAACAATTCACAAATAAAACATTTAAAAAATTAATTTTTTTTCATAGTTAAAGAAACACAAAAAATTACATTAACATTCGAAGAATCTTGGTTCTGGGAATAGATACATTTGACCCTAGTGTGGGTATTAGGCAGTACTAGCGTATGTAGAATTCAATCGCTAAAATATTTTCAATTGGCATAAATAAACAATTAGAACATGTACTTATTGTTATTTCAACTAGAAAAACTTACCTCACCGGTCGTTTAAATGAAATAATTGCAATTCTATTTGATGTTGAAATATATTGTGTCTTATGGAGAAAAAAATGTATTCTCAAAAAAAGATCAAATTTTAAATCACGGAAGTGGTGGAATATTACTTTGATTTGCAGCAAATTTTCCGAAGTATTTATATATCCTTTTCATCTATACGTTACAGGATACCTAAGAAAGCTATTTCACTTTTTCCGAGGTGAGATACGCAAATCACGTAAATGTTGTGCTTGGCCACCGTTTTTACATGCTCTTGTGCATTCCAAACAAATCAAGGGTGTTCTTGAATATTGTTTGTACTATGTTATAAACAGATCGATAGAAAATTAAAACATATTTTTTCATCGTTATTATTTACATTGTTGTGTTTTATAACAATTAGAATAAAAACAAAGAACACAATCATAGTACATCTCAGTGATTTGACTAACTTGGAGTGCTCGTACCACCTTAAAAACATCTATCAACATTCTTAGCTTATTTTACCCGGAGTTGCTGGGTTATATTTATAACATATAGTATTCTAAATTCATACCGTATGCTACTTTCCATATTTCTCTACTTTGTGACTTTGTGGATTCGTAATTTTCACTTTTGTTTATTACAAAAATTAAATACCACTAAGAAAACCTCCATAAATACATACATTTTTCAGTATTGTATGCTAATGTTCCTAATTACGAATTATTTTAAAATCCAGGCAAAAGGAAAATGTACTTAATAAACAGAGCGCCTAGTTAAGACTTCCGAATTCTTTGGTGTTCATTTTGGTTATGTACTGGAAAGCCATGTTTTTCACAGCCTTTATATAATTTTGCTTCTAGGATTCGGTCACGTAGATTATACGTTCACTGGACAGTACGCCTTACGTAACGCAATCGAACTCTGTTGACAGTGAAGCTTACTAATGTGTCCACCAATCACAAGGATGAAGATTCACTTCTACTGATTGGCAGCCAATTATATTTGTTTTTCTGCTCTAGTTAGACCATACCTTCATAATAATCAATATTAACCATACCTTCCATAATAATAGCAATAACCCTTAAGAAGTAACCTTTAAAATTTTAAATAATTCATTTTTATTAGTAAAGATTGACAGAGAGATGATATTAGGAAAGTCATTAAGAGCAGTGAATAAATAGTCTTTCTGTCGTCTCGTACCACTGAATGAACCCGGTAAAGAAATTTTACGGTTACAACCTGATGAATATCAGGGTGATTCGCAGTGGCACTGATGAATGGCAATGATTTGTGTTACTTACTCGCATAAATAAAATTAGAACATTACGTTTTATCAAAACTTAGTTTTTACGTAAAATACGATATTTAGGCTAAAGGATTTCTGAATGCTTGACAAGGGCATCCGATCCACATGAATCACTGAGAGATGGCCAAGGGCTCTTGTCAGACTTGCAGAAGACGGGACAACATAAGGGATGCGCTTTCGAGAGGCATTTGTCAGCGGAGATAACACGTGACAGGCAAGTAGCGTAAGGGCAATGCGTCACGATGCGAAACGTCCTGACGTCATCAAGGATGCTCGAGGACCTCTTCGCTGAGGTTTGGCATTGGTGTGAACAAGACGTACTTGACTGAAGATGGAAGTGAGACGTTATTGACGTTATCGTAATTAGCAGACACGCAGAACTAAACCCCTTTGGATTCACTCTCTTATCTAATTACACGTATTTTATACATACATAAGCTAATAAAATAAATATTATAAATAACGTTAATACTATAAAACAAAATAAACATTATGTATAAAGTTGATTCCAGAATTGACACTCTTAAATTTCTCCCTGATTTTTAAATGGGAATGGTTTAATTAAATTTGCTTACTCTCAATTTAGTAAATGCCCTCCATTAAGTCCAACAAGGTCTTGAAATAAACAGTAAGGAATGTCTTCTTTATATAGAGCACGTGAAGTCACAATTTACTTCTTGAACTCATCGTTCAGAATTCTTGTTGTTTGTTGTTGTTTTTGTTATTTTTCGAAATGAGCATCAACATTAGAGAAAGAGGGGTATGTAGTTTAAATACGATACTTCACATATATTTTTAACCCTATTGTGTAATTCTAAACACTTATTCTTATTAAACCTTGATGTTCATATTAGCTTGCAATCCCTGGAAAGTCATTGAGAAACATTACAAATGTAGGATATAAAATTATATTCTTATTCGAGTTTAAATTATGTTGATTTTTTATTAAATTTCAGTATATATTACAAGATTTATATATAATGTCGATAAGAATCTCCGTATAATAGGTTATTATGAAAATCGGTATCTGGAAAAAATTCTTGGACTTGTAAATCACCTCATAAATAATAAAATTAAACTTTATTTCATGTAAGTTTTTCTACATTCTTAGTTTTCAATGCTATAAATCTGAAACTATGGACAGTAGGCATGAAATTTTCAAATCCTTATAATAATGAAATTGAATACATTTTTTCGTCAGGTGTATATTTTAAACTAGGATTTTCAGGCTTTTTTATTAATTTACAAAATAAATTCAAATTTATGATGTTGGTCCTTCGCAGATCCTGTAATAAGTTTCATACTATTTAAGTATTTCTATTATATTTCTCTACAACTAAAACTTTTAGATTGACCGAAATTAAATAGAAAGGTAGAGTCCCTTAACCTGTATATCTTGATGGACAAACCTGTACAGGACGATGGATCTGTATATCTTTGCAAACATTATTCGAAATTTCAAAATTTACATCTTTCCGATTTATGCCACTTCCTCAACATTTTGCAGTTGAATCTTATTTTGGAGTGTACAGTATTTCAAAATAGGAAAGATCCAAAACACATTTTTTTTGTTTACATGACAGAATAAAAATAAATTTTCCAGTTCAAAAGTTGGTGATTTCAGGAAATTGGTGAATTTCCGCTTCCTGTTTTCATGCCACGAGTCGTATACACGTGAGGGTATGATTTCGTTCATAATACGATCAAGCACGAAAAAATATTTCACAAAAATATTCGAATTCCAGATTCAGTGAATAGTAAAAGCAGTGCTTTTGTGTAACTTCTCTTCTCCAACAAAAAAACTAAAGTTTTAATTACTAAACAAATATTCTTAAAAATAATCACCAAAACCTTTTGTTGGGTTTGATGCTTTTAAATAGAATATTCGGGTACTGAAAACCAGTGATATTTCCGAAGTTCGTATACGCCAAGTAAATATATGCCCATATGTCTCCCATGTCCTAATGGATTGGAGTGACTGATGGTAGTGTGCTGATACGGGAGGAAAAACAAACATATGAGGCTATTCTAGATCCAATACTTTGCCCTCGAGACAACAGATTAACGATTAAAACATGAAATCTCTTCATAATCCAGGTCACTTTCTCGTTCATTCATTGTCATATTGGAGTCCATTGTGTGAGCGGCATCATAGCTGATTCAATCTGCTATATTTATGGTTTATTTCGATTCAGTAACTGAAAGAAATAATATATCTTTTAATTACTGAATCGAAATAAACCATAAATAAAGCAGATTGAATCAACTTCGATTCAGTAATTGAAAGATATATATTTTTATTGGGGCTTTAAGGCTCACAGTTAAGATATATTATAACACTACATTCAAACAACTTCCGTAGATTGATAAAAAATTTAGAATGAAGAACAATGAAGCATAATTTGCTCAAAAAGTAAACCTCAGATAAAGAATAATTATAGATGAAAAAATGTTATCTTAAATGCATTTCTAATATTTATTATTAGAAATTTATCGCTAACTATTTCAATTGTTTTCAGACCTGTAGCTTTGATTAATATTTCTACCTATAATACATTCAAACTTGAAAACACGTTATAATCGGATAGATATCAGTAGAGAAGTGCATAGAGGCAAATTTGTTAATACAAAGTTATTATAAAACGAAACTGGACAAAATGAATGTCTCATGATATCTATAAAGTTAAAGTGGATAAGATAAAAAGATTGTGAACAACTGCATTGTAATGTCAGCCATGTCAGCACAGGTAGAGGAAACTGTTTGTTTTACTTCCAACGCATCCATTAGGCGTGCAACATAACTCCTGCTCTTGCTCGGGAGCTACTAGCCAACCTGCAAACTATGACTTGGTCTGCTAATAGGGTGGGATGGTCGCGCTTTCTACGGAAACGGCTTCACCACCCCTTTGATTGTACTCTGCCCTTCGGCATACATTGGTGAAAGGTGGGGAAATACGGACGATGTGCGCCGGATTGGTGGACTCTTCGCTCTGAACTACAAATGTTTTCTGAATAGCGTTTATTTTCTTCTCTTCACCCCCGCGCCATCACTTTCGGTTCGGCAGCCGGAGCGGAAGTTCAGTTGAGCGTCTTATATCCGTATGTTGCATCCTCGAAAGCCACGTTCCCATTGAGATGCTTACCGTAGTTGTAAGAGAAACGCCTCGAGTAATTCAACGGCTACTCAGCCCAGAAAGTACTTTCTTAATTTTTTATTGTTGTTTATTAAGTAATAATTATTAGCAACAGTGATTAGTGTATTGCATTATTTGAAAGTGGTTTTCCATTTCCGGCCGAAATAGCACGATGCAGTATGTTGTCGTGATATCGGCCAATTTCTGATAATTTTAACCCTCGTGCCGAGAATTTACTTGTTAGTATTAAGTACTATTTGTGTTACTTCGCAGGCCGTTGTTAGTTTTTATTCGCTTCTCTTTTCGCGGAATAACTACACTAATGCTGTAAACAGTAATTTTGAAATAATCAAGAAAAAGTAAATTTTAAGTTCAAGAATCAATAAGTGTAATCACAATTACAATAAATGCATATTTTGTACAGTTACGTACTTTTATGTGGATATATGTAAGAAAAAAATATAATTACTTCTTACGATTATCTAATATACGCAAACACTTAATTCACTGTAAAATAAACGAGGTTAGTTCAAAATATTAACTAAAAATGACAATTATAAACACATTTTCTAGTTTGCAGGGTGTTCTGACCGTAATTTGAAAGATGTAACAACGTCTAGAGATATAGATTTAGAAATTTAAATAGGAATCAAACAAAACGGGATATAACCCACAGAATGATTTAATTATTTTTATCTAAGCATTTATGTACCTTAAAAACACACTTTTAAGATAATGGAGAAGGTTCATTATTTTATTGTGTTTCATTACTATGAGATAAGAAATTTATTCGTGCTGTTACACATCACACCTCCTCGGTAAAAATTGGAAATCAAGTCCATTATACATCAATATTCGAAAATTCTTTATGAAATCGATGTTATTCTTGTGTCACATCGGAGCCCGTCTCTCGTTGGATACTGAGACAGTTTTCATCTCCGATGGTGGGTTAGGATAGCTCAGCTTTAGATTTCAAGTAACTCGCTTGGACTACCCTGTCAAAGGTCTTGGAGAGAGGTTAAAAACAATATCTCATGCAAAAATATTAATAGAATTTAATGAATAATAAAGCCCTGAGTGGGCATGAAAATAATCAGTTACATTACTGCCCTTCTGGGCGTATGATTACAACATTCTGACATAGCTTGCCGTGAGGGCTGCTCGTGTCGTGATCCGACAATGTTCCAAGTTGTTCATACCATCGGGGAGTTCATCCGGTCCGAAGATGATAGTCACCGTCGAAGCCACGGTGAAAGGTTCGTCAGCGGCTGGCAGCAACGCTCGGGCCTCGAAGTCCGTCGAGGGCCGTGGCGCGAAGGAGAAGACCTTTTTGACGCGTGTCCCTTGCCTTAAGTAAGTTCGGGGGGAGCGCGCGGGGATGATGAACCCTCTGGACAACGCCCTGGCGAGGTGGAGGCGATTTGTATTCATAAGAATACAATATTATGCGCCGCGGGTGTGGATTATCCATGAAGATGGAAAAAGTTGCACACGGCACTTCTTTGTCATGGAGAGGTGGTTGGGCGTTGTCTATAGATGTAGATGCGACAGGGAAGAAAGAGAGGGAAATGTTATGTGGAGGGGACATAAGGGTGCGGCTGTGCCGGTCGTGTCACTATCCTGTGTGTCATTATGATTGACCATCACAAACAAAGTGTCCAACCACAGACAACAACAGGAAGGAGGATGCGTTATTCTGGTTACTACTTCGTGGTTGTCGCAGCGGGATATTGTCTGGAGGCTCAGTCTGGGTGGGCGCTGGCTTCATTTTAATAAAATAGGGCTTACACCGTGAGGGTCGTAAATAATAATTAACCCTTTCCAAAAGCAGCGGGGTCGAGACATCCAAGGAGACTTCCAATGTTCAGACGAAAGGTTCTGAGAAGGAAGCGTCATGTCGCCTCGTGACACTTTTCCTGTAAAAGAAGACCGGGCAAATGTTCTTGAGACATACGAGATAAACTATTCGTGACCACATCTCAAGGAACTTTTCTTAATTAATGTTTAGATGTAGGACAATTAAAACTTTAGAAAGGAAAAACCGGGTGTTTTGATCTTGAATACCAATTTATCTCTTCGATTCGTATTGCTACAAGTCGGCATATTTACCACGCTCGGAACTACATTGATCAGAAGCTGAATCCACCATCGAAGGCGAGCACACCTTGTTTACATCACATTACGATTCATCGAGCGACCTGCCACAGATTTTGTCAGAGTTTCGGCGTGCAGGGGAGAGGAGGCGGTGACAAATTGAAAACGGAGCCGCGACAATCTCGTAGGTCTTGCCTACGGGAACGCTCCGACGTGATTCCATCAGAAACCGCTTGCCCCATGGCGGCGCCACAGGCGGCACACGTTCTCCTCACGGACGTACCGCCGCGCAGCCTACGTGAGCTGTACCAACTAGCAATTACACGATAACTATCGTTTCCGTCGAAGGAGCTTCACGAGTTAAAGGGGATATCGCAAAGTAACACTCGACGAGCTATGAGAAATAATCAAGAGGGATGAAAATGAAGAAATCACCGGGGTATGATGGGTTACTACACAACATTGTAAAGTAACTACTAAAGAATATGAACAGTTTATCATGCGAATATTCAATGAATGTCTTCGGAATGGAATTTTCCCTGTGCCATAGAAAATTGGTGTTTTACGAGTTTTCGAAATAGGAGGGGATAGAGACAAAAGTAAAAGGTTTTCGTACAGACCAACAACGCTTCTACCCACTCAAATGATGACCACCAAAGATGGGGAAAATGTGATAAACATAATGCTAAAAGGCGGTTACGTGATCAACAATTGAAGAGAGTAAGAATTTCTACTGCAATTACATAATCCAATAACATTTAACGACCGTTACACATACACACACATTAATTGGTTTAACGAATGAACCACGATCTCAAAAATATAAGCAAATATAAGGGAAACAAACTGAAACGCGTAGAAGGAGACGTTGCGGGTGGTCTGCAGATACTGGGGTGTGGTCTGCAGCGCACAAGCTGGAACTTGTAGGGACCTTTCGAAATAATAAAGTATAAAATTCAATGTAAAAGACTGCGCGCAAGAGCGGACGTAAGGGACAGTCGAATCCCCAANACACGGCTCCCAAAAAGAGGCGAGGTTTTAAAAAGGGAAATTTTGGCAATGGTTTCGGCATACTACAAAAAGGGTCTAAATTCAAAAGAAGCAATAAAACTAGGGTGCAGCAGAAGCAAGTTGCAACTCGCTGAGGGGAGACACCACATCAAAAAAGGGGCCGCACTATCATAAAACATAAAACTAGGTGTCAAAAGAACTTGCCGCAGAAGCCACTGCGTAGGGAACAATTGAACAAAGGACATTGTTCCCGAGAAAAAACAAAATGGCTGACCGACCTTCTTTTAGAACCACAGAATTCTGAAGAGAAAGAAACATTTCGAGAACGAATCTAAATTCAGTGTAGGCGGAGCCGAAAGTAGCAATTGGCAACAGGCTACAGAAACACACCTCTTTTATAATATACCCAATAGAAATTGTGGGGGGGGGGGCTGAAATAGACCTAAAACTTTACTTGGGAGCGTTCAAAAGTAGGGGAATACCACGTGAGCAAAAATTGTCAATAAAAAGCAGAGCAGAGAAGCATAGAGGCGGATTTTTAGTTTGATTTTCAGAGGATTTTTGTTGTGATTCTGAGTCGATTCGGGAGATGATTCTCCGTGCTGATTTTTCTATTTTTGATTCGACTGATTTTCTATTCGGATTCTGAGTTGGTTTAGTGTAAAGTTCGTAATTGAATTTCTATTTTGATTCCGAGTGGAGCTGATTTTTAGTTGGATTTTATAAGCTGATTTGCTATTTTGAATTTGGAGATGATTCTCCGTGCTGATTTTCTATTTTGATTTTGTGAGCTAATTCTCTATTTTGGTTCTGATGAGATTCAGACAGTGACTGCTGACGTTGATTTGTGAGATGATTCGAATATGATTTTTGGTGTGAATTTTTGAGGACTCGGAGATTTTTTGTGTGAGACGATTCGAACATGATTTTTGGTGATGATTAGTGAGAGGACTCTGAGAATTTTTGTGAGATGATTCTAAATTGATGCTGATGAGATTCAGATGTTGACTTGGAATTGATTTCCATTTTGGACTCGTTATCCGAGAGTGTCGTGATTGTGATCGGGCAAATAACGATTTTCGATCAAGTGAAGTGTGGTAAAATTGACGGAGGGTATAGCTATCGTGAGACCAACAGGTCCGCCTGAGAACCCATAGTGATTATCGATGCAGGTGACAATAGTAGCAGTATCATAAAACAGTGTAGGAAACAGTGAATGTCGTTGAGTCGTGTTGAGTTGCGGTTGTTAATTTGTGTGTCAGAGAAGTCAGCGTGATGGCCAGATAATTAGTGACGTGTAGTCCGGAAGTCAGCTGCGAGCAGGTATTCGAGACGCAATACATAAGCCAGCGACCAAAATTAAAGTAAATGTTGCCATCGACGTAAAAGTAAAGAGATAATAATTCAAAAGAAACGTGTCACGACAGGCCGTGAGAGACATTCATTCATAGAAGCAGTAGGAGATCGAACTTTGGTGTTGCGTGAAGATTACCATTCACAAACA
>NNCF01127577.1:1144677-1165436 GCA_002313205.1 Laupala kohalensis | reverse complement strand
TATATATATAAAACTGTGTAAAAGATGTACTATATATACCAGAACAGTATACGTAAAAAATTGAAAGGATGACAGAGCACATTAATAGGAACTAAAAATCATTAAGGCACACATACCCATAAATGACTCGGAAGAGGTATATTGAGACATAGGCAATTATAACACAAGACAAAAATGAGTGTAACGCGTTTTATCGGGGGAATTAAGAAAGTGAAATAGGTATTCAAAGTTCAGTTACAATAAATGACAGGTGTTCAAAGTTCTGCCCATTAACGCCTATCACTACCTCAATTCCCTCAATAAAGAACTTAACACACCTTTTCTCTTGTATTCTCACCCTGTCTTTGAGTAATCATATCTCCTTCTGGAGACATTTCCGGACATGTGTATCTTGATGATTTTCTACTTCCTATTCATGTGCTCTATCGTCCCTCCAATTTTTGACGTAGAGTTCTGAGACACCCTGCATTCTCCAAACACTGATGTTACCTAGTTCTGAAAAATATTCTCACAAACAGGAAGATAATTATAAATATGACCTCGGTCTAAATAATCATTTATGAGTTGATTGATTGAGGTCCACTATTGATAAATACTATACTTATAATTTTCCAGGAGAAAGAAGTTTATCTTTTGTTGTGTACTGGGTCTCAAAAAGTTATTGTCAGTTTAACTACCACTGTAATCTCTTTATGGAGTACGTTGAGAGGAAAGACCTTCCAAGTTATCACCTTCTGCTGTTTCACCTTTTGCTGTTCATGTATTAACGCGTTAAAATGAGCACACATTTGTAACGTGAATATCACATGAAAATGCGACGTCACATCAGATAGCTAATATAAGAATGTTCCAGTTCATTCATTCATAAATGCAGTTTTCTAATCAGCCATTTACTGGCGAAATATTACAAGCAAATGTATATCAAAGTAAAAATATGCGTGAATATAATTTTAATTACTCCATAGTTCATGAGTGAAATTGGTGGTGCGAAACCATTGCACATACTTTCTCATATACGTCTGAAGCATAGAGAAAACATTCTATAGCGAAAGGGTCATTTCTGGCGTGGTCCTCTATATTTTGGTCTTCTAGTGCTCTATTCATGCTCAAAGTCGCTAGATGAACTTATTACTGTCTTTTATTTGAAAGTAAAATAAATATTCAGAATACTATTTCAAGCATATAGCGACATATCAGTCTTATAAATATCGTAAAAGTGTTATGTAAATGTAATTTCGTTGTAGTCATTTGCTAACCTCCTACATATTTTACATCATACCTTCCATTTCAGTTTCCGAAAAGTGTATTCTACGTCTGCTTGGCCCATTTACATTGGAAAATATTATTCAAGCTTCTTGAAACAGTAAACTAATGTGTAAGTGCAGCAGACAAATTATTTTACTGCGTCTATACCAAACTTTCAAGCGAAAAACAACTAATGTGGATGTAATGCATACTAATTGTACATTACGTACAGAAAATTTAAGCAAAATCGGTTGAGCCGTTTCTGAGAAACTTTCAAAAGAGTACTTTGACCTTCATGTGAAGTACTTTGTTTTAAAGTAAAAAAAAAAGGAGCACGCGCATCGACAACAAGTAAATTCTACCGTAAATACAAAATGCGAATTAAATTGATTTATCCATTTACTCAGAATCACTGCTCACAGACGGACATTATGCCAAAAACCACTTTTTCAGAATCAGGGATCGTCAAAACAGATATTTCCGTCGAAATCTCGCTTTCGAATTTTTTCACGTTTACGAGTATATGAAAAAACTGCATATATGAAAATGTAAAAACAATCCCAATGATATGTTACTGTTGTTTATTCATGTTCTTATTGAAATATAAAATGGTAAAATGTCAGGTGTTGTAGTTTATCTTCCCTTACCAGGAATAAGCTTTGAGGAAGAAAAAGAGTAAATTAAATTAAGTCTTACTAGAAAATATAACTTCCATCTCAGTAATAAGAAACTATTTATTTATTTTATTTCAGCAATATATTTGCAATATTTTACACATTGTTTTTTTTCGCTATTTTAAATCACTTCTAGGCTCAGTAATAAGAAATAATTGCAAAGCCAGAGATACGAAGGCTTAGAACTTAGAAGATTACAGTGAAAGGGCGATGAATGTAAAGTTTTTCTCAATTTTTTCAATTTATAGTTTTAAGTTATCGAATGGATAATTTTCGAAAATACTCTGCTTTATTCACTCCTAAATATTGATTCAATTTTTTTCCTATGTTGGGAAAAAGGGTTAGTAGCTCCTGTTCCTTATTTATCAAAAAGATAAATTGTATTTACACTTCATTTAACAAAGTCAAGAGGGAAGCACTCCAGATTTTTCATTGCTTTTGTTCCACGTTCAATTTTGATCCAGCCAATTTACATGTCAGTGCTTATCAGGATCAGTCAAAGTAGAAGTGGTCCACAAATAGAGTTGGTGGTCTCTAAATTTTATTCCATATTACTGAAGATTCAAGATTTTCTTAATCTCAGAAAGTCATAATCGACATAGTTAAAATTCCATGAGTGTTCGAATGCAAATGGACATAACAGAAAATGTTTCTCTGAAAAGTTTAACTTTTTTTGAAAAAAATGGAATTTTATGTATAGATTGGAAACAAATTAAATAGTTTTTTAAATAAACCTTGTTTATTAGGTTAAACATTTTTTCTGTTTAAACCAGTGTTCACAATAGATATATTTAATGACTTATTACCCCCTAGGGGACTTACATCCAGTAAGTACGTGTTTGGCAAACACGGGGCCCCGAGCTGAGTCTCGCTTTACTTCCTTTTACTTGTGTTAGGCTCCTTGCTTTCTCTCTCCTGACCTTCCTTGGTCACCCCTTATTCTTTTCAATCCCGACGCTATTAGAACTAGGGTATCTTTCATTTTCCTCCTTTTTTAATTTTATTTTTGTAATGATACGTTTAATGTTTTGAGATGTGTTGATATTTGAGTTTTGAGTTGTAATTCAGGGAGGTTTTTAGTGGGTATGGTTGAGTCATTCGACGAGTCCCACACGCGGGGAGAGTCATGTTGGCTCTCCTTAGTGCGTAACTGCATTTTCCCTACCTGTACAAGTTCTTAGGGCTCCAATGACCTAGATGTCGATTTGAACCGTAAAGCCCCACAAAAAATGACTTATTAGATGTTTAATAAATACATTAATAATGTATGTCACAACGTGTTGCACGCTCGACTATAAAAAACAAGAAAATGAAATAATGTAACAAACATTATGTACAAATTCTGGTCTCATAACAGCTAAACGTATTACCAGCTTATGTATCTATAGCGTCGCCGAGATACATGTCCAGAGTAATCTGACTCTTTTCGCATTTGAGGTTAGAATAACGTATCATAAAATGGAGGAACAAGGCGCTCTGATTTCGCACCGGTTTGTTTTTTACTATATAAATCCCTACAGGGAATTATTCTGTAGATTCCTACAGTGGAATGGGTCGTGACAACTAACTTCGTCAATGATTTTTTTTGGGGGGGGGAGGGGAGGGTTTAAAAAAATTGAGCGTTTTGGGAGTTTAAAATATTTAATAGTTAAATACCGAAAATATTTTTAAATTAGCATATATTAAAATAAAAATTATAACAATATTTTCTCTAAATTTTATGTACGAGAAGTGTAATTAGACTTATATTTCATATACTTGAGGTATGTCTCACGGGTGGATGAAATAATATCTCTCATTCACATTACATTATTTACTCACAATTTCAAAAGACTTGAACACTTCTTAGCAGTGTAGTTGTGCCAAGCAGAGGGAGATATCTAAAATGAATGAAACTATACTAATTAAGTGATGGATACAGAAATCTCACTCCAGGTACCAAATTACGTGATCGTGGGCCTAATATGAAATAACATTTTCGTAACTGGTATTACGCTGTTTATTAGACTACGATATCACGAAACGTCTTGAAATAGTATTCAACAACTTTGCTATTACTAAATTTACAAATATAATAAGTATGAAGGGATCTCAGTTATAAATAAAGTTAGTTTTATGTAGGAATGAAAGATGTTTGTTTTTTTTTTTAAATAACCAGATACACGAGTTTTAAGATTCGTTTCAATTGTACAGTTTTATCCATATTTTAGAAATTGTGTGATATGTAAATTCGTTAGCAATCTGAAAGACGTTTGATTTGAAGACTATCCTTTGTGAGACTTCTACGAGTGTATCATAAATCTGTCATGCACTTCAATTTCTCTTATCAATTTTCTACATGCTTTATTTAAACGGATATGATTCATTTGTTTATAAAACAGAAAAAAGTCTTTGTATGAAGTTGATTTTGATAAAGCTTTTAAAAGTGTATGAGAAAATACGTACTGTGGTTTTGCATCACTAATTTTAAAACGAAGGAAGGGTAAATAAGAGAGAAAAAGTTGATTTTCCCCCTAACTTTTAAAATATTATTTGGAAGCGAGTTAAAACGAGGGGGGTTATGTGTGGGGGGGTGTCTTACAGATTTTGGGGAAGATCTGCGTCGTAGGACTTGTGTAGGGGCACCCCTGCGTAAATAGTCAGTCGCCTTATTTTTTTGCGTTAGTTTTTCTCACAGTTCAGATACATCAAATTACTTCTTTGATTCGCAGGTGGCAGTCGATCACGATGTGCGTGTGCTGCATTGGCCTTTGCTGCCATACGCGTACTTCGCCTTTCATTGGCTCGCCATGTCGCATTCCTGTTACAACCCTGTCATCTACTGCTGGATGAACGCACGCTTCCGACAAGGTTTCCAGAGCGCGCTGCTTCGCGTCCCTGGATTGCGGCAGTTGGTGCTTCGCGGGCGCAGTGGCGCTGCGCTTAGCAGAAGCAGGCAACGTAACCGTTCAGGGTCAGTCACCGGCATTGCGCTCGCTGGTAAGTTTTCGTGTACACATTCCCTTTAGGTTTAAGAACCATAACCGTTGCAACTTCGTGCATTCCAACCACTAAAATTCACACAGAACTAGGTATTCCACAAATAAACGTACATACTATGCTGTAACTCGCAATACGCTTTTATATCAAAATAGGTTAAACACTTCGAACCGGGAAAGCAAGAGCTTCTCATCATAAAAATAAAACGAAACCTCCCCAGGCAATTTTTTGATCCCCCTGGATCACCAATGATAACACGAGCACCAATGATAACACAATCAGAATAATACAACAGTTATTGTGTCATTTTTAATCTTGTAATGTTAAGCACGAAATCTCAAATGTAAAGGTCTTTCATGACAACCAAACGCTATTACGGCCACTGTTGAAATAAATGAAAAAAATCACTTTAGGTGAAATAAACTTCTAAATTCTTGTTAAATATATCACATGACCTTCGATGAACTGTACACATTATTTATTGTGAATATTTTACAGAGAACAACGTTTCAACCCTGTTTAGAGCCTACATCAGTTGTAACCAACAATAAAAGATTTAAGAAATGGACATAAATTGCTGTGTACAACTCATGAAGATTATTCACAAACTTTTCATAACACTCATACGTAACGTGGGATTGAGATTTTGATGCTAATGTGAGCTCTCGACGAACCACAATTTAGGGATTCGTTAAGTCTTTGAGAGTGTTAATACATTTATTTATTTTCTTGTAAGTTTAAGATAATGTAATCTGTTTTTATTGTCGTGATCGCTTGTGTTCATATTTGATCCAGGCTAATGAGGTAATACTGCGTTAGATATAAGTATTATCATATGTGGAATTTGAGGGATAAGAGAAGCCATTCACCTGTATTCACTTCAATTTAAATAGACTGAAAAACATTTTTTAATTTCACTCTTTCCAAAAGTACAGATTACTGCCATAAATATTCTGCATTTATGTCAATTCTCGTAAAACTTTGTTAATTTGAAAAATGGTTTCCAAAATAGATTGTAGACTTTGCAAAAATTCTTCTTCAAAAACGAACCATATACCATAAAAAAGAATTCATCTGTTTACGAGAACATGTCACGCATAATGAAATGAAAGTTTTGGTTTCACAAAAGAATTAATAATTCTTTCTAATTGTATACAATGCCATGTAAAGAAAAAAAATTGTCTTTTGCGTGCAGGCTTGGAAGCGAGTGACGGCGGAGCGTCTTCGGGACTTCACCGCGCACCCACGTGCTCTTCGTGGGCAGGCTACAACAGCGTCAAGCGGACACCGGGGTCGCTGTCGGCGGCGGCGCGCGCCCGCGGGGTTTCCCCGCCGCGCAGTGCCTCTTTGCGCGTCGCCCTCGCATCTGCTCCGCATCCACTACCACCACCACTGCCGTTGCCTGCAGCCAATAACCACACCGCGACGCCAGATGGCAACGCTGTGCGGGCCTGAGACGCGGCAGCAGCGCCCAGAGCGGCGGCGTTGGTGGCAGCGAATGTCCCTGAGACAGTGGTGGAAGTTGACTCCGAAATAGATGTGTCAGTGGAGGATAGATCAATGGAAGGTAATATATCTGTGGACTTAGTGAAAGAAGGTGTAACGTTTACGCGATGCATCCAGGAGGTTAAAAATAGAGAGGGTTTATCGAGTTTGGATAGTGAACATTTCCTTCTGAGATATAGTACTCCTTTCCCAGATACGGGTGCAACGAACGCCAAAACGCAAGAAGACTTAGTGACAGAAGAATGTTATAATTTTACAATGAATGGTGAGACATTAATTACTAAAACGGCTGAGTTTAATGCCGAGTCTGAAGTCTGTCAAAGTAGCGCGACGAGCAATCGAATTAAAATTGCCTCTCCGAATTTCAAAGAGACCGAGAATGTTGAGAGTCGTTTACGAGTTGAAGACGCGAAAGGATATGAATATCTCTCGAGTTCAACAAACTCTGCTACGGTTCAGTGTAAACAACCTATGTTTCCCAATAAAGAGAAAATCTGTAGCGTTTCATTTCCACGAAGATTTCAGTCCAACAGAGTAAACCAAACATTCGAAACGAATTCCAAAAGAAGTGATTGCATTGCGCGAGAAATAAACAAAGAACAGAACAGTTCAACGATCACATCAAAACATGCTGCAGCTTCTCCCGAAAAAAATGTTGTTTCTCGCGAAAATTCCATCCCCCGTGTTGTTGCCTCGCATCCAAAGGGAATGGTACCGACGTGGAACGAACGAATCGTCAATGCACCAATTAGCAATTCCCAAACGAAGTCAAGTAAATCGGATACGACGAGAAAGGAATCTAATTCGTTAATTAGCGTTTCCCTACCAACTGTACTCTCTCCAAAACGAGCCACATGCTCTTCTGATGGGGAAAGAGATGTGTGTATTCCAGGGGAGGAATTCAACAATGAAGAGGATGAAAGGAAACAAGATCTTCTTTTGTTGCGCGAAGAACTTGAGATCCTCGAAGAGGATTGGAACGTTCTCACCACCCAATATTTATTCTTGGAGGAGGAAGCAGGAGTTTTACCTAGAAGTTCACAGTTCGAACCAATATTACCACCTTGAAAATCTAGCATGTTCAATGACAAAAATCATAATCTCATGCGTTGTGTAACAGAAATATCACTAAGAAATATATTTTGGAAAAATCGTATTTTGCAAAAGTATAGTTTTTTTGAGGCTTGAATTTGTCAGCATTTTATTCCCGTAGTTAAATATTGCTGTTCTCCAAGTTAAAGATAACAGTTTAAAGAAACATTTTCAACATACCGTAAGAGCTAAAGAGAAATGAAACGGAAAAAGACTTTTAATGTAAAAAACGATAAATGTGCTGGTTTCACTAACATGATTTTTAAAGGTCTGCATTTCCAATTAAAGGCAACGTAGATTCATTGTCGTACTTCGTCTGACCCTAGAGGAACAAGTCATTACTAATGAGCTAAAAAATGAGAAATCCTTCATTAAAATGAAGTTTACCAATTTATGAGAAAATGAATTCACAAATGCTGGAATGTGTTCCTCCTCAATTTTTTTATTCGAAAAGTGTAAAATGTTCATTCACGTATTAGATTTTGATGAAAGATCTCATTAACACTAAAAGAAAATATTGCGTGTAAATAAAATGAACTCAATGTTTGCAATTAAGAGTTAATCATTATAATTGTCTCAGTAAGTATATTTTTTGTGTCTATTTTTAAATTTTTATCCTATAATGATGTACAGTTTTTAAAATTCTTCGGACACTCTCAGAGATTTAAGACTTCTGTTTTGCTATGGTTACACTGGACATTGTATCAAATAACATTCGACTACAAACCAAAATGTTCCTTTAAAAGTAATGTCGTCATTCAGTGTCTTCGATGACAAAGTGTCAGGTCAAAGTATTTCTAGATTCTTGGAATTCCGCTATTTTCAGTTACGAAAGACATACAATGGGGCCAGAATCAGGTTCCAGCAGCCACTTTGAGCTAAGGATTAATCTAGTTCACATTTGAAAACGGACTCAGCTGGATTGGAATAATTCTGGATGTTGAGGAATGTATAAAAAATTGTTCATGATCTCACTGAGGTTCGAACCCTACCTGTTCAATGCTGAACTGAATACTAAGATATAAGAAATTACATATCCCGGTTAAGTAGTATGATCGTGAATATTATGTAAATTCTAAGATTTTGAGCATCAAATAGGCATTGATAATAGTCAACTTTACTTCTTCGCAAGACAGCAACAAAATTATGATGTTGACGAGTAATAAAAATTTACAGCTGATAAAAGTGATTAAACAACAACAAAAAATATCTTACTTAAATAAGTATCCAAGTGTAAGGCCACCCTACATTTTCCGTCAAGATGCAACAGTGAGAAGAAATGGAATAAGAACATATTTGTATAATAAGTACAGTGATGTGCGAATTTTTCTCTCCAGACAGCAAGTCTGAAAACATATTCAATGGCATTATTTGTGTACATCGTAGCTATAATTCTTTCCGTGCCAAACACATTCTTTAATACTAACCTTTCCAGCACTGATATACCAAATGGTAATAAAAGCGAAAAATGGCATGTTGAATCTGTAAATCAGAAAATAAATATTCAGAATTCTGTCCAAAAATTGTTTTCAATTTATTTGCTGTGATTTGCAAACTAATAATATTTCCCCGACTAATGTGACAAAAGACTACAACGTTTCTCTTTATTAATAATGTGCGAGTACTGGTGCGTACGTGAATGTNGCTGTGATTTGCAAACTAATAATATTTCCCCGACTAATGTGACAAAAGACTACAACGTTTCTCTTTATTAATAATGTGCGAGTACTGGCGCGTACGTGAATGGNGTACGTGAATGTGTGATTGAGCGCACATATTGGGAGTGCACACAGTAATGAAATATTCAGAAACATATATTGTATATATTAAAAAGTTTTAGATATAAAGAAAATATAGACATACATTTATAAAAGTCACACAAATTTACAGAAACTGGTATGGTTTTCGTCTTTGTCAGTCACGTATGTAATCTACTAACATACTACGTGAATGACACTAAAGTGAATGCCTGAACAGTTGCATATATACGATCATTTCAATAAAATATCATTTCACAATATAATAAGTAAATTTTATGTACGCAAAATTTTTATATGAACAAATACTGTTATCTTTCCTTTTACCTGCCATCATTTTTCGAATGAAAAATTAGAAACCAAGCAATTTTGAAATATAGATAACAATAGATATTTATATATTCAATTACAAAAGATAGTAGTAAATTGAAATGCGATATTTAACAAGAAATTTATTAATATTAAAAGTCCTTCGTGAACTCATTCCAACAATTAAGAACCACAGTAACGAGCGCCAGCGAGGCCCAATTCTACACATGCGTTTACTCGAAATATATTGGGAGGAACAGCGTTTAGATATTATCTAGATGTCGTATCCAAGTGTTACAACTTCGTATCCAAGTCTCAGAATGTTCACATTTCCATTATCTCAAATATATGAAGGGAGAAAAATGGAGTAAAGTAAAGGACATTGAAGTAAGAGGCTACAATTTTTCTGGACCCACCGGGAATCGAACCCAGACTTCTTCGTGGCAAGCGAGCGCTCAAACCTTGAGCTACCAAGGAGGCTGTTTAAAAAGATATTGAAAATATAGAAACAAACATAAGAGTCACTCACATATGCAAAAACTGTTTAGGCTTTCGCCTTTGTGTCAATTAAGTACTACGTTAATAGATTATCTACGTGACTGACGAAGACGAAAGCAAAAACAAATTGTGTAAATGTAAGTGACTTTTATGGGTTTGTTTCTATATTTTGTATATTATATATTATGGATATTATATATTTCTATACTTATATTATTTTCTATATTATATCCAAAACTTTTTAATTCATAAAAACTATAGTATTGCTTTATTTTCAAGATTTCCGTTATTTATGCTATATAATTTAACAAACTGCGGGCACCATAGCATGCCCTCTCGAACTCACACGGTTGTGATCGAAACTGGTGTCACCAAGCCCCAGAAGCAGCCACTGGAAAGCGCACTGCAACGCATGTAGCTGCTTCGACGCAAGTAGTAGGTCTCTGCTTTGCCGCGTTCATCATAGTTACTGCAGCATCCCCCACCATCCCAGGAAGCGTCACCAGATGCCGACGAGAAGCAGGAACTGCCGTGTGCGCTCGAGCGCCCTCCACTCTGTGACCATCATCGGAATGGTGTTACTTGTAGAGCGAGGGAGTATCATATGCATGAGAGGAGTAATACGTTAATTAACATTACAATTCAACCCTATACTCGTGATAATAGTATTCTAATACGCATTGGGATGGTATCCTGATGCATCGTAATGGTATGAATATAGGCTGAACCACTTGAAGTATGAAATCACACGCACCAAAATCCATGCGGAATTTGAATCCGAAATTCGGATCTCATCATTAGTTCATCTAGCGTTTAATAAGTATGTATTATCTTACATAAATAACTGATGAGAAATAAGCGTTTATGACACAGGGCACTTGTACGATTGTATCGTAATAAACAATCCGGGTCTGAATGACAAAAACGCAAAAGGATGTCATGAAAGTTTCACTTTGTAGTAAAAAATTCTTTCACAAAATAGTTAATCTGTCAAAAAGGCATCCTAGAATTTACAAGACTAGAAAAATATTCAACGCTATTGTGTGATGTTCATTTAGTATTAAGCGTTCATCAAAAGTAAAATTTGGTATTTGATATTTTATCGTACAAATTTCATGTTCCCATTATTTAAACAAATAAATTACAAAAAATAGACCTAAGGCTACCCTAGTTGACCGTTCGTTTTGAAGTACGATCTGAAATCACGCCGTGTTCGAATTGATACAGTCCAATTTACCCAACAACTATATGAAGGTTACTTATGACAGTGGGATCCAAATGTTCTTTCCTACACAAGGCATGGCATATGCATCCCGCATTACATGAGTGTATAAGTGAATGCATCCCCTATCTTACCCATTTCAGAAGAAAAAAACTTCTCACAAAAATGTAATTCCATGAAATTTAAAGAATATATTGATTAATTAAAGTAACAAAGTAAATAAGTAATTTTAAACTTACGACCTTACGTTTTCTGATATACTTACAATAAGGTAAGAACTTGTGCAACAAATTAAACATTATTTAACTCAGAACGTTTTTGAATATGAGTATGAGTAAAATTTCAACAAACCTCATACGATAGAATAACTTAAAAATTTATTAAAAAATATGGTCGATAAGAACACGATAAAGTTGAGAAAACCGCTTCAAGATACAGGTTCGTTTGGGTATATGTTTGAATACAGATTATATATGATATTCAATTTTACCATGAGGTCGCTTATACACTGCAGAAATGTAAATGAACAGGAAATACTGGTGAATAAAACCTTCAGTAACTAAATTTCACCTCGTAAAGTCAGAGTGGTTGACCAAATTATTATAATTCCCTTTCGTATATTTTACAATATAAATTTTCTTGGATTATCTTGTACAAAACTAAAAGTAAGCAATTCTAGACAGTAATAGAAAAAACTAGAAGATATAACAAAATTCAATCTTCTTTCAGTCCCCACACTATCCTCATCGAAGCTGGTGAGTATCAGAGTAATGTAAGTCAATGTTTCCTTGATTAGAGACGGGTTTATTAGACGCTATAAAAATCGCATTACATTGTAAATCAAAGAAACTGACTATTTGTGTACCAAAATTATTGCTCTTTTTTAACGTGTAAGCTTTACAAAATTGATATTAAGAAAAAAAATTATAAAGGCCCTAAATGACTTATACTACTATCAACATCAACAGAGCTCAGAATGAAATAAGATGAATGACTCAAGTATTTGCGATAATTCAAACCAATTTCATTCAGGATTTTAGTATTCGTTCATTAAAAGGTTCTAATTCTTTAATTAATTTTAATTTATAATTGCTAATCTTTATTTTGAATATGTCACATTTCTTGCAAGTGTATATTTTAGATGTAAAAATGCAGCTTTATTTTGTGTTGAAAACGTATCTTCAGAAATTACAGGAAAATTCTGCTCTTTCTTACTCTTTCCACATATAAGGAATACAACTTTCTAATATTTAGATAATCAGACCTTCGGTGTCCATTGTGTTTCCACGAGTAGTAAGTCTGGTAGGAGGGAAATTACTTAATACGTTTGCAGACATATTCTATATCCTTCTCTGGTATTTTCCTAGAAGGACAACCTGTTCTTCTTCAGTGTTTTCATCAGGTAATTTATCTTTACAATTTTTTTTCAAAACCTGTGTAACTCAATCGTCTGACGCATAAAATGTATTAAGAAATGCGTTTGCATACTACTACTGACATTCCTTAATTTGACGTTAAGTAGTATTTATGTACCCCACACCTTAAAGTTGAACCCTCTTTACGGCTTCTATGTTCAATATAATTTCTTTGTAAAAGGCAAACTACTTATATTTACGAATTAATACAATTAATTCCAGGAAAGATTGAGAGCTGGATTGTCACTCTTCGGTTCTTACTTTTTCGTGACACGCCATTTTAAAGATACAGTGGATATCTGGGAATGTTTTCTTTGCAGATGTGTGGCCATTTATATTCATTTAAATCTCCTCAGAATTACTCAGGTTATTGGCAATGATTTTTTATGACCTTCAGATTTCCTGAGTCTTTTTCTTGTTTTAACTTTATCTTGTAAAACCTTTATTTCCATCGGACAGTATTTGAACTGGTGTACTGGAAAGTAATCTATTTCTCTTATCGTAAGGTTGAGTCTTTGTTCAAAAGGTGTAAGCCTGTAATCGGAGTTGTAGTATTGATCCCTATCTACATCGTCATTTGATAAGACAGTCAGATTCACAAAGAAGTTGTAACTCAATTTATGTTTTCCGCTTAGACCTACTAATTTTTAAAGTTATTTAATAACAACCGATTTATAAATAACTTTTCACAATAAAAATAAATGTTTTTATAAAAATAAAGCCCTATTTTTACTTTTAAAAAATACATTGTCAATCCATCAACATGGGCATAATAACAAAATATCAATAGAAGTATTTCTGACTTTTCAGTTCTAAAAACAAATTTACACCTGTTCCAAATCTATTTACTGTGACAGAATGTCAAATATTAAGAATTCACAACACCATTAGTATGTAATAATCTAATTTATAGCACTAAAACCATCCACTGATCACTTAGCAAAACACGTTTGCATCAACATGAATTCATCGACTGACTTACGCCACTCTGATTCTAAACATCTTGGCATTTTTGTTGGGATGAGAATGGTGTGGGGTTCACAACTGCCACTGGGTGTACCACTGACTTATTTCACCCTCAAACTAACAGAATGATGCATAACGATGCTAAATATTGACTTAACTCATTTTTTTTCTTGACATACACCACTCTGATTTTCACCAGCTCGAAGTGTAATTTCTATACAGAGGATGAACACGGATTTAGCTGGCACAATTTATAAGATAACTCGGATTTATAAGTCTAGGATGGCAATCCACATTGCGATCTCCTGCAGCCAATTCACGCATTTGGTATTTTCATATCAAACTTTTCAGTTATGAACAATTGATAAGAAAAATAATTATAATTTCAGTTTCTCCAATAACATTTACTACATGTCAGTGAACATCCTAGTGAAACACTATTACCTTTATAGTTCATGATATGTCTCAAACAAAGATTCGTTATTCAGAAGAGAATTTTATAATTCATTGAATAAGTATAAATGAAACCCACATGCTATGAAGAATTACATTTCTATAAAACAACCTATTCTTTCTATTCTCTGACACAAAATTATTTTTATTTTCCTTTTTAATTAAAATATCTTTGCAAAAAACTGTTCGTAAATAATTTAATTTTCATTACCGCATTACATCCGTCCAGAAACTAGTTTCAAGCACGCCCTGAATACCTTGTGTCACTTAATCGTTTACATTATCAAACGCAAATACATATTCGACTCTATCACATGCTTAGTACCTACAATTCATCTTATTCTTTTTGTTTCTTCTACATTTATTACAGTAAACTATCGAATGTGAAAATAGAAAACGATTTTTTGTGCCTATTTTGCTTTTTCATCACTTTCGGTTGCTTTTCAATCATGAACGGCTGGACGTATCTGTCGCAGATGTGCATAATCTACTAGAAAGCAGCCAAAATATTTTAGTTTTTACTACCCTATTTCTATAGAAATCATACTCTGTTGCTGCTGTCCTTACGCTACACGTGCAGCTATCCCGAAAAATCAAAAACCTTAGACCAAGTTCTTTTCTTAAAAAAGAAGTGTGTAAAATTTGAAATTAAGTGTAGATTAGTCTTGTCCACAGTGCTACTCAACGTAACGTAACTGTAACAATGTAGTAATTCACGTATTTTGACCAAATTTCCCACATTTATTTTTTTTTCAATTTTTCGTCCGGTTTTTGTAGTTCTGAGTTTTTTTACAGTGTAGAATATTTTGAAAGCAGCAAATCCCATATGGAGGATTGTTTCGTAAATGTGTTAATTTTTCAAAAAAATTGATTTTATGTTTTTTGTAAATAAAGTAGTATGAGCTCTGGAACATGAAAAAATTCCTTCCCCAATTGTTTTCAAGACGATGCAAATAAGCCCTCAATCAACTTCGAACGACGCCGACAAGTGGCTTATAACTTGTATCAGTCAGTCAGTGAATATCACAGGCAGCATAGGTATCACCGGAGCCGTTCTGACGAATATTATATCTTTAATAAAAAGTGAACTGTCCCACAAGAGGTCGGAAGGTTCGGAGGAGGTTCACGGAGGGAAGATCTTTCCAATTACTAAGAAGAGATGTGGCTAGCGTCTCCGGCTGATTTGGCCCCCTAATAGACCCGGTATTTATTTTACAGCATGCTGAGCACGCTTAGAAATCAGTCTGGGTGTTGAGGTGTCTCCCACACACTTCACTGAATCCCTCACCTTATCGGGGATCGAAGCCCGGCCATCTAGTCAGTTGCTCATGTCTCCACTCAATGAACCACGCTAGCTCCTTATTTATTTAATAGCAAATTATAGTACGTTTCACTTACGTGGGTGGCAATGCAGGCAAAGGCATTGCCAGCGTCGCCTTCCCCTTGCCTCCGGTAGCAGCTGCAGCGGCGGCGGCTGCGAGGGCAGCGACGCACGCGCGTGTGGCGGCGCGCAGGCGACGGGAATCGTCGCGCGCAGATTTGCGGTCCGCGCGCAGAGACGCGCAGCCCAACACGCACGAGTTATAGCGCAACCAGAAGCGCTCGAGCGAAGGCAATGGCGGAAGGCCCTGGAGACAGAACATGAATTTGAGCAAAAAATTCTTATGATTTACCCCGAGACCAAGGTTCTGGTGAAGGCCTATCTTTGGTGGAGGGAGAGGAGACTGAAATTGTCAATTCTAAAATGTATTTGCCAACTCTTATAAGAAATTGGTAACCACCATCTACTCGCAAGAAATGTACAATTATAATATACATTACCATATTTACATATTTTTAACTTCAAAAGTGTGTTTTACTAAACTTGAATTGTTTTTATTTCATTTCTGGGTATTTTACTTCATTTATGCCCCTCTCGTGGCTCAGGTGATAGCGTTCTTGTTCTTCACCAACTCATACCGAGATCAATTCCCGGTGGAGACAGAAAATATGTAGGTTTTCACATGAATGTCCCAGTTCGTACGGCTGTGACTACTGAAAAGCGAACCCTCCTTCCTCTATTCACCTCCTCCTAGTATCAATAACTAACCACTTCTACTATCCCCTCCACGTGGGACAAGTTGTTGGTAAACTCAGCTAACCGGCCCACCTGCTAACAATAGCTTACTACCCAACTCCTACCTCCTATCGCTCCATGTGGTGTGGCGGAACGTGATTTTTCATGGGATAGAATAGAATAAAATGTTAAATAACTGATAAAATTGATATCCTAGGCGCCTCGGCTAGCTCGAACTCAGGGTTCCACAATTTCTTAGGGCTCGTATTTGTTTACTGAAGGAAAAGACCATGCTGGGGTTCCACTACAGGAAAACGCTATTTTTACAAATTAAATTCATTAATTTTACTCATCAAACACTGTACAACAATAACATGATCCCCATGCATACCCCCCCAAAACACACGTCACTTCCTTTTTTTTTTTTTTTGCATTTCCTGACGACTTCGGCCTCAACATTACACAAGTTTTAGACAAATCAACATGTTTCTATGAACAGAACAAAAAAACTTTTCATTAACAAAGCACTGAATTTACATTAATTTACAACGTCCAAAATCATTAGGCGGAAATCTTTACCGGTAATTGGCCTCTATCTCACGAAGTTCCAGTCCTCAATTCTAGGCCTCCGGCGTTTACTACTTCCGCTTTCCTCTTCCCGCCTATGCACATTACGACGTAGGTTGGACAATTCACAACCGTCGTAAGAAAATACCTGCCTCGATGAGTGATCAACTCTACGGTGGTAAATAGAGGGTGCGTTGACCTTCTAGTCGCGCGAACCCCGCGCCAGCTCCGTCCGTGGTGACCTCCGGCGTCCTCAGGAGTCCTCAGGCGTCACGCAGCTCGACCCCCAGGCGTCTTGACGATCGCGAACTCCGAAAGTCCATTCGATTTTACACCATTTCGTCTCACGAGCGATCTGGCTCGGCGCTCCCGACAAACTCAATGATTTGTGATGCCACACTGTTGTTTTTGAAAAAACTGATGAGAAAATAATTGTCACGAAAAAATCTGAGTGGGCTAAAATGACGAGAATAATGCTCAGAAAAATTTCTCTAAATGATCTGGCGAAAATTGCTCAAAATGGTCGAAAGAACTGATCTGAAAATTGCTCAGATTGATCATGACGAAACTTGGTTGAAAACTGCTCGGAATGATCTCAAAAATAGCAGGAGACTAAGCTGAAAAATGGTCTCCAAAATAACACGAGACTCTATAAAAAATGATCATAATAATGGGCTAAATAACCATTTGCCATGCCTTAAATGCCCTTATCCCTTCCTACGACTCCTCTGACACATCCTAAAATTTTGAATTTACACGTGATCGAAAACTCCAATGATTTTCCTGTTCCCCCACTCGTGCCTAAGTTCCGACTGGGGATTTCGAGTATTGCGCCTTTCTCAATACGTCAATCCTCGGGTCTATTTCAAAATATCGGCAACCGCTTTTTTCCCAACGTTTTTCTCAAAACAAGTTGCAACTTATGCGGCTCGTCGGCGCGTTTCTTTGACGTTCTTAACTTTTATGACGTGGGTGGCTCGCTCACCCACACCCTTGTTTTGCCTGCGATTTCTATTGTGTGAAGCTTTCGCGAACAAGACCCAGCTTGTCTTGGGTCAGTCGCTGCGCCCTTGCCAGATGTGGCTAACTTCATTCGTCGGTGACTGGGGGTGCGTAGCTCTCACGCCCTCGCTCGGTCGCTCGTTCTCCGTAATTTATTCTTAATTTCGAATTTAACAGTGAAATTTATCAAATCTCACAGTAGATAAACTTCAATAGCACGCAGAATTTCCCACTTACAAATACTTCAATGGAAAAATTTCTGAGTATGAAGTTATGATTGTAAAATTTTTCAGTACAACATGGTATGTAACAGTACAAAATACAATTGAAGCGGAGATAAAATGAGAAATATTTTCCTGTTTCGTTGTCCCGAGCAGTTGTATGGTTGTACAAACAAATGAGCTTCCTTATATTGTCAGAATAGAGGAAACTCCGTCCTCTTTTGTTCTTCTGATGACAAAGGATAAAAATAGCATGGTTGGTAAAGAGAAAGAATTAGGAAAATCAACTGAACACATGGGATAACACACACATTCCGTTTTAAATTACATGATGTGTGATTAGAAACAATTTAGCTAATGTTGAAGTCAAAGGCAGCGATATGATGTGAGTAATAAGTTATCAAAGTATGTGAAAATACACGACATGTATGGATGAACACATGACAATTGTTAAAAAATCTTAGTTACGGAAAATTTATCAAACCAGTCCGTAAAACTTTCACGAAAGGTACAGAAAAACGTACAATAAATACTAAATACCTATAAAGGTGCTAAATCTAACTGGGAATTATGACAAACGCGTAGTAAATGAACTATTACATCAGGTNAAAGGTGCTAAATCTAACTGGGAATTATGACAAACGCGTAGTAAATGAACTATTACATCAGGTAAATTAAAAAATTCTCTTGTAAAGTACTAGAAAATCTACCGATGTGACGCAAACATTTCATGTAGTGGTTACGATGTAACTAGTTTCACGCGAATGATAGCACTCCATGAACATATAAATATATAAATGCGATTATCCTAAATATTAAAAAAGTTTAATATGGATAGCATGTAGAAGACAGTTTATGTAGATGAACTAATTTTTATACCTCAAGACATTCCAATAAAATCTCACTAACAGCTAATTAACGGTACTCATAACGTTTTTCATTCGTTGTTCCCTAATGGACTGTCAGAAAAAATAGCTTAAGATTGAATAATTTTGTAAGCATTGATATATCTATTTAGATATAATTACAAATATAGCAGTATCCATTTTCATACGAATAATTAATCTTCAGCATATTTCACATATGGCCCCTGAACAACAGACATGCGTGTCGTATAGAGACGAACCCCAACTGGCATGATCTCTTTTCACTAAAAGATTCCTATGACGTCAGAAAGGAAGTAAAGGAGACTGAAATACGAGCGGAAATTGGATAGAGAGAGCTGACGCCGCGCAGTACAAAAGGATCCAACCGACGCAGAGCAGAGAGAGGGTCAAATTGACTTGAGATAAAGAGATAGGGAACACAGCCCCCGAGACCGCAATAAGCTATGCCTTGCAACCAAGGAAGGATTTATTTGAATCCCGTGCTTGTAACAGTTCTACCGAGAGAATAATGGAATCAAATATCATTTTAAAGTAGCGGATATTTTAAATATTATAATTGTGATATGAAACTCATTAATTCACTCATTCTTTTTCTTAGTTCATTTTACCTCATAAGAGGTGTCTGAGACGGAGGATGAGAGTGGCCTCGCAACTCATGAGGCTGGAGAATTAAATGGGTGGCGGGTGTCCTTCTATACATTAAACATATATAAAATTAATAACAATTCATATATAAAGTTAACTTGACCTCCTGAAATAAACTGAAGGTGTGCGAAGAGTGTGAAATGAAAAGAATTATTTTCAAATATAAATTTCAATATATTTGACTTTCTTCGTAGAACACACGAAATAACAAAATAATACTAATGAATATTATAGTAACTCAAGAATTATTCGATTTCATTCCCCAAAAATCTATTAAAAAAACCGAATTACTCAAAAGTAGGAACGTCAAAAACTAAATACTTTATTGTGTTTACGTTAATTGTTTATGACGTAAATGTTAGTTTTAGCGCAATAATAATTTCAAGTATTAAACTAAATTTTACACTTAAATAGTATGATTTATTCCTCTTCATAAGGGGATCGACTGCTAGGGTTGACATTCTTATTGAACTGTAAGAGGGTTCAATCATTGCATGAAAAGTAATTTATCTGGGTAAAGATAAGGCAGGGATAGGAAAACATGTCACTCTGAGGAGAAGAGCTTGTTTAGAAAGTTTTGAAGTGTTCAAATAAAATGTTTTAACTTAAGAAGAACTCCATCTCCTCTGTACCAATGTGTCACCTAATTGTTGATTAATATATAAAACATTTGGTTTCATGAGAATGATAGTGGCGCAAAATTTCACTCTTAGAAGTATTGTTTCAAAATTATTTGCATTATTCAAATTGAGAAATTGATATATATTTATATAATGTAAGCGTTGATCTAAGTATTGTCATATATAGAATTCAACAGAACGTACAAAAATCGAGAACCCCAAAGGGAAACTGACAAGTACCTTGTCGCAGAATGTTGCAAATAGGTTCTGCTTGAGAGGAATCTCTGTGGTATCCGCAGAATCCCCCAATTCCCAAGGCAGGACCTTCTCTCGCTGCGTCTCCAGGCGCCGACAAAGGGATGCCAACGTCAATACTCGAGATGCTTTCTTCTCTATACGCCTCAACTCCTGCACATCGAGTGTTCATCGCTCTCAATAGATGATTCTTGAATTATTTTTAGGAATAGTGGACGGTTTTACATCTATAGTAATTTATAATTTTGTTATCAGTGTCTCAATATAGCATAAATAGGCTGTGATTAGGTAAGTTCGCAAATATAAACTCTTATATTATATATATATATATATATATATATATATATATATATATATATATATATATATATATATATATATATATATATA
>NNCF01127577.1:983988-1143342 GCA_002313205.1 Laupala kohalensis | reverse complement strand
AATGATAGGAAATGTTTTAAATTGCTACCACATGTAAAAATGTTTTATCAGTAGAAATGTTTAATGTGTTATTAAAAGATGATCATTACAAAATAAAATACGAGATAATATCATAAAAACTCAACAACTGTCTCACAAATGTTTTTGCAAAAATCATTTTAAATGACTGAGCTTTGCTCGGATTACGATCTTGAATGCTTAAAACAAAATAGACACAGATTGGTAATGAATCGTAAAAGATTACTTAAAAGAAGCAATGTCATCTGGAATATTATGTTCACAAAAATGAGATCAAAAATTACAATTTACTCAACAGAATTCGAACAATGAATCTTTAGATTGCGTGCAGCACTGCCAGGAAGGACTAATTTACAAACTAGTCCGTAATCGGTAGATAAAAATATAATAAGAAGATACACACGCATGTATCAGTGGTACATTGACAAATTTTTTTTCTGAACTGATGAATAACTTTTAATTTGACATTGAAAGTTATACTGTAAATGGAAATTATGTCATTCAATATCACACTTCACTGCTGATTCGAATATTCGAACGCAGAAGAGAAACCAAACTGCAGTTCGCTGAGTAACTCTCCCATTCGAAAGCTGTGCTTATGTTAGTACTTATCTCATTCCCTTTGTGTGTTCTGAATAAAGGGCGAATTCGCGAGTAAACATTGTGTTATTGTTTCACGGGATAACAACTGACTGTTGACGTTTCATATGAACCACTGGGTTGTATATATGTGTAGAAAATTGATAGTGTAAATATTGATTCAACACGCACTCTCATTCGTTTCTTAGTAAAGTCATAGTTTTTTTATTGCCCACGAATGAAAAAAAATAAATCAAATAATGAATTGTCCAAAAATATTTACAAACTGCTTATGACCACGAGAGAATAATAAACAAAACTATGTCGTAGTATCTGACATTTTTTCATTAATTTGTTTGCCAGATTGGGAGCTTCCTCGTTATATGGATTATTTCTCCAAGATGAAAAATTCTTTATTGTAATTTGCACTAATATTTCCATTCCTTAACTACTAATAGTAATTTACTACATTACTTCATAAACAGCCAATGAATCGTGTATTTGTTTTTCATTTTTATGTCGTTTACTGTGTCGTAATTCTTGGACCTGATTAATTTTACAGAACTCTTACACAACATCATGACCAGAAAAGTTGAAAAAGTCGGTCATACGATAGGTCACATTTTCACCGAATCCTCTTGTATCATTTTACAACTTTGTATATACTTCATTAGATAACTAATGTATTAATAATACAACACTTGATACATAATAGATAAATAGATTTTTATCGCAATATGCATATGTTATCACGCTACCCAATAATATTAATGTCCAATAATACCAAATCAACAAAAAATATATTGATCTATCTTTTCAAACAGACGACATTTAAACTTACAGACAAGCAACCATTAATTTTCAGGCAAGGAGATCTCGTATTTTAAACTTTTGTCCACATTCTTTTCTAAATGTGCAGTGGCAACATTGAATGTATCCACATATTGTTATCACGTATCTCTACACATAAAACATCTCTAAACATACAAGTAAAACGTTTTGTCGTTCTATTTTATCAGTTTTATTTATTTTAAATAAAATTTTCCCGTTCAAATTAAATGGAGAATATTCTAAGACGAAAATTTCCAATTGTACATCTTCCATAGATGTTTCAACAGAAATTGCAAACATTCAAGTACATAATAGTCTATACCTACCACTGGTATCATTCTATACTAAATTTCATGAAAAATATTCACACAATAGTATAGTACACTTTCAGAAATGTATTGATATTGCACTAAATTAACACTAAAACATGTTATGGAGAGTAAGTGTAACGGAAGTTCGTTGTCTAAGGAAGACCTTATTTAGAGAAGTATTATTTGACGTTCGCCTATTGCACTATTGTGCGTCGTGTTATTACGGTAATAAAATGAGTAAGTCCAGAGTTGACCTCCGCTATTAAAGAGGATAACAACATGAATCGGAAGTATCCTCGCTGTTATTATCTCTCTTTAGTCGGGAATAAGTACTGCTCTTTGTACGCCACGCTATGGAACCCACGTGTATAAAAAGTATGGATAAGAGTGATTTCACGCAAATAAAAGAAGACGAAAAGGTAGAAATTGAAGAAAAAATAATACAATAGGCAAGAATCATCAAGGAACAGGGTTTTAGAGAGTTCAAGAAAATAAATTTTACGAAAAGTAACCCGCACTTCCTAAGACGATGTAATGGTCTATGAATTTCATTTCGTCTTCGATAACGTGAATTAGACAGTAGGTCACCATAATTGGCCGTCAAGAGATGATTTCAAAATGAATGCTTGATGCAAAAATGCTTAAATGATTTCAAAAATGTGCAAATGATTTTTTTCGGGCATATTGTGAGTCAATATATAGAACTGTGTTATTACATCGTTTTAGTGGAGGTGTAACTACTCTCGCTTACCCTCTGAATTTTGTATAATTATAATTCTATTCCGAAGTAGAGGTTTTCGAGAGGGAAAATAAAATGGATCGTGTTCCTCATTATGGTAAAAGTGTTTGGTTTTATGGTGAGTTGGTCATGAATAAGGTTTTCGTCAAAATGGATGACAGTACCTGGTGAAGTGTCAAGTGTTCCGATCTATAAACCAAATATCGTTGGTTTTGTTCACGAACGTCTCCAGTGTACTGTTCCATAAATAAAGTTGAATAAGTTGTGAAACGCCATCTGGATAATAGTATTGAAAGCGTTGAGAAGCACTTTTTATTATTGACATGTTCTTACGACGTCTTCGTTGTTTTCTTTTTCCTTCCTTCAAAAATACCAGGAAAAATTGAATATAATTAAAACAAAATAAAAGTTGGAATTTTGGACATAATATTTAGATAATGTTCCCGGAAAAGGATTGGTGAAACGATAAACGTCATATGACACGACGTTTTCAAACAATTATATGTCATGAAACTGGTCTATCTTGAATTGATACTTGAAATTTTCCATGTGTAAAATAACTAATGAAACAAGATTCCTATTATAACACGATAAATATTCATTACTGTTTATATCTCGTTTAACCACACTGTCACTAAACAAATTTTAAAAATTTGTTGCAAAAATTTCATTTTGAAAACCATCAACGATTCGCACAAGATTATTTTAGAATGTTTTATGATAATGAGTGGATGATAAATTAAAGGTCGTTTCTATGTTNAAAGCTTTTTCGGCTGCATAGCAACCATCGTCAGTAACATACACTGGAAAATATAAATGTACATAAGATGACAATAATAAAATAATAAAAATAAAATAAAAAATATAAAAATAGATACATAATATGAAAGTATATATTATATACTTTCATATTATGTATCTATTTTTATATTTTTTATTATTTTTTTATTATTTTATTATTGTCATCTTATGTACATTTATATTTTCCAGTGTATGTTACTGACGATGGTTGCTATGCAGCCGAAAAAGCTTTCTAATACCAATAATAAAAAAATGAGCAACATAGAAACGACTTTTAATTTATCATGCTTTGATAATGTTGCTAAAGCTCCACAATTGCCAAGGATAATGAGTGGGTAAATGAAATATAGGATTAATCCCACTCTGAAGTTTCACTATTGTTTATTTTCTTATCATTGAAACTATGACTATAATGTTCGTTTTTGCACATGACATTTTCAAACAATTAAAATGTCAACTACGAGATTTAGAAAAAGTGGAGTAATTATTGTACTCATATTTATGAAAATTCGTAAGAGTAAATTACCTTAGAATCTCTTGTACCATTCTCTCTTGTATCTCTCTCTCTCTCTGTCTCTCGTTAATCACTATTCGCAAAAATATTCTCAGTCATGAGTTTGAACTCTTTGCAAAAAGGTGAGTTGTGATTCTGAAATCTTCATCCAAAAGTAATAAACCATGTCAAAGGATTAGGTCTCTTTAAATCTTTGGTTAAGGGTCGCTATGGTATAATTTCTCCTATAAGATTAAGTAATTTACTGATTTAATTATCAGTTTCAGTTAGAATAGTAATGTGAATTTGACAATGTGTAATATTACTGTAGTCTTCAACTTCATCACACTATTGTCATCGAACTTCTAATAATAATTCATTACAAGACCAGTTATCTTAATAAATACCTAAGTTTCTTATCAAAAATAATTGTTATCTTTTTAGTTATAGATACTATAAATCACAGCTAACTATTTTTATTCTCATCTTAAGAGTTTGCTGAAATGTTAAAACTTGCCTCTGCCTTAAGGCTCCTGATCGGAAATGATGGGATGGTCCCTCGCTTGCTTCCGGAGAGTAAATTAGCTTATTGTATTTCGGGAGGTCACACACAGTTTGTAGCTGCGCTTTTTAGCTGATAGTTATGTCTGGTCTATTTTGTCCCACGGTGTTACATAGAATATTATTATTAATATTGTAAAAATATTATTATTCTAATGAGGATAGGAACTAATATTCCCTTACTTCGATAGCGTCCTCGCTATGTTGTGTGAGAGCAAGAAGTCGCTGCTGATCGTCAGTAGTTCCGCGCAGCATGCGTGCGCGCAGAGCGCTCTGCGTGCGCAGCAGACTCGTCCTCTCCTCCGTGAGACGTCTGCGCTCATCTGCTGCGTTCACATGCAAGTTGCGAAGACGCGTGCGCAGGGATTCCACTTCAACCTGGTAACACGAAGAGAGATATTATGAACGGATATTACGAGTATTTCCCCCAGAATAAATTCATACATGCCTCCACTCACACTGCACACTCAGCCGTCATTTCGTAAACTAACGTGTATACGCTCTTGCGTGTACTCGTCACCTCTGGATGGAGTACGAATGGGACAATGTAGGTGGTTAAAGAGAATTTAATATATGTATAAGGTATGTAATGTTAAGAATTTTTTAGTATTGTATGTAGTATGGACATTGTATGAACCATGCATTGCTTTATTCCCTCAGCCTCGAGGAAGAAAATAAATTTCTCGAAACGTCGGTGAATACAAACTAATTTTGTTCTAATGACCTAAACTAGTTAACTTATCTATTTGTCAAATATTTATTTATCGTTCATACAACAGGGAACTTTTATTCTGAGAGATTTTTTTTGGCGGGGGATCGCCTATGAATATACGGTGCGCACTAGGGTGCTAAATTCATTATCAAACCAATTGTTTAATTACGAGTTAGAATAAAACATAAATATTAAAACAATTTTTTGTCTTAGTATTGTATGTATTATGCACATTGTATGAACCATGCATTGCTTTATTCCCTCAGCCTCGAGGAAGAAAATAAATTTCTCGAAACGTCGGTGAATACAAACTAATTTTGTTCTAATGACCTAAACTAGTTAACTTATCTATTTGTCAAATATTTATTTATCGTTCATACAACAGGGAACTTTTATTCTGAGAGATTTTTTTTGGCGGGGGATCGCCTATGAATATACGGTGCGCACTAGGGTGCTAAATTCATTATCAAACCAATTGTTTAATTACGAGTTAGAATAAAACATAAATATTAAAACAATTTTTTGTCTTAGTATTGTATGTATTATGCACATTGTATGAACCATGCATTGCTTTATTCCCTCAGCCTCGAGGAAGAAAATAAATTTCTCGAAACGTCGGTGAATACAAACTAATTTTGTTCTAATGACCTAAACTAGTTAACTTATCTATTTGTCAAATATTGGGGTTAGAACAACAAATCGTTAGAATAATGATAAAAAAAGTAATATTTAAGAAAGAGTTTCACAAAAATATTAAATAGTTGAATTCTAGTATCTAATAAATATAATTTTCAATACTTGTCTTCAATTACGTGTAGTCAATTACCAAAGAAACATTTTGAAGAAACTGAACATAGTATTTGAAGCTCGAAAATCCAGAATACGCTATACTCGGTTTTGAAACGAGGAATAGCGAATGTCAGTGTGGAAATGGTGTACAGTTGTGGAAGGTGAACGGGAGGTGTAGTGGTTGACATCCCTGCTATCAAGAAGGAGTTCCGGGTTCGATTCCCGACTCATTGCCATTTTCACCCGACGAAAGTTATCACAGAAATAGCGAAGTTGGCTTGAGATATTTCTGAATATGGAGAAGTGCGATGAATAGTTTTTGTGCAAAATTTTAAAGACAGAAGAAACATGCATTTATTTGTGATCTATTTAATACAGAATGAAAAATTATTTACACCACAACAATGTGCCAAAATATTTGTGCCTTAAAATGAAAGTTCTGACGGATTTATTGGTGGATTCATGTAAATCTGGCGCAGCATAAAGTACAGTATAAATTGATATACTAATAAACGAACTCATAGTTCATTTATGTATAAATAGACAGTAACAGTATAACTGAACCGTACGTTCATACATAAAATCGTTCATTCATTGAACGCCTACGGTTTAAAGTGGTTCTATCGGGAATTGTTAGTCAAAACATTCTAAAGACTAATAATTATCACTGTTTAGATTTAAATTACTCCGCATGCCAGTTTAGTAAGAAACACTAATTAGTTTCGACTAATCTAATTTGTAATCAAAAATGTATTTAGAGGAAAGTAAGATGAAATAGATGGAACGCGTTTGTAAGCACTAGGGCCTGGCATTGACCTGTATTCGTATACTCCCAACACGGTAGACGAAGGTAAACAGGATGAGTATCACAAAAAACTGGAATATATCTCTAGAATATCCTCATTTTATATAGTCTCAATATTGCTTAAATGTACAACTTGATATCAGCAAATATTTACTTCTATTTATACAAATTTTAGACTTTTAAAAGATTTAATGCTATGTCGGCTGAATGTTTATACAGAGGCAGCTGAGTTAATTACTATAGATGCAGTGAAATAATTACTATTCTGTCTTTGTGGCCTAGTTTGAGGACTTCTTTGTCAATTTAAAGAGTACCTCAATGTGTCAAAATCTAGTTAGTGGTGAGCAGAAAGTTAATGATCGTGGCAACATTATCAACATGTTCACACAATTTATACCATAATTTTTTCATGCTACGCTCTGTTATTAGTTGAACTGCGTTTATATCAGTGTTTGCTACGGTGGGCAGGCCTCACATGATAATTCATGTATCTCGTAAATCACAAATATGTCCACGGTCGAATACTCAAGTTTATAAATTTAATAATAAATTTATTGTCAAAAAACAGTACAAACTGCGAATGACCACGTGGAGGACAATAAAGTAATTTACTCTCCGGAAGAAAGCAAGGGACCATCCCATCANCGATCAAGGGCCCTAAGGCAGGGGCGGATTAAAAAATTACAGCAAAAGTTCCTAGATAAGATAAAAAGTTAGCTGCGAGTTATAATACTAATAGAATGCCAATATGTTTGTAATTTAACGCAAAAAATTTACATGTACAAGTTATTATCGAACTATAGATTATTCTGAATATAAGAATTGAAATAACACTAAATTCACGATTTATTGTTACAATAAACACGCCCCTAGACAAAGCCTAGAGAACCTGTATAAGAAATCCGCCTCTACCCGATGGAAAACCGGAGCAAAACCCGGGCCAGGATGGGAACCCGGGCCACGATTCTATACCAATCTAAGAATTTTAATTTAAATTCCATTATCTGAGATTATAACACTTGTGGTTTAATTGTTGATCACTCAACGAAAAGAATAGTCTCATCCAGTAGGACGCGAGTAAACTACACATAGGATGCTGCCAGACAGGGAATCCACATTTTTTTAATTTAAAGAGGTATTTGTTGTTATTACTTTGAAGCTCGAAAAAAAACGTATGGGCAGTGGAAAAATAAAGTATATTCGGCAAAGTGGTGTTCCTAGTTCTGCGAGTAAAATGTAAATCTGTAAAATGTCACCACTCATGCAACGCATAGCTATCGCTCTTGCTATCTACCACATAGAGAAGTACATAAATACTTGAGTAACTAGTAACTCTTCGTGAAGCTATGAAATGTGTGATAAGGGCACATGATTCGGAACTTGACTTTCATTTCACCACCTTGCGAATTTTGTCCCTAGGTATTGGCAGTACAAGACGGTGAAGTGTGTCACTTGATACTTGCTCACGTAGTGTGTGCTGTGCTTTGTCCCCGTCATGGCGTCGCGAAGGGCAGGTATACATGTCGTACGATCGCAGTTCCAAGAGAACCATAAATTGCGGATAATCAGTGGTGGATCTATGGGAAGGATCTAGAACCCCCCTCTTCCATATTGGACCTGAACTCTTACCAAATAAAATTGAAGTTGATAAATGATATACTTCGTAAAAGTATTTCCAGATTAATAAATCTTATTAGTTATAATCGTTATTAATAATACCAGATTAATTATTCATTTGATGAATTTCATTTAAGGTAATATAACATATGTNATTTTTAAACAAAAATGCCCCCCGGTTAGCCCCCCCCCCCCCATCTAGATCCGCCACTGCTGATAATTATTAATATAAGAGGACAGAACTACGCTCAGATTTATTCATTACAAAACTAGTTTTAAGTAAATTTTTAATAAAGTTATTTCGAGAATTTTTTTCACAATTATTTTTATGGGTTAATTAAATTAATTTTGTATTAAAAATATTATAAAAACTATAATTGCTATGTATTTGTTCTTTTAATATTTAGTATTATCATACTAGGGGACTTAGCAATGCTCGCGTAAGTATTTGATAATATAAACATTATATTTAATTTGATTAGGATATTTTCATTTATTTTCAGTCTTCAGTCTTCCCTGCTCAGATGAGAAATTGAAAGCGCAGGGACACAACAAGCAAAATAATAGATTTTCACGCACAGATGAAGCAGTAGTAATAAGCGCAGGAATTTCGACGTTAGCCGTTCTTACGTGTTGCTAAGCTAATTTTAAATAAATATTCGTGTGTTAATAAATATTAGTAGTAAATAAATATTAGTGTATAATTGAAGTAAAATTGTCATGCCTGGTTCTACTAATAATAATAAATATTAGCAGTAAAATTGGGTAGTAAAGTGCTGTGTTGGGTTGTGTGTCGCAGTGGATGAAGTGAGACCAGTTGTCCCTAACCTGAGTGAACCTTCGCATGGACGAATCCGTCCAGAGAATTTAATCTCAGCGAATGACTTCGAGAATGGGGGGAACTGTAGCGTCGTAAAAGCAGCGCTCAAACATTCGCTGGTATAAAATTATATTTTATTAACAATGGAGTCAGCCAGAGAGCTGGAAAATGAACAATTTCAAGGAAAAGTATAGTTCGCCGTGCGCGACAATGAAGAGACGTGGACAACAATGGGAACTATGTGGTGTCTTGTGTATCGCTTGTGTTAAATAGAGATGCTTCAGTGGCCTCGGGAGCAGACCTCAGGCGAGATTTTCAGACGGGGAGGCTGGGTAGGACACCGAACCGATATATTGACTCTTCTTCGATGCCAGAGGCTGGCGTAGACAAGTTGCGGGTTGAGTCAATGTGTAATGTTTCAGAACCATCAGCTCTGGGAGTATGAATGGAGGTATTTCATATATACTTTCCATGCTGTATATTTCTGTAAATAAATTATGCAAATTTTTGTACATATTCAGTCTTTAACTTTCTGAGTTTCTGTTGGCAAACTCAGTGGTGGCAAACTCAGTGGCAAACTCAGTGGTGGCAGCATTCCGAAAGTAAATAGTTGCGTAGCAGTAAATTACTAGTCGCTACCATTACTGCAAGTGATGTCGGATGAGATTGAAGTTTTCATTGAGTAATTATCTCGGACGAACTCATTGTGCTATTAACTGGTAGAAAAGCGATGGGATCGCGGACGTCACAATGCTTTAATAGTAAAGTGATCTACTAGTGAAAGAACGGACTTTCAAGCGTTTATCGTCGATGCTATCCGTGGCTTATAGATACTTTCGAAACAGTGTTCAACAAGAGTTAGTTCTAATGACAATTTCGATTCAATACGCTTCCACAATAAATGTTCTAGTAAAGTTATAGCAGAATTTCAATAACACCCTGTTCTGTCTGCTGTTTTGTTCGGCGTTTCTGCTCATCTGTCCGTCATACGGCATAAAGCTTCGTAAACTTCCCCGAAATTAATCTCCATTGTGTTTCATGTTCGGCTCTAGGTTATGTTCGTCGTTAAGTGAAATGTTCAGATTCGTACAAGCATAAGGGTAGTTATTGTTGTCTTCACATGACAATGATAAAATAAGATACCGATAAATCGTAGCAGTAATATTGTACCTCGAGTCGCTCAGCGCGTCTATCCATCGCCCGCGCCACTTCTGCTGCTTCCGCATCGCGTTGCTGCAGTCGTACCAACTGCGCGCGCCGATCGTCTGTGGAAGCAGCGTACGTCTTCATTGTCGTGAGGATTTGCCGCCAGAGTCGCTCCATGGAATTGTCACCACCAGTGGTCAGGTCCTCGTGAGCTCTCAACATCTATCGATGAATATGAGCAAGTTATCAGATCAGAAGTTAAAGAAAAAAATTATTAATCGTCTTATAAAGTTGATGCGATAAGTCAGAATATTGAGATTAGCTCGTCTGGCAGAACACTTTGATAAGTAATTATTTCAGTGACCCATACTTTATTAATTCTGTGATTTGAAATCCTATGTGTACTTTGTGCAAGATCAATAGAAATAATCTCGATGGAAACACCGTTTCGTATGAATAGCATCATTGTTTTGAATTATTTTATATAAACGTAATATATCATCAATCTTCGTAACGGAATAGGTTGTAATATCTTATGACTGCTGTAAACAATAAAATCGATTTATAAACATTAATTTGCTCATAAAACCGGGGATAAATTTCTGGGAAACTAGAGCTTTTTAAAAATGCGCTAATGAGTAAAATTGAATTCAATCTTTGAGGTGGAACAACTTTTTTACGACTACTCGTTGATCGGTTTTAATGGAATTTTAAGATAGTGTACAAATTCACAAGAAATCGGAGAATGGCGTAAAATTTTTATGGTATATTAATTTTTTATGGAGAAGGGCGTAATAATTAGAAAGAAACTCACGCGAGGAGCAATTTTGATGACTGGGCCTCGCGATAATTTTGTTAATTCTTCGATGTCAGCGTAGTCATACATTTTATTGACAAAAAATACGTCGTAACTATTTGTACATAAAATTTTATTGAAATTGAATACATTTACCTGTTCTGTCATTTGGATGTTGCAAATATCTTGAGTTAAAAATAACAATATGTATGAGAGAATGTATTAAACAACATTACACTGTTGTACATTATTATTCAAACTGATCATTTTCGTCTATTTAAACTGCGGAAAATACATTCTTAGTTAAAAATTATACAAGACGTCAAAATCTGTCTGAGATTCCAAATTCATATTCTCCTCAACCACGTGTTTTCGTGAAATCCCTGTCTGAATGATAATTTTGTATTAATCAACTTTTGAGTGAAAATATAAATAATTTTGCGATGGTAAACTTACATTATACTAGAAGGCTAAAGAAATTCTGTACAAAACTGCTACTGAGTCGTAAAGAAAATGTTATAGTGTCTCGGGATTTCTCATAAAATGAATCAATAATTTAAGATCTTGTTTACAAACTTAATTTTACAAGTTTTTCCCCGTTGTTCCCATGGAGGATAGAGTTTTTGTCTGTTCGTAAGACAAGCAAATTCGTCATTCTCACGAAGAAAAGATCTGTCCTGCTACTTTCTAACTGATTGATTGACCTACTTTCTGGCTGATTAATTTACCAACTATTTGACTGATTGATTGACCTATTTTCAGGCCTATTGATTGACTTACTTTCTGACTGATTGATTGACCTACATTCTGACTGATCGGTACCCTACTTTCTGATAGATTCACTTACCTTTTTTACAAATTAATTAATTTACTTTTGACTGCTTGATTGACCTACTTTCTGACGCATTGATTGACATACCTTCTGACTGATTGATTGATGTCTTTTCTGTCTAATTGATTGACCTACATTCTGACTGTTTTATTGACCTACTTTCTAAAAGATTAATGTTCTGATTGATTGATTGATTGATTGACATCCTATCTGACTAATTGATTGACCTACTATCCGACTAAATTAATAGACATACTTTTGACTGCTTAACTGACCTACTTTCTGACTGATTGACCTACATTCTGACTAATTGATTGATTTACTTTCTGATATTTATAGACCTATTGTCTGACAGTTTTTCCTACTTTCTGACTGCTTGATAACCTAATTTCTTACTGATTGATTTATATACTTTCTGATAGATTGTTTTTCCTTTATTCTGAAAGATTGATAACGCACTTTCTGACTGAGTGATTCTGACAATATAAATGACCTACTTTTCACTGCTGATTGATTAACTTTCTGATTAATTGACCTTTTTGAAGATTAATTGAACTATTTTTATCTGATTAAGTGACCTGCTTTCTGACTGATTGATTGATCTACATTCTGACTGAATAACTCACTTTCTGTCTAATTGATTGACCTACTATTTGACTGAGTAATTGACCTTATTTCTAATAGTTTGTTTGACCTATCAACTTAATTGATTGATTTAACCTACTTTCCAACTGATTGACTGACCTACTTTTTGACTGATTCATTGACATACTTTCTGACTGATGAATTCACCTTCTTTAATTGCCTGATTGACCTACTTTCTGTCTGATTGATGTACCTACCTTTTGAATTGCTAATTGATCTATTTTCTATTTAACTATTTGACCTACTTTCCGACTAATTGAGTGACCTATTTTCAGACTGATTGATTGATTTATTTTCTGACTGATTGATTGACTTTCTTTCAGTCTCATTGATTGCCCTACTTTCTCACTGATTTATTGACTCTACTTTTTGACATATTTATTTTCCTATATTCTGACTGATTGATAACCCACTTTCTGACTGATTGATTGACCTATTTTCCGATTGATTCATTGACCTACTTTTTGAATGATTAACTGATCTATTATCTGACTGATTAATTGACCTGCTTTCGACTAATTGAGTGACCTACTTTCCTACCGTTTTATTGACATACTTTCTGTTTAATTCACCTACATTTTGACTGAATGATTGACCTACAATTTGACTGACTGGTTGACTCACTTCTTGACTAATTAGGTGACCTACTTTTTGACTGATTCACTGACTTTTATTCTGACGGATTGATTAACCTATTTTCTGACTAATTGATTGACCTACTTTCCAACTAATTGATTGACCTACTTTCCGACTGATTGATTGATTGACTTTTTTTCTGACTGATTCATCGACCTACTTTCTGACTGATTGATACATTGTTTGACCTATTTTCTGACTAACTGACTGACCTAATTACCGAGAGATTGATTGATCTCCTTTTTGAGTGATTGATTGACCTTCTTTCTGATTGAGTAACGTACATTCTGACTGATTGATTGACCTACTTTCTGACTGATTTGTTGTACTTCTTTCAGATTTATTGATTGATCAACTTTTAATGATTGATTGACATACTTCGTGACTTGATTGAAATACTTTCTGACTGATTGTATTACCTACATTTTGACTGGTTAATTGATTGGCTTACTTTCTGACTTATTGATTGACCTACTTTCTGACAACATGATTTTCCTATTTTCTTACTGATTGATAACCCGCTTTCTGGCTAATTTATTGACATACTTTCTGACTAATTAATTTACCCACTTTTAATTGCCTGATTGACCTACTTTCTGATTGATTGATTTACCTACTTTTTGAATGATTATTTGATCTATTTTCTGGTTGATTAATTAACCTGATTTCCTTCTAATTGATTGACCTACTTTACTATTAATTGATTGACCTACATTCTGACTGTTTTATTGACTTACTTTCTGACAGATTAATTTTCTTATTTTCTGACTGATTGTTCGACATACTATCTGACTGATTAATTGACCTACATTCCGACTAAATTAATAGACCTACTTTTGACTGCTTGTCTGACCTACTTTCTGACCGATAGAATGCCCTACTTTTTAAATGATTAATTGATATATTTTATAACTCATTAATTGACCAACTTTCCGACCAATTGATTGATCGCTTTTGCGACTAATTGATTGACCTATTTTGCTACTGATTAAATGACCTACTTTCTGACTGATTGATTGACCACCTTTCTAAATAATCAATTGACCTACTTACTGACTGACTGATTAACCTGCGTTTTGACTAATTATTGACCTTCTTTCTGACTGATGGAGTGTCCTACTTTCTGACTGATTGATTGATCTACTTTCCGACTAATTGATTGAACTGCATTCTGACTGTTTGATTGACGTACTGTTTTTAACTAATGTAATTACCTACTTTCTGAGTGATTGACTGAACTACATTTCGACTGATTCATTGACATACTTTCTGACTAATTGATTGACCTACTATTAGACTGCTTCATTGAGCTAGTTGCTGACTGATAGATTGGCCTCCTTTCTAACTGTTTAATTGACCTACTTTATGACTGATTCATTGACCTACTTTATGACTGATTCATTGACCTACTTTATGACTGATTCATTGACCTACTTTATGACTGATTCATTGACCTACTTTATGACTGATTCATTGACCTACTTTATGACTGATTCATTGACCTACTTTATGACTGATTCATTGACCTACTTTATGACTGATTCATTGACCTACTTTATGACTGATTCATTGACCTACTTTATGACTGATTCATTGACCTACTTTATGACTGATTCATTGACCTACTTTATGACTGATTCATTGACCTACTTTATGACTGATTCATTGACCTACTTTATGACTGATTCATTGACCTACTTTATGACTGATTCATTGACCTACTTTATGACTGATTCATTGACCTACTTTATGACTGATTCATTGACCTACTTTATGACTGATTCATTGACCTACTTTATGACTGATTCATTGACCTACTTTATGACTGATTCATTGACCTACTTTATGACTGATTCATTGACCTACTTTATGACTGATTCATTGACCTACTTTATGACTGATTAATTGACCTACTTTATGACTGATTCATTGACCTACTTTATGACTGATTCATTGACCTAAATTCTGACTGATTGATAATTGATCGACCTACTGGGTTAATGTTATTCATCGTTATTATTAAAATGAGAATGAATTTTACGTGTATTTAATATGGGACCAGCACTCTGAGTTGTAAAATCACTGAGATGTATCATTGTGTTCTTTATTTTTATTGTAATTGTTTTATAACACAACTATATGAATTGTAATAATGTAAAAACTTGATTTAATTTTTAAAATTTCTACAAATAATATTCAAGAACTCGCCTGACTCGTTTGAAATGCACAAGAGTACGTAAAGGAAATGGCGGTAGAGCGCGACGGTTTCGTGATTTTCGCATCTCACTTCGGAAAAAGAGAAATATCTTTCTCATATGTCCGGTGACCTATAGATGAATGTGGTGTAAAACTACTACGGAAAATGTACTACAAATCAAAGTAATCTTTTAAGTATTTCGACGCAACATGTTTCAATATCATAATTGCAATTATTTCATTTCAATGGCTAGTGACGTTTTGTTTTTTCAAGTTGAAATTACAATGAGTACATGTGACTCAGTTTATTTATGCCGATTTCAGATAATTTAGTGACTTAGTTCTACCTATGCTTAAAGTGCCTCAGAAAAATAAAATTTCGTTCAAACAGTGTTTTGTTTTCACACCTCATGCAATATTTGGCTAATTGTTTAGGAGAGCATTGATTCAGAAAGCGTCGTACTAACAGTATTGCGTAGCTCTTCCGCTTGCAAGAAGTGCTGCGCATCTCGTTTCGCCTTAAAGGCTTCCAGCTGCTGCGTGTTGAGGAAAGTTGCCACGCGCAGCTGATCAGAGTGGCGCAGACGCGCGTCGCGCAGTTCGTCACAGCGTTCCGTTGCGCCGGCGGCAGTTGCCGCACGGGCGGCGCGATACCTCATGTGCAGAGCGTGCAGGCGGTCCCGATGCAAAGCTGGAAAATAGAGGGTAATAAAAATAGACTTTTTTCAGTGTTTACAGGAGTTTTCCAGATAGGGTACGCTATTAGGGAGTTATTGCATAGCCTACCTATCCACATGCAAGTTACTTTTGCACTTGCTCAGAAGTTAGTAGTACACTAACTCTCCTAGCGTAGTACGTTACAACGTCTCTGTTGACGTAATATGTTAGTGGTTTACCAGTAAAACGTTCATGGCGGATTCTGGTCTGGATTTGAGGTTATGTTGATATGTGAGAGGATATGCATGAGATTTGTTGGTTTTGTGTGTCGTATAAGCACGTGCAGGTGTACTCACAGTACAGTTTAATTGTGCACGTTTGCATAAAAGCAGTTTCTTTTGGTTTACATTTTTACTATGATTTGATTTGAAGGCACGCTATGCAAAATGCATCGATTGCACCATGTACGTTACGCGGTTAGCGTCTTCAACCTAACGAATACGTCAGGAAGCGCGTACTTTATGCAAAAACACTCTATTATGTGGCAGTCAAATACGTTAAAAATGTAAAAATGATTTCAATGATAAAGTTATTTTTGGAAATTTATCAATATTACAGCTATTTAATAACACGACAACGTGCCAAGCTTTTATGCATTATCAAAGCTAGTCCCTGAACTTTACAAAAGGCACAAGTACCACTACAATCTCAGATTGCTTATCTCACCATGTGAGCATGGTTTCTTAGTTTAAGAGACGGATTTATGAATTCCAGCAATTTGCATTAATAATGCATTAATATCATCCAAATACTTCCGAGTTATTATATTGCTGTTTCATTTTTGAATTATCCAAGATGCACTAACACACTAATCTGTAGTCAAAAAATATCGCCTAATGATTTATATGGAAATCAAATATCAAATTTGACACAGCGCTCGTTTAGCCCCAGGAACTGGCATTACTTATTGTATTAACTGGACTGGTAATCTTAATATTCGAGTCACCAAAGTAAGATAATTGCACCGTAAGCCTTTTATGTGGTAAATATTACTAGGAGTAGTTATCTGTTTCAAGCGTATTTTTTCCTCGGAATTCCAAGAAAGATTTTTTAAAAATCGTGAGTCACAACAAATGTAAANTCGGAATTCCAAGAAAGATTTTTTTAAAATCGTGAGTCAAAAGTGGAGTTGAAGTTGAACATATATAATTACTACGGTTGAACTAAGGAAAGAAATATTAGCATCAAATGAAGTACAATCATTTGACGAATGACTCATTCGTCACTATGTGTTTCTCATTCATTTCTTACAACCGGTTTGAACTCAATATACCATACATAAAACTAGACGTATGGTGATTGTCCTTTTATGAGTGTTTATAACTGTACCAAGTGTTCTTAAACTCTTTTGCAATTTGATGTCACACTATATGTATTAATAAGTTTATAAAACCGGTTCCTGTTTTTTCATTTATTATAAATCATTTGATTTGCAGATCACCCGACTCAATATTTTAACTACAAAATCATGTAAATTTGATAACGGAGAAACTGAGAACTGCCAAAACTTCCTTAATGCAACCGAAATCCCCTCTTTTGTTGCTGACATCAGAGTAAGTAATCTACGTACATTCCATCCAGGAATAGAAATCAAAATTTTCAACCATAACTTGTGTCATTTCCAACCATAACGTAAAGCTATGCGTGTGCTTCTTTTGTCTCATATCCAATCAAGGAAAAGCACAATTTGATACCTTTGGATAACTTTTCTCCAGATAAACGGTCACCAACCTTTTGAGTCTTGGGACCATAAAATTAATATTGGGACCACAAAATTAATTATTTTAATATCGAAGGATCGTAACAATTGTTTTATGTTATCCATAAAAACATATTAAATGATGACAGTATTTGCCAAATAATAATCGGAAATAATTCATTTTGTTACCATCAAATACACTAATATTTAGTGCAACAGAGTTGATTTATTTTAGGTTTTTTATTCAGATTATTTTGGCCTTCCAAAATTTTCTCGCGGACAACCTGTTGGCGACCACTGCTACATTTTTTTTTTGTAGTAATTGCAAATGGGAAATGTAGTGTGTTATTGAAGCTTATCTACATGGGGCGATAGGAAGTTGGCCCACGTGAAGTTGTAAGTATGGGTAGTTAGTAATAGCAAGAGTAAATAATACTAACAGAAGTAGTAAGAGGGGGATAGAAGAAGGAGGGTTCACTTTTCATTAGACACAGCTAAATATTTACTGGAACATTAATGTGGAAAGCTACTATTTTTTCAGGTCTCACCGGAAAATGAACCCGGAGTGACTTTGTAGTGAGTAAGAATGCTAACCCCTGAGCCACCGGCGGGGCTGAATTCGGATCGTTTCCCGTCACTCACCTAACAATGCATCAACGGCGTGCGCATGCGCATGCAGGTTCCGAGCGTACTGCAGTTCAGAGGCGCGAAGATCCAATAGTAATGTCCGCACTGTCTGCGCCTTCCTTCGAAGCGTGTCTTCGAAAGCCTCTTGCGCAGCCAATGCTTCTGTGCGCAGTTCTCCTGCCTTCGCTGCGCGCAGCACTGCGCGCCACTGCTGGTTGATCTTAGCAGCGTTGAGGCGGGTGAATGCTTCTTCATGGCGGAGCTTTGTCTGGACACGGGAAAGAAAACACCAAAATTGTTTGTCAAAGCATTGACCTAAGAGCGAAAATTATGATTGCGCAGGAGAGCAGAAAATCTATTTAAACTACTAAAGATTTTATTAAAGAAACTAATTGAAGCATGGAGGATATTTGTAGAAAACTCATTTATATCCCTGATATCAATAACGTACTATCAATCCCATCCCGACCCGGGTTTTCCTCAACTTTTCCTTCGGGTAGTGGCGGATTTTCTATGGCCAGAAATGCCATTAATACTTTTGTTATTATTCATCTCGAATTTTTACTACAGATCATATCTAAAACAATTCATTTTAGAATAGTAAATAGATAACAATAAGTATTAATTAAATAATTTCGTATGTAAATATTGAATCCGCCGCTGCCCTTGAGCCCTTGATCGGAATTGGAGGGATGGTCCCTTTTTGGTTTCCGTAGAGTAACTAATTTATTATCCCCGACACGGTAATACGAAGTTTGCAACTATTTTTTTACAATAAACTTTATTTCTTTACTAAACAGATTCAATAACATTTTACAATTAGTATTTTTTTTTCCGGGACGAGGAGATGACCTCGACGGAATATTAGAAATTAGTTTACTCTCCTGAAGTAAGAGACCANGGGGGGGGGGGGGCTAAGGGGGCTATAACCTCCCCCCATTAGACTTGAACTCTTAACAGATATAATTGAAGTTGAGAAATGACTTACCTTTAAAAGTATTACCAGATTAATAATTGTTATTAATTATAATTGTTATTGTTATTAATAAAATTAGTAATTCAGATTAATAACTTTAATAAATAATTGTTAAAGTTATTAAGAATACCAGGTTGTGAATGGTTTATTTGATGCATTTTATTTAAAGGTAATATTTATAAAATTTGTGTTGCAAAATCATAATTTTTAAACAAAAATGCTCCCCGGTTACGGTCTAGATCCGCCACTGAGTGAGACTAGAGAACCCGGGGAAATCAGGATAGATATAAAAGTTTCGGAATATTATAGAAACATACGCTAACGAGATGTACGTACTGTGTTTTATAAGCACTACTAAAAAACGAGAGAGCTGTATAAAATTTTCAAACGCTTGTCTGTCTCCGGTCTCGCATGCGGAACTCGCGGTGGTCAAATTCAATGGTAAACCCACAGTATTCGCTTGTTTGAAGTTTGTATAGCTTGACCTTAAAACAAATCTGGAGGACACGGGGTTGCCACAGGTGAGGCTCGGTGTATAACCATCCCGTATCCCCAACTATTCCCTGGAAACAGATATGACTGCATTACCTTCATAAAACCAGCGACGAGTTGTTGTTTCCTACGACGAGCTTCTTCCTCAAGCGCTGCTCGATGTTGCAGGTAGCGCTGGCGTTCCTCTTCACTCATACGCGACAAGCGGTTTCCCTTCGCCTTCTTCCCTTTGCCTTTGCCCATGGCGAACTCTCAAATGCTGGGAAGGGTTCAAAGGTTGGTAGGGTACTGCTCTCAGATACTCGTAGGAATCCGGTGATTACGGAATTGCCCTTGAACGCAATTCAGGTATTTATGCTCTGCAAGACGTGGATTAAATATAACTTCTTGGTTATATATTTTCTGAGTAAGAGAAAGATAGTAATATTACTTGAGAACCACAACAATTATATTATACATTAAACCAATTCAAATATTTCAAATGAATGAAGAATATATAATAAAATTTTCTCAATATTGTAGAATACAGTACAAGGACAAAAAAGAAGTACGTGGACAAGATGGAATACTCAAGGAAGAGAATAATATTCGGAAGTGTTCGTTGGTGTCGTACTAGCGATAGTTTGAGTTTTTTCCCTCGAAAAAAAAATGGTATTTATGACGAAAGTACTAATCTACCAACCGAATATTCGATGCGTTTATGTAAGAAAATGCTCGAATTCATTGGGGATTTTTAAACTCACTCTAGTTTCAGATGTAAAACATAAGCAGTGACTGTATGTAACAAATATTTCTTTGTTTTAGCATAATTATATCGCAAATACTCTAAGGATATGTTAGGAATGAAATAAAAAATATCAAACCAATATTGAGTGACATGTACAATTAAAAGAGTACTGTTATTTAACTAATACGTTGTGTAATACATTCTTCAAATTAATCAAAATAACATTAGTTAATTATTACTATGAAAATCACTCAATAAATTATAATGTAATGAGATTAATTATAATAGCATTAATGATTCTGCCGTCCTCAAATTCTGCCACCCCTAAGAATGTGCCTAGTATATCTTTTTATAACACCACCTTTTCCTGAAGGAAAACCTATGAACCTGAACCAGGATGGGGTTACAGAGTCAATGTACACAACCGTCAAAAGATTGATCACAGATAAAAATATTATTAATTATTATTATTATTAAGTGCAGTACATAACAAACAATATACAATACATGAGACATAATGAACATACAACTTCAACATAATCGTTAATAAATATTGTCAATGAAATTATTGTTTAAGAATACCCACTCATGTCCTCTCCGTTCCTGACCCACATCAACAACTTAAAACAATGGAAAGGATGTATTCTTTCACCGACGTATCTCTTTCATTCCCCCATCGCCTCCATATAGACAGATCGCGCTTCGTCTCTCTCCAATCTTTCTACGCTTTGTCACTGGTTCATGCTCCAGTGACTCGCTCACTCGATACATAAATCTCTCCACAGATCCGATCCATACTGAAGAATTTTCATATTCACGATACGAGAAGGAAATGTTCCTTCTGGAATGTTTTCATGGATATCGACGAAACATCCACTCTACGATTGGCGGATTCTATTTGTAAAATATAACCCTGAACGCCGAACAACTTAAATCACGTAAGAAAACATTGTTCTACGATACTAAGTATTTATGTATATGGGTGATTCTACGAAAATGGGGAAATTTTCAGCACACAAATGAGTGAAGTCCATGAACAATCACTTCCACGTTTTCAACAGGTGAACACAAAACAACTGAGGTCATTGAGTAGTGATGTAGGGTACATTGGTTTTGACGTGAACACACAGGGTTTGCGTGACACCATATCAACCGCTCCTGTAAAACCATCGTTCCCTTGACAGGTGTTAATTTAAAAAGAATACTCGTACAAAGGAGTGGGACATGAAATGACAGAAGAGAGTAAAAATTCATAAATAAATTATGTGTCATGCACATTGAATGTGATATGTGAAATGATCTCATTCATTTGCATCGGTATGCTGTGCTAGCAAAAAATGATTTAAAAATTGAAAAAATTCAAACCTAATTGGATAGGGCGTTTCGGTCATATAATTCCCAAATTCTGTAGAATAACCCATATACTTAATATAAAAAAAATTACTCAACATATTCCCTTACCCAAGGTACGGTTAGATGGAAGAGCAGGCCTTATGAACTGATATAATAAATAACCTTGCTGTAATAAATAACTAAAATAAATATATTGTTTGTATGTTTTATACAAATGAAGTACACATAAACTTGATTCCAATAACATTTCATGACACAATTAAATTTGTTATCAATAATACAAGCTTTGGAGACTTGGCCCATAAATCAGATTTCGCTATGTTCAATAGTTGTCAAACTTATTCAGTGAGGAAATTCAAAGGAAATTCATTACTTTGAATGCGAATGTATCCACTAAACCGAGGGTCGGCCCATTGTCACTCGATAGAGACAATGGCTGAGCATATTTTCACCTGACCGGTCGGTGACCGACCTCGAGTCCGAAGGAATAGGTCTGGAAGCGAGCATTTACATTCATTCTGTCGAGCAAACTCAGTGTCCTAAAAATTGTTCTTAATTATTCAGTAAACAATAAGTTCACAGATAATCTAAAAAACTCTTCACAATACCAGTTTTAATGGTATTTTCACCATCTTTTTCTTATTATCTAGATAATATATTGGCAGCGAAATCAAATATAAACCTTCAGCCTATCCTTCAACCATATGTATTCGTTTCCGGATCTCAAGAATTAAGTTAGCAATATCTCTAGAAAATTCAAAATTCTCTTTTTTATTGTAACACGATAATACCTTAGAGATATAGCGACCGTTTTCTTTCCCTTTAACCCCACAGATGAGAGATAAATATTCACTGAGCATTTGACTCTCTTAATAGAATGTTGGTATGTAATTCCTATCTGAAACACACAGGACTGAGAACGAGTTGAGAATCAAGGGTCATTGGACATGAAAATAAATGTAATAGATTATTTAATACTTTGAATTTCCAAGAGTTTCGGGACAAGTACATCGGTATTTTGTAATGTGTCTGATCTACGTATGTTGGATACAAGAGAACAATACTTCGAAAACTTTTGGTGAGAAGTTTGTATCTATGCGAGAAAGAACAATTTATTTCTCTCAATGAAATAGTGAAGGATCAAAGAATACCCCAATCTTGAACAACCTAAATTATGATCTACATTGCATATGTCTTTTGTCTCGGAACAGCAAATAAAACAAGTTTCGTTTTAAGTCACAGTTCATACACTAAAGATGCAGGAATTTTTAGATCCTCCAAGAAATAGTTTGCTTAAATAAACCACTTTCACTGTGCAGTTCGTAAACAGAACAACATGCCAAACTAAAGATTTATGTCAAAATAAATAAATATCACGAAATATAGCTCTGCAAACTTGTTCCAAAAATAGAGGACAGTGATTGACGATATCAAATACCGGGAGAGATTCTGAACATATAAGATTCTGAACTCCAAGATTTCACACAAATTAAATTAAATTAATTTCGTGTAATTGAACGAATAAAGAAAGACTGTGAGCAAAACCTAATTATATTTGTAAACAAAAAATTGAAGGTTTTTTTCCCCACGAATAACGTTCAAATTATTTTCAGTGAAACGGTATCATGGTAGCGTTGTTTTTTAAATTTCGACTTTAATTCCTACTCAAATACCTTTAATACCTTCCCAAGAGAAATTCTCTTGCGCTATATATTATACAAAGAGAAAAAAACGTAATAAGATTTCTAGCTTTGGTAATCTCAGTGTTAACATTTTAATATAAAAATTGGTATTTCAACAATTTGTCGTTACTTTTTTTTGTATTTAAAACCGTTTTATATGATTCAGATAGCCTATGGAGATAATGAACAAGTAGTCGAAAGCTATTTTGGATAATCAAAGCAATTTGTTTAAGACTATGACGAATTCCCTTTCATGAAACAAAAATAACTATGATGTGTGTTCATATATTTTATGATACTTGGTGGTAAATAATTATTACACAATCTCATGTGAATGATATCCGCTCTCCAATTTTATGTCTCCCTTCCCTCTGGTCAAAATGCTGGATTACAACCCTGGTGGTAATTATTTCTTCAATGTACCGAAATATTTATCAACACAAACCATTACACCTGTACCTATGCTTCCAAATGTAACTGAAACAGTTTGCGAGTTAAACAGTAACACAAAACCCTTCACATTGGTTCGACATTTCATTGTTATAAAGCTTTAAACTTTGAAATTGATTATGGGTTATTCGAAAAACCTTAGAATTAATCACCAAAAATGGGTTTGCAAATCAAATTACCAATTCGTTACGAATATAAAATTTATAATGTACCGTTGATAAAAAATAAAAGAGCAAAATAACAGTAAATGCAGATTATTATTAAATACAAACTTGCAGACACTACGTATTTTTCGTTTCTTTTATTTTTTTATTACCTTCGCCGTACACATTTGAGTGATGTAGGACAGAGACCAATTCTTTCAAAATAATAATAATAATAATAATAATAAAGCCAAAATGCAGTGTGAAACCAGATAAGGTAATTATAAGTGAAAGATATTCTCTAGAAAAACATTAAACCTGTGCAAATCAAATTTACGAATATGTAAAACGATTGTGTTTTCGAATTATTACTCCTTTTTTGATACAGGTTAAATCCACGCTTCTCTTCAGAAAGAAACTTTTACAAGGTTTTTTTTAATCCTACGCGATATCTAATGCGTACGTACGTTCAGAACACTACGAGCTTAATCTAACAGAATTAACACTGAGAAATTCAGAAGAATTTAACTCTTCAACTCGATCAGCACGACTATCAACTTACCCCAAGTATGGAAACAGTTCAAGGCGTCGTCTACGCACACAATGCACAACTGACTCCGTTCGTCCGACTGCATAGTGTTCTGCGGTTATGGAACTGTTGTGGGGATAGAAAGAAGGGATGGTACAAGGGGAAAGACGCACGCCTGGGAAGGGAATTGAGCCACGGGGAGACGCGGACGGAATCGAACATCGACCAAACACGGCTGGCACACAGCACACAAAAAAATCTGGATCGTACCCCACTCCGCTCGCTGTATCTAATTTATAAGGAGAACTCTACTGCCTGACGTAGGTAGCACGATGGGTAAGCAAATATATTTATGGTTAGATATCAGTTGAAAACAATACCGAATAAAACAAAAAAAAATACAATTTACAAATACCGCACAACTAAGAAATGGATAGTGTCCAAATACTATTTTCAGTAACTCCTAGCTAAGATTCGTTTTGTGAAAATACAAATTTACTTCAAATACTTCCCTATTAATAATAACATTTTTTCATCATTTTTTTCCTGTAACTAATATATACTTAATATTTTTATCTCGATGCGTAATGCGTATTACTGTTTCCTCTTTTATATGCATCAATTTGCTTTTTTTATTATTATTAATGCGTATTAGGTACGTTGTTGTATTAGTCGTTGATAATTGAGTATTTATTATTCTTTCTGTCTCATACTAAATGAGTTATGTAGTGTAAATTATCCTAAATACCAGACTCAACGTAACTTGATTACTTCTTAATAACTAAAATAATTCAGTACATATTTTAAATGAAACATTCGTAAACATTGTAATCTCTAAGAGAGATACAAAGGAAAGTAGCCTATCTTCTATGCAAAACGTTTTAGTAACATTCAAAATTTTGATTTGCGAATACATCATGAAATATCACAACTTAATTGCATTCTATTGAACTTAAAACGAATAAAAGAAATTTTACTCCGCTACTTCGGTAACAAGTTTCTTCCATCTATCTATATCCTATCTAAAGAGTAACAACAATTCATACATAAAAATTAAATCGTAACGAATTATAAAATATTGTACTTCTATTGTTTAGACTTCATTTCTTCCTTCTTTTGTTGTCATATATTTTGGTTCCGAGTCTTTTCTTATACAAAATAACGATCTCTAAAAACATTTTTTCTTGAAAAGAAAAGAACCAGCAAGTCGAGAAAAGAACATTGTTATTTAGTACCACGATGGAACTTACAAAGAGTTGTTTAACATTAGAAATCGTATGACAAGTCTTAAAACTCTGCTCGTGGATCAAGCCAAGCGTACACACAGCATTATACACAGGAAATACTTCGCAATAATTGAATACGCGAATAAAAAATAACTTCTACGGCACAACGGAAAATTGCGAAATTCATTTGGAGACTTTCTCAGTTTAATCTGGTCTTAGAATACCAGATAAATTATCAAACATTTCATTACTTGAATCATATATAGGAAGTTAGCTGTTAGTGTAAAAGCGGTGGAAATAAAAAACAAACAACTAAATAAACAAATTTTATTGTCAAAAAAAGCAGTTACAAACTGCCAATGACCACGTGGGTGAAAATAATATAAGTTACTAAAACAGAATTTATATCGCTTAGAAATCAAGATGTTATAATCATACCCCAAAATTATATCTAACATGTTAAACAATTTCTTTTAATGAAGCAAACGATCTAAGAGTTAAAATCATAAAAGAAAAAAACGTATGTCCTCTAACAACATACCAAAGATACTTTAGAGGAAATACCGTAAGTAATTCATTATTCTAATATCCTGTAAGCCAAGTTGAGACTAAAGCAATAATATGTGTATAAAATGTTCGAAAATCTCCGGGTTATGATGACGTAACACCTTATGTAGTAAGTACTCCGGTGAATTTCCAGACGAGTTTAAAAAGGCCATTTTCTAAACAAGATTCGAGACAAAAGGATGATTTTCTAAACAAAAAAAGTATTTTAGCTTGAAACAATTTGATATTCAAAAAAAAACTTAGTACCAGAAATGCTTTACTACATCTCATGGAGATGCATATAATAGGGATAAACGAAGGGACATATATATATATATATATATATATATATATATATATATATATATATATATATATATATAAAAGGGATAAACGCAGGTGAACTTAGTGCTGGTTGACGCAATGAAAGTGTTCAGCGCCATCGACCACACAATACTACTTGACAGACTGCAAGACGCAGGAGGAGAGGGGTAGCGCATCGCTGGCTTAAATCGTACCTCACTGGACGCTCACAGCGAATAAGGGTAAGGAGAGAACTAAGTAATGATGCTACTATGGCATCCCACAAAGATCTGTCCAATTTGGGCCACTTTTTAAAATTTATGTTAACAATTTATGTAATGGTACGTTTAAAGGATCGTTAGTGGCATTTGCAATTTAAGCTGGAAAAATCATGGCAAAAGTAAGGTTCTGAAATATACACGAGTCCTCGATATGTTGTGACCCATTTGTAACCCAGGTTTGTTGAAATCGTTGGACTATGCATTGATTCATTCAAAAATTGAATATAGATAATTAGTTTGGGGAGAAACATTTATCATCACCTTGGAGCCACTAGTGACCCTGAAAAAGTATTTTGTCAAACAAACCCAGAACAGAACATTCTCTACCACTTTTTGAAAACTTAAATATATTACTACTCAGGAATTTGTAAGAGTTAAAATTGTTTTTAATAGATGTAGCAAAGAACGTGACAATGTAAAAGAAAGAAATAAGATATAGAGAAGTGAATTGAACACAAGCGTACCGAGACCTATTTTCAAGAAATTTTATATTGTTTAGCACTTAAGTTTTTTAACTGCCTACCTGATTGTATTAAAACAATAAATGTAAAAATAAAGTTTTTTAAATCAACCAAGAAGTTCTAACAGTATCAGGAAAATGTGAATCTGTTTTATTATTTGGTGGAGTAGCAAATAATCTCATTTATATGTTCTCAGTGCTTTTTCATGTTGAATGTCTTGTATGTTAAATCTAGGATTGGAAGTAAGAATCCTGAATGTATTTCAATATTTTGTATGTTTGTGTGGTTTTGTGCTCTTGTTCTGTTAATGGTCCCTTAAATTTAAGTTTTTATTTTGTGATTATCAGTGCATTGCTCAATTGTGACGGTCGCTGAGACGGGTCATTATTTGCGACAATGCTATTTATGGACTGGGAGAGACGACTGTTAGGTCGATCAGACTCTGTCCGTTGTTGAGGCAAATTTCCATGCTGACCAAACAGAATTGTATCCACGGGATGTTGTTTATTAAGCCAGGAAGTGTGTAGGGTGAGTGGGTTTAGGTTTGTATTTTGATGAAATGAAACCTGTAATTCTTGAATTTTACTTAAAAATGGATTAATAAAGTAATTCATTCACTCAATCAGTTTGTCCTAATTCCTTGTATGCTGCTTGTATGAGTAATTTAATGAGTTCTTTAGCTTGATCTGTGTATTTTACGTGTATGTTTTTGTATTGTGCGTGTACAAATTTGACACAATGATTTACGCTGACATGACGAAACAATGCAAAATAGATTAATTCAACTATCTTTTTCTTATACAATTTCCGATATTTTCACAATTTAAATAAATAAATTATTAGATGTAAATAACAACTAGGGAGAATAATGTGGTCAAACGCGTTAAAATCGTTCTTAACTTTTCGTAAACATCACTTTTTCTCCCAGAATATTTAACCACTTGACACAAATAAGGTACTACTACAAATATTATTTCCTGGAATTAGAGAACAACGTCATCATATTTTTGGAAATCTAAACAAAGGATAAGTAAGTAAAAGAGTTTTAGTAATTTGGTATATATAAATCTCTTAATATTATTTTTTCTTTTCTAAGTGCGGATGAATTATTCGCTCGGTTTGCGTTATTTATTCTTATTAGTCATCAGGAAAAAAACATTTGTCTTCCAGAGTTATCGATCTCCACTTTCTCCAAACCTCACGGACTTTCCATTCCATTAGTAGCATCGGAGGTGATGGAGCGGCTGTTGACGCGTTGCTAGGCAACTGTTCGATCGCTTTCAACTGTTTCCAATAGAGACGCAGAGTCTAGCCCCTCCTCTAACATACACTTCTTGATCTGAGCGCAAAGTTGCTTAACAGTGTGTTATCATTGCCCGAATGCTTTGGGGAGTTACTTTCGAAGCCCTGGCGATTTTTTATTATTTCACAATCACAAGGTAGGAAATTAGGTTGTTGATGCACGAAATGTGATTTTATATTTAAGATATCAATGTAATTACATCAACTCAGTTTAAATATTTCATCAGAAATGAAAGTGGCGATTGTGGTGGCATATGAAATGCTTTTTCTCTGTTTGATTAGTATTGAATGTACATTTTTAATATCATCTGTGCCATATCGGCTTGTCTTCATTCGTCGTCTAAAACTTTCCAAATCTAATTTAAAAATTAATAATTTTTCAAAGTTTTAATTAATAACTCTTCCATGAAAGACAAGTTCGGATAAAGAAGTTGGTAAATCATTTTCATTCGTTAAATATTTTATCGGGATTACAAAGGAAAGAACTTGACTTAAATGTCACTCTCTGGTTAAATGTGAAGAAATCATGATTTTTAACTAAATCTAGAATAATATTAAATATTTTTTGATCTATCACATTTGTTACACTATATTAATGAGAAAAAGGTGAAGTTTCTTAATACCGAAATATTAATTGGAAGATCCAAATTTTAATGTTTTCCAGACGAAGTTTCTAGATTGGGAAGTACAATTCAATTATTCTGGATATCTGATTTTACAAGTTATTGTTACCATTGTGTTCATAGATTACCGAAAATTTGTTGTTGCTACCGCGACACTTTAATAATGTATTATTTGCATTAGTATAACAGTTATTTCTATAACAATAAACTTTATTGTCAAAGAAGCAGTTGCGTATGACCACGTGGGGAACAACAAAGTCACTCTCCGGAAACAAGGGACCAAGGGTAGTAACGGATTCAGTATTTTTTTAAATTTAAGCAACTACGAACTGTTATTCCAATATATTATTCCGATAAAAATCGTATATAATGTACAGTCATACTTCGAGATGAATAATAATAAAAGTATTAAATGACATTCCGTCTATAGAAAATCCGCCACTACAAGGAGGAAAACCGAGGGAAAAACCCGGGCCAGGATGGAGCTACAGAGATAATGTAAACAACCGTGCCAAGATTGTGTACAGTTAGATATAAACTATTAAAAATAAAAAGGATGAAAAAGAACATGCATGAGAAAATGAATTTAATCTATCTAGAGTACTATAATAATAGCGTAACGAAGTATAAGAGAAATTAACATAACTTATATCATCCGAAATCACACGGAATACAATATTTATTGATAATCTCTCATTAACTTCTTTTATTAAAATCAGTCAATTCTTTCACATTATAGACGCAATAGAGTTGCCTAGCACCACGGATTAGAAGAAATTCAATGTATTAATATCTTTTATATTTTGAAGGGAATTATACAAAATTATTCATGAATAACATGGATCTTTTTGCAAAGAGATGTTGACACGCCTGGATGATGAATATTAGCCTTATTAAAAGTGTTGAGTTCGTGAAGGAGACTTGTTTCTTCTAAGACAGGGGTGGAATTTAACTAATTCTGTCTTAACAACCACGAGTTCCATAAACGTAACAGAGGGGAATATTTAATATTTTAAATAAAGATTTACATGAATGCCGAGAGTGATATTTACAGATAATCCGAACTATCTTCTTTTGGATTCAAAAAGTTTGAATGTTCTGAGCGGATTGGCCCCAAAATATAATGCCGTATCGTAAAAGAATGAACAAAATACACGCAGCGAGAAAAGTGTGAACTTACAACGTTGATTGGAATACGGAATACAATGCACAATTTACTTAGTTTTGAATTCAGAATATCAGTGTGACGATTCCATTTGATGTTGTTCTGAATATGAAGCCATACAAATTTGGTTAACTTCACAGTTTTTGGAGGAATTGGTCTGATGTTGACAGATTGATGTTCATTAAAAGATTTGTTATTCTGTCATTAATTATTGATGCAAAAGGTCTTTTCGGCCGAATGGCGGCCATCTTCACTGCTACAAAATTTCTTTTTACAAATAATAAATTACAAAATAAATGTAAATTGAAACATTCTAATAACAATCTACCCCCTTCTTTTTTGAAAAGTTAATAATTTTCAATATAATATGAAATAGTAACAGGAAATGAAACTGGCATAACTGGGTCCTTTAACAAGCGGTGGCTGAAAGGACCGTTGTCTCATGAAGGGTCGGATTATGTAGGAAATTTTCAGGAATTTCCATTGACGTCACGGGTTTTCCGTGTAACGGGCTTCAGTTGTTTTATGGATAATTTAGGAGGAAATATCTGGAATTTGATGATAGAGTGTGAAAATGTTGGAATTAAGTGAATTGTGAATGTGAATGTTTTCTAATTTAATTCTTTTCCAGTAATTATTTTCTATTTCAAAAATTTGGAAATCATTTACTGTGTGGAACGTGTGATTGTTTTCTATAAGATGTGTGGCGAAATGCGAATGTCCGGTGAGGTGTTTGAAAGCGTGAATGTGTTCATGTAGTGGACAAACTGGTCGCAATTTTGATAAAAGACTACATAAACACATTCACGCTTTCAAACACCTCACCGGACATTCGTATTTAGGAAGTTTTTAGTATAAATTCATGTATGTCATCTATCTCTGCTTAGAATTTACTTTTTTAATAAATTGAGGACACTCATGACTTCACTAACGTTGGTTACGGAAGTGAACATGGAATTCGGCACATGCGTGGATGTATTTGGAGGACATTGATTTTGAGTTACTGATTTTGATATTTTACCTACTTCTGAGAAATAAGAGTTAAACAAATATGCGATGCCCCTTGGATTTGATACGATTTTGCCATCGACCAGAAGGAAATGTTCTCGTAACATTTTCTGAAGGGAATAATTTTTTATAATATTCCACATTGTTTTGGTCCGGTTGTTAAATGTTAGTATGTGACTGTCACTTTCCATTACTTTAGCTGTATTGTCCACTTTCTTAAGAATGGATTTATATTTATAGAAACAACAGTGATATTTTGGGTGGTTGGTAATTATTTTGAAAGATAATACAAATGACGTTAGTTTTTGGGAAAATTCTTATCACTTGTATTATCTATCTATTGCAACTTTCTTTAACTAACTTTTGTTTCGTGGGAAAACTCCAGTTATAATACTTCAAGACTATTGAAAAAAAAATACATTGAATTTATCATTGATGTTTACACAATTATACACGTCATCCCAAGTTTCCTGATGTAACAAATTTCTTAAAATGGATACATTTTTAGTAACAAAAACTAATTTTAATTAGTTAAATTAGGGACGATTAGACTACATAGCGTTTTATTCAAATTCAAGACAGAATAATACTTCTCACTGCGCTTTGGTAAAAAGTTTAGCCTGTGTATATTTGTGTTCGCAAAACTCGTAAAGTAGTCGGTCAATTGACTTGAAATTTGGATACAACGTTGCATTCGAAAACGCGCGTGTTTTTATATTATATACATGTCACACCTGTGACAGGTAAAAATTTGCTTTTTTTGAAAATATATTAAAGCGCTATACCACTCACTGAGTAACTAATCACAAAATATCGAAAACTACAAAGCCTACCAACTAGAAATTTGGCAGATAGGTTCCTTTTAAAGTGTAGACATCCGCTAAGAAAACCCATCCCTAACGGGGTGAAACAGGGGTTGGAAAGTTTTGTGGATGTATCCCTACATAACTCTCGAGTGCCTAGAACAATATCTACCAAAGTAGATACACAGATGCCTGACTACGAAAACAAGCACTGTGGGGTTAAGACATCCCTGCACCCCTGGGGAGGGGGTGAGAAGAGGATGACATGTAATAATAATGGAAAATTGCTATATTAGATTCGAAACCACACTTCTCTGTGCTGTTGAGATGGATTAGAGCGTCCCGAGTACTTTGTAATTTAACAATCAGCCCACATTGCAGATAATACACCCCTAGCATCCCTGGGGTAGGGATGGTAATGTAGGTCAGGTAAACATAATTTTAAAAAACGACCGATATTAGCGTTGAATAAATCATTTCTGAGACCCCTGTAGTGAAGTGACACCCTCATTGTCATATAAGTTCACGTTTACCCCCTATACGGAATAAATACCCTTTGTGTTTGGGGTGAGAGGAAGTGAAATGTAAAAATAATCGAAAGTGACCTAAATCAGCGTGGAGATTTTAGTTTTCGGGGCCGCTGAAATTAGTAGTTACATTCTCGAAGACGTCAAAGTTAACAATCAGTCCGTATAAACTCCAGCACCCCTAGGGAAGGGTATGCTATTGTCGAGTGGTGAGGAAGAGTAGATTGATTTCGGGCAATTGCTAAACCTCACCTACGACGTGGGTTGGCTACCGTCGCTTGCGACATGTGACTAATCCCTACGTTGAGTGATAGAAATGTGAGAGAGCAATAAAAAGGGATTCGTCCATTCTGGCGACAGTAGTTTGTTCTACTCTAGTCGTACACTTTCGTAGTCCTTTTACAGCCGTGACCCAGAGCTCCAGTTGGTGCGGTGCCCTGCGATGGCGACTCAGACTTACTGTCCCCGCGAAGGCAGGAGCGGGCGCGCTTCCGGAAAACTTGGTGATGGGCTGAGACCATGTCAGCCAAGTCGGTACTCAGGGGTGGAGGAGATGGCTCGGGGGTGAAGGAGAAGGTGGCAGAACGTGTGCGGTCTAGAGGTATAGCCGTTCTGACCCGATGTCTCGAGCATCGGGCTTATGTGGCCGCATAGTGCTGAGTCGTCACTTTGGGCCCGGCGCGATGTTCAAACGACTGCGCGAGTGCCGCTGTATTTTCGCGACACTATGAAAACAATATCGAACATGATATACCAGTAATTTTCGGCGTCGCTGAGATGATAATGACATCCTGATATCGTGTAAGTCTGAACTCAGTCCTCATGTAACAAACACACCACTAGCACCCTGCGATGAGGTGGGGGTGGTAATGGGTTTATCGAAAAAAAGAATTGAAAACTGTTTCGAAAAAACAAATAAACGCTTGAAACGATCGTGCAGGTAACGGATTACGGAACACCTGAGACGAACAGTCATCTCTTGCTTACAGGTGTGTCATTGCGCGTGCGCAGTTCTGCAAAATTGAGATTGGCGCTTAAAAGATGGATATATACAATATAATTCAGTGTGCGGTGAGGAACCGCGGCATTGACACACCGAAGACCGCCGTCGCCGTCGCAATGAGCTAATTCAAAATTACGCCACCAGGTTGAGCTAGCGATCAGACCTAGGTTCGCTCTCCCACACAATAGCAAGCGAGCGAGAGAGAAGGTAGTTCAAATTTCTATCAAAGTGCTGCGCGGAATATTTTCTGATGACAAATGACGAACTTTGACGGCGAATTCATTTGTCAAGTCAAATTCGGCTGTCCACCAGATAACCAGAAATCGACTAAAATACGTATTGTATCTTATCAAATTCATTTTTTGGTCATTTTTCCATATTGAAACATTTTATTAAAATTCAAATTATTAAATAGAGTGAATTTGCTCCTTAATTTCAACTCATTATTGGTATAACTCTAAAAAACTTCACGACAATGAAATCTTATTTTTTAGAAGCTCCAATCAGATTAATTCTTCTTCAACAATAAGTAGCGTTCTTTATTGATTCTTCTTCTATTCACACTTGTGAAAAAACTGTTATTCAGGAGGCTGCTGCTGCTGTTTCGAGTTGATGTCTTCTTGCAGATTTTTTGTGTTTTGTGTTGACAAAAACAATTTTTGAAATATACAAATATGAAAATTGCATCGGATACATAGTATTAGGGTTGATCATATTTTTAAACTACCAATGTCGTTAAGTTCAAGTTGAGATCACATAGTGGCACGATATCCATAGAGCTGGGGTGGGGGGTGGAAGCAAGACGCAAAAGTAACGTTAAAAGACCGATATTAGGGTAGAGTCCATGGTTTTTATGTACTCCGAGAAAAATAGTCGTTTTTATGTTACAATATGAACATAACGCACGGCACCTGTAGAGGCGAGGGTTGGGAGGAGAGTGACTAGAAAAATTATCGAAAATATCAGGAGAAAAGGATTTTACGAAAATTCATCCCCTAAGGGGGTAAAATGGATGTTTTCTAGAACCTTTTTCTCAATTACATCACTACAAATAGGGTATTAATACACACCAATACTATCAAACCTTCACCATTATTAGATAATATTTTCACTGGATATCAGTGTGACAAAGAATAAAGTTACAGATATTTTTTAAACTTCACGGGAGCAAAGCCGCGGGTTCTCAGCTAGTAATAAGATAATTATGTAGTCTATAACGGAAAAATATGTATCTTTTTGCATTCTTTAAGGCCTCTTTGGGTCTTGTTCATTTCCATTTCAGGACTTATTTGCAAATTCTTATCCGTATTTTCTTTGATGCACCTCCTCTATGTCTCCTGATGATTCTCATATTTCCCCATATTTTACTTCTTCGGACACACCCTTCAGACATCAGGTTTTCGGACGCTTCAATATAAATTAACTGGGGACCCATCCCGGCGTGTGAGTTTTTGTTGCGTTCTGTTTAATTCTTCTATGTATACAGTGCAGATAGAAATAGAATGTCAAATATATCATCATACACAACACTTACTGAGTCGTCCCTTGAGCATTTTTACATCACATAAGTGGAGAGCGCAGTAAATGTGAAAAGAATTATATTCCAAAACCATGACATGCTTTTGTGGTTATATTTCTTGAAAAATTAATTTTCGACCATTATTCGACTACTCCTACAGATATTCTCTTCTCTAAAAATAGAAACTCACTATAAAAATAAAAATTACGGATATCTTAGTTCGCACTTACATAGAAAGTGACCTTAGACTACGACCTTAGCATTACAGCGAGATGTTCTCTTTTTCATAAATTTGTCTACAAAGTTTAATTCCTTTCATTTCTCCTTCTAAGCTCTCTACTCTACAACATTGTAATAAACCAACGGTAGCGTTATAGAATTCTTTTTTGTTTTATTTTCCACAGAATGATTATTAAAAGTAACTTTAATGGATACTTGTAAGAAAATGTTACTAAAGTTGAATTAAATAACAGAAAAGAGTTTTTTGAAGGCTGCATTCAAGGAAATACTTCTGGATCAGTATCTCTTAATTTTTTTTTCTGGTTCTACGATATTCTGTGTAAACATGCTAAACAGACAGTGAAGGAAAAGTGAAGTGCGGTAAAAAAGTTTAATAAAAGAGGTATTCAAAGTTCGAAAATTATCTTTCCTTTCTGTAAAAGAATTGTCATTTCAAGAAAAACTTTATTGCTAGTACGAATTTGATAAAAAGATAAGGAGACTAAAGTTAAATAAGGTAAAAATTGGAATTCTTCCTTAAAAATACGTAGGGTTAAAATAAGGACCGCATTCCATTCAGTGGTGATTTAGAGAGAAAGTGGGTCAAGCTTAGGTCATCCCCTGCCCCAGACAAGGAAGAGTTTAAAAATTCAATTTTCTTGTATTTCGTAAAAACTAATTACATTTCTTGCATAGGCCTATTCGCAAAAGGTAGTATAAAATTCTTACAGTTTAGTAAATTGGTTCATTTTACTCAGAAACTTTCAAATTTTCCATTCCCCAATCATTCCGGAATCCTAATTCCCGCCAAAAATAAAATTACGGATCGCAACTGATCCTCCATTCTCTTTTGTTATCTTCAGAGCGCGAAAAGAAAAAAATAATATTAATTGTTGTAGTAAATACGGGGAAAATGTCATCTGCCACTTTAGTATTGTTATTCTACCACAAAAAGGTCGTATATTTTCAATAAACCAAAAACTTGGTGCACAGAAATTTCAAAATTTTCACCTAGCCCTATTGGCGTCGGGATCGAAAAGAACAAGAGGTGACCAAGGGAGGTCAGGAAAGAGAAAGGAAGGAGCATGGCACAAGTAAGTGGAAGTAATGCCAGACTCAGCTCGGGGACTCGTGTTCGCCAAACACATACTTACTAGAAGTAAGTCCCCTGGGAGGATTTTCTTAAAGAAACAGTAGAGACTCATTTATGACAAAAAGGACAATTGTTAACTATTTTGTGGTTTAATTAACCGGTTTCTAAAGTATAATATACAGTGTCCCCTAAAAACCGTGTTGTTAGTTGAACCTAATGAATTAAACCCGATTGACAGCAAACAATTATTTGTGTATTTTAATTTTTTCCCAGAAGGTAAAAACGACAAAAACTGTAAAAAATACTTTGAGAGACAGGTGCCATAAATATATTTTCTATATCAATTATTTTATTTATTTTTCCCTGAAAAGTCTTTAATCGTTGTAATAAAGTTGTTACAAGTGCAATTTAGTAAGCGTTTATATAATTTGATGTATTTAAACATTTTTATATAACTGTGCACCAAATCCATGAGTACTCCAAAGAACCAAATCTATGATTTGAAGTAAGCATAGACCTGGGCTCTCTTATACACAAAGGTTTCTATACATCCCTGGTCAGTTTCATACAGATCGCCGCGCGTGTATCAAGCGCAAATATTCCTCAGAGTGTGAAGGAAAAGTGAAAACACATTTTCTGGGATGTAAATGAAATGTAAATTAAAACATCGAAGTGAAGCAGGGATGTGAACGCTCGCGCTTCGCTTATATATCGTGTACGCATTACCCACTTCATTCACACTCCGTTGTTTCAATTTACACTTCATTTACATCCCAGAAAATGTGTTTTCACACTTCGTTCACGTTTCCCTCACACTCCCAGGAAAATTTCGGCAGGGATGTGGAGAAACCGTTGGAAGTTCTCAATTCCTGTAGTATTTGTAAATGGGAAATGAAGCGTGTTATTGAAACTTAACCACAAGGAGCGATAGGAGGAAGAAGATGGGTGGAAGGTTATTGTTAGAAGGTTGACCGGTTAGCTGGGTTTACCAACAACTTGGCCCACGTGGAGGGGTTAGTAGGAGGAAAAAATAGAGTCACTAAGAGGAGGTGAATAGAGGAAGGAGGGTTCGCTTTCCAGTAGTCACAGCTAAATGAAGTGGGACATTAATGCAAATAGCTACAAATTTTTTCTGGGTCCACCGAAAATTGAAGTCGGGATGACCTGGTGATGAGCAAGTATGCTACCACCTGAGCCACCAGACACAAGTTCTCAATCAACTCGAAGTAAACGGCCGCCATCCGTATCTCTTAATTTCGGAGGGATTACGTGGTGTAAGAGTCAATCTCTGCAGTGAAGTTCAACAATAAGCGGCCAAGGGCTGACATCGGATCCGCCAGGCGGACAACCAATACGTGCATAATGGAGTTGGTGGCGTTAGAAGCAAACAATAAAAGGGAGACTGTCAGCAAGTATAATGGAAGGAAGAAAAAAAAGTGTGTTCGTGTAAGAAGTGTGAGTTGAATTCCTTAGGAGTAAAGTCTTATAGACGGATTACGTGAGAGTTTTGAGTCACCAAAATTGAAAACTGAATTGAAAATATCTGTTGTAAAATTACACAAGGCATAAAAGAATATGTCAACAATGTGTAGCAATGTTTTTTTCTGTACCAGTGGGTTTTGCATTGTTTTTTAATCAAATCGTAACATGGAGAAATGTGATTTTAATTTTGATATTCCATTAGTGATAATTTTGTGAAAATATAAACCTTTCCTTGGTTACTTTCGTCATATAATAAAGAACCCAATGAGATATTTTCATATCTATTGAGTATACTGATAAATTCTAGACATTATTAAAATTCTAGACATAATTAAATTATATAATGTTTCACCAGTTTAGAATTTCGGTACACATACATCGGTATTTATAATATCCTCGACATTTTATAATATATTGTCTAACATTAAAACTAAATTGCGGAAACGTAGGTTGTATTGTCAGAGATAGTTTTCACTCATATAATACTTTCATACTTTCAAATCTTGACGAATAAATTAAATTTTTAGGAAAGCACTTTCATCAAAAGAAATATTCATCCATGACTAGATCGCAATTACGACTTCTTTTGACATGTACCAGGCACATACGCATCATCTCGCATCAATTGCTTCATATGTTTTTCCTGTGAGTTTTAGGGGATGTGTTTTAGAGAATGTGTTATTATTAATAAGTTTTACATGTTCAGACGAGTTGATTAATGCGAGGAGTGGATTGTGGAGTCTGTCAGTTGATCGTCGTCGAAGAACAGGAAAGATGTTTTTTGTGTTTTGTGGAGTTAATAGTAGAGTTGCATGGACGCAAAATTTATTTGGAACATAACCTATACAAGTTTAGATTTCGAGATAAGTGAGTTGATGCAGTGTGTTTTTCATCCGCTGCAATGCATATTACGTCATTTGTAATGTAATATGCATCTTAAACATCCTCTATGTATCTCAACAACAAAATATTACATATAACTACTTTATCAAAATTCTAGTGTACTCTTAGTTTTCATACAGTGGTACGTCTTCATTTTATTCAAATTTAATTTATATTTCATTAATTGAGATTCTGGGGGGAATAATTACACACTTTTGATGTCCTTATCATTACACATGAAAAATTATTCTCTTCATTATACATCCATGATTGTCATTCGTATGTTACTTTTAGTATACGAATTATAGGAACAGAACAAAAAAATAATCCACTTTCGACGCTACTCTCATTCTCATTTTTTATAAAACGTTCCGTTACATACTTGAGGGTCATATGTACCGGAGTCACATTACCGACGTGTCCTAGTAGGAATTAGTTGAGCTAACACAGATTTTAGCTTTCTATTTAACCTCATTACTTCTTTAAGTAATATTTCATTCATCGGAATTTAAAAATATCCTACATCTTTTAAAAAATATTCCATTTCATATATTTGGAATTAAATATTCTGTAGTTATTTAGGAGTTATATTTCAGGCGTCGTGATAACATATTTTTAAGATTCTTTATGGAATGATTTCCTGTGTTCATCAATTCTTTTTTTAATAAGCTTCATTTAAGAAATTTTGAAGTCACTAAAACCTTTCTGTAAGGCATCAGGACGATTCTATTAATAACATTAATATTAATATATTCTCATATTTTTAACTTTGGCGAAAGAATTATATTATCTTCCAGAATGTTTTCGCAAAGAAATATTTATATTAAAATATTGCGTGCGCGTTTTAGAGAGCTTTTCCCATCCTCAGTCTTTCAAGCAACAAGTTGTCTAACAGAAATGATATTACCTCAATAAAAGTGCAGACTCCGTTTTCAATAGAGTTTTCTTGCTTTGAACACTGATAAAGGGTGGGGATATTTACCCAAAACATGTTTGAAATGTTTATATATATATATATATATATATATATATATATATATATATATATATATATATATATATATATATATATATATCTTTTATATTGCGGATACGGAATTCCTGAAGATCCCTTGTTAATAACTTCACTTTAATAAAAATTATGACTTTAAGATTAAAACTAAAGCATTTTCGAGTAATACTATAACTCCTAAAAAATAGTTTTTTTTTGTGTATATTTTTTGAACATAAAAGAAAACTTTCTTTTGAAATCTGCTCTGAATATTAGATTGTTCTCGATCTTTTAGTTGTTGTTAATTTACATATTAAATAGTAAATCATGAAAAACTTGTGCATTGCAGTAACGTGAGTTAAACGAAAGTCAAAGAAAGAATAAGTTAAAAAGTGAAAGAAGAAAAAAAACTGTGACGAACTAATCACGAAAGGCTCGCACAATATTAGCATCACATGTCCAGTAAAAATATGAACAACTCTTCAAGAGACCAATACTATTTCATTATTAAAAATATATTATTATACACAACGTATTGTGAATGGTTATGGCTGTGACAAAATCTAGACGATTCAAATACCTAAATATTAGTTTAATCGTCGTCCTTCAAAAATTCTTTGTTGTGTTTTCACTTCTGGACACGTTTATTCCGCATGAGCCTGCTGATACTAAATGATGAAACAATATTTCCTTTAAATGGGTATCGTTTTTATCAGTTTTATCTTATCAGATTTGTTATTAAACAAAAGGTTTTTTAAATTCCGATTAACGCAAAATTAGTTTCTCCAGATTGTTTTAACGTCGGCTAAATTAATATGGCGGCGGTAAAATTAATATATCGTAACTTCTCGTACCACAAGTCCGAGTTATCTTCTGGGTCGCTGCGGTCAGGCGGAAGTCCCGGTTCATCATTTTTACCTTGTCGAAATAACTCCTTAAATATACATAACCGAATCCGAGGAATTGGATGATGATGATAATAATAAAAATAAAATTTATCTTAAGATATTCCATAATAAAAGGTACGCGTGATAATAATGTGTTTTATACACATCATTATGTTAGCGTCTTACTGTAAGAAATAAAACCTATCATACCCTTACAGCAACTCCCAACTTATATATGTATACTATCCCAAATTCGATCATGTTTAAAGAAGAAGCTAAGATCAATGACTTTAGAGCTATAAATAGACGTTTTGATACTATGGTAGTGGGAAAAAATACTCAGCTTCATCACAGAAATCATTAACGTTTTCAATAGTAATAAAAAATTAATTTATTACGAAGCAGACATATCTACCTCGTACCAAATTTGTTATATATAGTATGTGTGTGTGTTGTGTTTGTTCTTTAAATGACCATCTCGTAGTTGTGCGTTTTCTATACTCTCTTTACTCTTCTTATCCTCTCATTACCTCCTTCCTGTCCTTTAGGTCACCAATCCGACCCTGAGCAGCTGTCCGTTCATAGAGCGTCCGTGAGTAAGGCGAAGTGTGAATAAAACAAAGGCAATCAAGCAACCGACAAAATGCCCAAGTCAGCGAGAGAAGCCGGGTACGTGTAATGACTTCTATTTTAGACTTCCAGAATACTTGACTGAAAATGCTCAAATCATTTCATTTCTTTGGTGACTTAGATAAATGATTTGAATGAAAATAGCCCAACAAAAGTATTTCCCGATGAATAATTTTTATTGAGAACATGTAAAATCCATGTTGTTCCATTGATAACAAAAATGTAGACTGAATCAAAAAGTGGGTCTGATTCCACTAAACTTATAGATGTCAGATCCGGCTCCTGTGTGGATCCAAGAACCCAACAAAATTATGGTTCTCATAATTTTCAGTTTTTACATTTATTATTATTATTGTAATTGTTTGACTTTTTACTGTCAGTGTCAATATGAAACCAATGTCAACTGTTTTGTGGAATATTTGTAAAGATTAAAAATTGTACAGAACGTTTCCAAACTCCACATAAAAAATGAAGGGAGAGTAGAGTCATTAATAAGAACCTGAATCACGGTTTTTTGCCCCCCCTCCCCGTGGGTCAGGTGGTAGCGTTCTAGGTCATCCCGTGATCAATTCCCGGAGGCTTTTGTAGCTTAACACATGAATGTCCCAGGACATATGGCGGTGACTACTGAAGAGCGAACCCTCCTTCCACCTCATCCTAGTATCAATAACTCTATTACTAACTACTTCTACTAACCCCTTCACGTGGGCCAATTTATTGGTATACCCAGCTAACCGGCCCACCTACTAACAATAAGTCTACCACCCATCTCCTAACTCCTCTCGCTCCATGTAGAAGAGCATCAATAGCACGTTACATGTCCCATTTACAAATACTACAACTACAAAAGAATCACTTAGGAACACATGTCCGGAGATGTCACCGTTAGGAGATAAAAAAAACACCAAGGCAGAGTCAGAACACAGGAAAAAAGGCGGATAAAGTCTTTGAATTGAGAGTGACATAAGTTTCACAAAAGGTTTTACACCGTCTGTATGTGCGAAAGTACCCGGGTTGTCGTGGATCAATGGGAAGTCGGCGCGTGACCTGTATGTTATGTGTTTTCTATGTTGTTCTGTTTCCTCTTTATGTAATCTATTCTCCCTCCGTTTTTACGTGGTGTTTTGAAACATTCTGTATAATAATACACATCATGTCTCTATTAATAATTAGCTGACAAATCCCTATTATTGATTTAGTTGGTAGGATACGTTAAAAGTGTTCTTGCTTTTGACAGCGAAAATATTTTCTTCTTCTGACGCGGGCTCTTTATCTGGTAAATACATAATATAACATTCAGATTTAATGCTGTACGAATACATCTTTCACTTTTTATGTAGAATGATGAGACATTCAAAAACTTATTGAATAATTGGAGTAATATTTTGAAGATGCATCAGACTTTAAAAAATATGTAGATTTTAAGGCACTATTTTATGTCTTCGAATTAAACAAAGTCAATAACATTTTATTAGAGGAGGGGGGAATTTAAGAGTACCTAATAGTATTTTTTATTTAATTTTGATATACTATGTTCACTATTCATTCCATTGTAATTTTGAACTTAATTCTGATAATAATACATGTTTCGAAAAACCCAACACACACTCTTGAAATGATCGTGCAGGTAACGGATTAATAAACACCTGGGGCGGACAGACAACTCTTACTTACAGGTGTGTCTTGCGCCTGCGCAGTTCTGCAAAATTGAGATTGCCGCTTAAAAGATATTATAAGCGTAAACAGTATAGGGGCGCCATTGACCGGGGCACCCTTGAGCGCAGGGCGACTGGTCTTAAAACAACCGACAATCAAAGCGTCGTCAAAATTGTAAGCTGTCGTTCACGAGGAGTCAGGAAGCGACTGAAATACGTACAGCATCTTTATTAAATTAATTTTTTTGTCATTTTTCCATGCTGAGACAACTTATAACTATTCGTATTATTGAATAGTGTGAATTTATTTAGAAAATTCAATGCATTATTGATCAAACCAATAAAAAGTTATCTTTACAATGGAACTAGTGTTTCTTATTGACTCTTCCTTATTCTTGTTGGTGAATTGTTAGTTTGCTGTGTGCTAGAGAGGTGAACGAGTTTGGAGCTCTTATATTTTGTGTTAACACTATATACTCTATTTATATACACATATGAACTTGTCGAATTTATTTTGCTTATAAAAATATTTCTAGAGTGCCTTATTATATTGATGTACATATATTCCATGAAACATTGTTGACATATTATTTTTAATTAATGCTTAATTTTGACAATTATTCATTACATCACGAACGGTGGAATTATATTTCCCTGGTAGGGAATGAACATAAGATGTAGAAGTTGGGGAAAAAAAGAGTCATAAAGGGGAGAATTCCTCTTTAATTCGAACCATGAGACTACCTATAATTGAAATGTTGGTTAAACTGCGACAGGATTCGGCGTGGCATCGGGAATCGCTTGGCGAAGGATGTAGCTCGAACGGTGGAGCTTGCCCGGCACGTGTCCCAGTCTGTGCCACGTTCACTCAGCACACATGTGAAAGCTTACGACAAATTCTTTTCGGATTCTCTCAGAAAAAGCAGAATGGTAAGAACAGCGAGGATGAGAGCGTTGACGCTTCCTATGATAGGGGTGAAAGCGTGTTCCGCTGGAATAGAGCAGATATTATATCTCATCCGCGACACTTCCACAATGTATTCATTGAATTAGTACAATGATTATTTCTCTTATATTCAGTTACTAATTACGAAGTGATGAAAACAAATTACGAAGTGATTAATAAAGTCGATAGCTCGACGATATAGCTAAATATTCAAATTCAAAACCGAATAACACTTCTGAGCATTTGTTAAAAACATTAATATTAATAATAATAATTAGATATTTATGAATTTTATAGCTTAAAAAATTGTATCCTTTGTAAAAAAACTATTATTTAAGGTATCTTTGGTTCTTTATATATACATACATACATACATTTCTGGAATTATTTGGAAATTACACTCCTGTTTTCTTTGATGCACATCCTCTATCTCATCTGACCATACATATCGCTTTCTATAGTTTACTTCTTAGGACACAACCTCCGGTCCAGGGGCTCTCCCAGAATTTATTCGTGGGGCTGGGGACTTGAGGAACATGACTTCAATTATAGGTTCGATACGATATAAATGAATTAATGGGTAAAAACCTTATGACACGAAGTCTTATCTTAACCTGCGATCGGAAAGGCCAGTCGATGTAGAGATGTAGAACATATCAAACACTGGAATAGAGCAGATATTATATCTCAGCCGACACAGTACCTGGTTTCGGAGGATGAGACCAGTAAAGTACTATTAATGTGGTAGCAAATTAACAATTTTATATATAGTAAGTAGCAAGAGAATTTGTCATTCTTTCATTATTTATTGGCATAAAAGACCATTTCGGCCGCGTGGCTGCCATCTTCACTGCTACAAAATTTCTTTTTACAAATTATAAATTACAAAAAAAAGTAAATTGAAACATTCTAATAACAATCTTCTTTGAAAAGTTAATAATTTTCAATATAATATGAAACTAACAGGAAATCAGGAAACAGTCATGACTGGGTCCTTTGGCAAGCAGTGGCTGAATGGACCGTTGTCTCATGAAGGGTCGGGTTATATAGGAAATTTTCAGGCATTTCAATTGACGTCACGGGTTTTCCGTGGACCGGGCTTCAGTTGTTCTATGGCTAATTTTAGCAGGAGGAGGAAATATCTGGAATTTGATGAATGAGTGTGAAAATGTTGGAATTAAGTGAATTGTGAATGTGAATGTTTTCTAATTTAATTCTTTTCCAGTAATTATTTTCTATTTAAAAAATTTGGAAATCATTTACTGTGTGGAATGTGTGATGAGTTTCTATAAGATGTGTGGCAAAATGCGAATGTCCGGTGAGGTGTTTGTGTAGCGTGAATGTGTTCATGTAGTCTTTCATCAAAATTGCGTCCAGTTTGTCCCACATACATCGCGTTGTACTCACCGCATGTGAGCGCGTACACTCCACTTAATTGCGAGAGGGGTGTAAGATCCTTTGTGTGGGAGAGGATTAGCCATAGAACAACTGAAGCCCGTTAAACGGAAAACCCGTGACGTCAATTGAAATACCTGAAAATTCCCTATATAACCCGACCCTTCATGAGACAACGGTCCTTTCAGTCACCGCTTGCCAAAGGACCCAGTCTTGACTGTTTCCTGATTTCCTGTTACTGTTTCATATTATATTGAAAATTATAAACTTTTTTTAAAAAAGGGGGTAGATTAATTTTAGTATGTTTCAATTTATATTTATTTTGTAATTTAAATTTTGTAAAGAAAAATTTGTAGCACTGAAGATGGCCGCCATGCGGCCGAAAAAGTCTTTTGCATCAATAAATAATGTCAGAATGAAAAAATCTTTTACTTCTTATAATGAACATCAATCTGTCAACATCAGACCAATTCCTCTGATTTTATTTGTTTAAACTGTTTAATACTAAAAAATTCGTTTAAACAAGCGCTGTCCTACTGGTGAACTGCGAAACTTTTTTTGAGACCCGCGAGTTATTGTGCATTTTACATCAATTTTTTCATCAACCGTTAAAAAAATGATGTGAATTATAAACCTATGCTGTCAGAATTAATATTTGACTACTTTGTCCGGTGAGAGAAAATAGGAAATTGTGTTCGGAATTACGTCATAGTATACGACATGGAAGCATTTTATTATTATTCTTTTTTTTAAAAAAATAATAGATATAAATTCAATTCTTCATGCTTGAAATAACATAAATTTGTTGATCAGAATAAAAATATCGCTGGACAGATAAATAAATATGACCCATTAATTTTACTTGTAGGGTAACATTTAGTTACTACGCTTGGTTACTATATTTCTTTTAAACAATAGTAAAATTAGTTTCGATTACGAAAAAAACTGTTTTTTTTCGTGAATCATCGCATAAACAAAATTTACTGTGACAAAGAAAAATAATACAGCAACGTAATATTTGAAAATATTGATTTGTATATTATTTGGAGATATATATTTCCGTACTTTGATGTGTGTTTCATTACAATCGGTCAATCCGTTGAGATACGATTGTGTACTCGAGTCCACATAATTTCTGCACCTTACAGTAGTGGAGAGATGTCCATTCCGAGATTTCTCCCTTCCCAATTCTAGTCATCCTTCGCCTCTTCTTCCTCTCTTACATGTGCAGAACTGCTTGCGTCACTTCACCACAGAAAAATTGTACCATACGAATACTATTTTCGTTCTTGACCCTTGATATATGCTATACAAAGGAGGTTTTTGAAGAAAGGTCAAATTTTCTTCAATGAATTCACGTGTTTTTATATAGTCAACGCTTCGAAGAAATTTGTTGTCTTCCTCAGGTCTTGTACTTAAATACATAATCCAACAACTTAAACACACAGTATTCCTCACTACTCTCCATATTTCTTCATATTTTTTCATTTTTACTACCACCAACTTGTTACAAGCACATTTCCCCATTTCGAACATTCTTTAACTTCTGAGAATTCATTGAGAAAATAATCTTCCCTTGCCTTTCACCTATGAACTGAGTACTATGTGTCCCAGTCTCTCTCTCTTCACAGATTGATTATTTGCATTGAGCAATCAAACTCTGTTTTCTACATTAAATATTGAATGTGTTGGGTTACTAAAATGATATACACAGATGTTCTTGATTAAGTACTTCCGAAATAGCGTAGACAAATATTTGTTTTCTTCCTGATGTATGTATGTGTGTGTAAGTCTTTTATAAACTTTTAAACGTTCCTTGGTCATAAAGCAGACAATACTCGAGATTGACTTTTTAAGGATTTTTAAATTCTCGTTAAGTGGACAAAGTGACATTTTAAGGATATTTAAATTCTCGTTAAGTGGCCTTCTTCAGGGTAATGTCAGAGTCGTACAGACCTAAGTCGCTGTCGTGCTCTGGCCACTGCACGATGGCCGAAACGTTGGTAGTTACCTCTACTAAGACGCGGTTTGTCCCGGACAAACAAGCTTATAATTCTCAGTAGTTTACACGTGTACACTCATAGCTAGTTCTAATCTCTGTGGATAATTTTTTTTTAAATTGTCTTCATCAGAATTAGAGAGAGCAACTCAGCGGCAAACTCCAATAACAGATACCATCAAAAATTTAATTGAACATACTTGTTAATCTTAAAATCCACCCGTCCATTTGATTTCAGCATTCTTTTTATTTTTATTTTTTTGTATTTGTGAAATGAAATTTTTGACTCTTTACAAGAATTTTAATGAAATGATGCAGCCGCGTCATGCCTCGGAAGCGACTGCCACGAGGTGGTGTTGTGTATACAGTAAACGTTTATATTAAATTAGTATTATTATGATTTTGAAAAGTTAGGATGCTGTACATGTTTTCCAAAATCAGTACGTAAAAGTATTTTCAACTTACAGTATAGATTGGTTTTATTTTTTCCTGAGTAAAAGAAAATTAGTCTAAGAAAACTCCCGAGCAACTCCGGGTGATCAGTTAGGTAATAAAATTAAAATTTATTTTCAGTATCTAAATAAATTTTTACTCCAACAGGAAACTGCAGGTAAATATGCTGCTAAGAGGTCTGTAGGTGTCATGGTATGTACAATATTACGTTATGCTGTTGTTGAAATTAGACGAGAATTTACTATGCTAGAGTAAAATTGTTGCTCGTTTTTCACACAGGAGTAAATTGTCCGAATCTAGTTTTTAATTTAATGGTTCACTGAACCAAAACTGGTTGTGAAACTATGTGTTAGTTGAAAATGAGACAAGGTTCACAAACCAATCAATCACGGTTATCTTCATGCGAAAACGTATATGATAAATATTGTTGTTATGAGATATAGTCACAATCGAACCCAGGTCTTCATCTGAGATTCTATGTTGGATTGACGGTCGGTTGCTGGTTTTCGAAAGTTATCACACAGTGTGTAAATTATGAGGGATCAAAGAGGAACAGTTGTCAACCTCCCCTATAATGTAGAAGAAAAAAAAAAAGGATTTTAATGTTTCTTTAATTGTTTGAAACTTTTTAACGATAACGAGATTGTAACATACGGAGACTCACAATGTTTTTAATGTAGATTGCTTGATAAGTAGATTATGAGCTTGAATTCTTATGTAGAATTAACTTAACAAACACAACCGCGTAAAAATATTGTTGTGATTATTAGGAGGTCGAGGGAGAACAGTCATGTGCCGCCGCATCATTTTTTAAAAACATTTTTGGTTGAAAAATCATTTTTAATTCATTTAAGTCGTCTATAACGAGGTATTAAAAAAGTAGACAGCGGAATATACTATTTCCCTTTAATTTCTGTATTAGTGAAAAATGGAAACGCAGAATGTTATCTGTTTCGGATGACTCGTACTACAGAAACTGGAAGGCGCAAAGGATCATATAGCACAAGATATAAAGAACGATTGCAAGAGTGTCAGCAATAATTTTCGTATCTCCACCTCCTCCACGATGCCCACCGCTACTTTTCATCGGGTATACTTTTGTTCAAGTCATTCATTTTAAATTTCCAATGTCCAAAAGTATGTTAAAATGCATCATTTTTTTCGTAATTTTGTAAGTATACACGTGTGCTATTGTCGCTAATGTTTTCATATGACAATTTCGTGTAAATATAGCCTGATAACTTTCAATCCCCATTTCTTGAATTATTTCTTGTCAGTAGAATAAAATGTAATAAAACATGTTAAAACAATCGATTCGGTATTTACCTTACGAGAAAGCACGCTCGAAACATTCAATTCAAATGTTTGTAAGCATTGATATATTAAAGCTAAGCAAAAAAAAAAACAAAAAAAAAACGTTTTGATGTCATGTCAGTTTAATTGTAATTAATGAACATCATTAGCAGCTATAATTCACATCAGTTTCATATAGTTGAATAGCTTACTAGCTAATGATAACTTAATTACTGACATTAGGTATTTAGATTGCAATGAATTATGAATATCTACAAAACATTTTACGCCAACAGGATTCTGTTGGAAGATCTGCAAACTCTGTGGAGCTCACAGTATGTACAATATTACGTTACACTGGTGTACAAATTAATTGAGAATTCTTTACGTTTGCGTAAAATTACTGTTGATTCTCCACAAGGGAATAAGTGGTTCCCAACAAGTTTTTAATTTAAATAATAGATGGAAAAACCACTGAACCGCGATATATTTATTAAGGAAACTATTGGTCTTTATACTCTGAAATAGTTAAAGATGAAAAAAAGTGCACAAGACATTTGTGTTATCTTCATGAGGAAAAGTATACGGTAAGACACATGTGCAACATGCCTACAATAAAATCCGGCTCTTCATCTAAGAACTAAGGATGGATTGAGGGCTCGTCACAATTTTTCAATAGAACGAAAGTTATCGGACAGAATGTCAGAATTATTTGAACAAAATTAAGAATATTTATTACTCCTTACATTGTTTCTATTTTTTTAGAAACTATGATCAAGGTCGTAACCTGAAGTCTTATAATTTAATAAATGTAGAATGCTATGTAGAAAAGTAGAGAAAGAGCTTGAAACCATACGTAGAATTAACATAACCGGTCAATGNATTTAAAAATAAAAGCTTTTAAGCAATATTTGAAGCTTGAAAACAGGTTACAATTTGTGTGTTTATATATATATATATATATATATATATATATATATATATATATATATATATATACACACTAACAATTTGCACAAACCTTTTAGTAGTCACAGTTTAGTAATTCGTACAGCGTACAGAAAGAAATTGAAACTTGAACAGAATGCACTGTGAGCAGGGAAGTTTTTTTTACCCCCCCTTTCTATGACCAATACTAAACACGCCATATGTTTTATGTAATATGTGGTTCCTTCATTTTAAATTCACAATCACCGCCACTACACAAAAAATAATAATACTACCTATCATTCTAACTATCATAGGGCTAGTACCCCATTGCCTATACGATTCCATTGATAAACTAGAAAAATTAATTCCAATGTGATAAGCTGACTGCAACACAGTCCGCATTGCCAGAAAACTCTTGGATCTGAAATAGATTCATCCTACCTACAGCACTTTATTTTGTAATTCACTACTGAAAAAACAACAAATGATAAGAGAAAAATGTTTTAATAATTAATAATGATAATAATAGTGAATTAAAATTACTCCAACCAACTTCATATTTTATTGGTTAGTCATGTCTTTATCCTACGGCGTTACATGACTTTATTTTTCGATTACTTTTATTCTTAAGCTTTTTTATTACTTCTGTAGGTTTCTGGGCGTATTCTCTCTTCTGCCTATCTGCATTGCTGTTATCTTTCACTTTGCTATATTTTCAACTTAATGCGCATCTTTACCACTCTCTTCGTTAGAGTAGTTTCTACAAAGACAACTTTTGAAATTTGGATGGGGCACACTCCCATTTTGTTTTATACCTTTCATAGGACATCCATAAAATTTTCGGATTATAAAAATATATTTCAGGGATCACTACCAAGCTTTAAAATTTAAAAAAACATGTTTAAATCTGATTTTTTACGGTAAGTCCAAAAATTGAGACGGGGGTCTAAATTTCAAAAAAAAATTGGAACCACCCTACTCTTGCTAATGTCCCTCTGCAAAGAGGTAGGCGCATCTACAACTGCCTAAAAGAGTAATTACGCGTGCGCATTCTTCCACAGGATCAAGCGCGAGGCTCGTGGGCGGAGGCGACGATAACCGCCAAGGAGTCCGTGGAGCATCGTGCCTCGCAATCGGAGGCGAAGAAGGTGAAGCAAGTGACGGAGGAGGAGGACCGCGCAGAGCACGCGAAAGAGGCGCGCTTGCGCAGACGCAGCAGCGGCGGCGGCAGCGCCACGGCAGTAGCGGCGGGCCTCTCCGCGTTGACGACGCCGAAGAAATCCAAAGTGATCATGGAGATGGAAGATGCGGTGATGGCTCGGGCGGAGTCCATGATGGAAGGAGGGACGAGGGCGCCGTCGGACGCGGCGTTTGACGCGGTGGCTAACATCATCAGAGGAGCGTTGCAGCCGCCGCCGGTTCCCAAAACAGGCCCCATGTTTGGAATACAGCACGATGCGTTGCAGGTGAGGAGGTTTCTTCGTGCTAACCGTGCAGAGAATACCCGTAAAGCTCTAATAAAAATTGCCATTGAGTAGCCATCTGTTTGCTCCAAACGGTAATTTATTTCAAGTGGCCACCAATGGCCGTTTGGCGATGACAGATAGCCACCCAATGGCCATTTTTACTAGAGAGTGCCGCCACTCGATCTGCGTTCTTGTTCTTGAATTTGGGGTTTTGGGCGAGAGGTGTAGCAGGGGTGAAAAACACTAACTATCCCACAACAATCCCCGAAGAAGCCCAAGATGTTCACAGCGATCTGTAATTATCCTAGATCTCGGTTCTAGGAGGAGGGGATGAAGGCGGAATCTCGCCCCAGCTATTTTTGTCCCAGGATAGACCCGATACTAATTTTACAGCAGGCTGGGCAGGTCAGGGAGGCACCCTGCATGTTGAAGTGCGATGAAAAATCCCACATCCTACCGGAGATTGAATCCCGGTCATCCAACCAACAGTTCAGTGCTCTACCCACTGAGCCACGCTGACTCCGGGGTTGCAGGCGTACTCTTCTAAAACCATTGACTCACTTTCTATGCAAGTCTAGGTTATATTACGAAAGTGATCTACATGTAAGCAATATGTACGAAATTAAGCTTATTTCATCCTGCGTTGCCCGATGAGACGCATAAAAGACGCGGAAATGTCTGTGGTCAGGTTAAATATTCACTCTCCGTTTAATTCAATTTATTTTTTGTGCGTTGATAACAACTTTTTTTTAATTTTCCTTTTCTCATTTCTCATTTTCGGTCATTTTTTCAAAAGTTTTAAATGCTGATTTCAAATGTAATGGTTCTCTACGTGTAGCACATTACAGTGTAGTTAAAAAGGTACGCAACGATAGAAATGTCTACATGTCTTTTATTTACTCAGTTAATGCATTTCTCAGTGAATACTACAACTTGTATGGTAGGTAATTCGAATATTGTATACGTTTAATATTAATTTTCTAGCTTGGTATTGCGATGTCTGCTGTTGAATCAACTGAAAAAATGGTTTATTTTGTTTAAGGGAAATGAAGGAAATATTTGAACCTCTTCAAGAAAGCAGCTTGTTTTCCCTTATTAGCCTCCGAGTTGCAAGAAGAGCATTTGCGGCAACTCTGAGCAAACTAGCCGTACTTCAGACACCGGGAAAAATATTATAGGACTTTTTTCCAAGGTCATTTTTCATCGTCATTCTATCCCACGTTATGTCACTGTGTTTATAATAACCTCTATTTGTCAATAGATTTGAGTGTTGTCTTTAATGTGTTCCGCTGCACAGCGGGAATATTTTGGATGTGTTCCAGATGGACACTGAGTGCAGCGTATTAGAGAAATCCGTAATTACATCGCATTAATTACTGAATTACTCAAATATCATGACTAGCTAAATTATCTGTGTGAATTCGAAAAGGAATAACTTCGTGTGTGTACAAGAATAAACTTATGCAAATTAACCATGCTTTATATGCAAGTGGGACAACGGAACAAGAGATAAACACAGGAAACAAAATACTTGGTCCATCCTTAAACTAGGGAAGAATTAAAAGCAAGCATTGACATTTGAACCAATCAGTAGCGTACGCAGAAAAACAACCTTGGAGAGGGTTTCAACCTCCGAATAATCTTATGTGTGGGGAGAGGGGCTCTTGCTCAGCAGTTCATACATTAGCCTACAATTTTAAATCATATAGTGCGTAACGTAGTAGCAATACAAGAAAACTGTTGAATTTTATGACTACACCTACTATTTTCACTAATTTTAATCTTTTATGAGGAGGGGGCTTGAGCCGACCCCCCAAGTATCCTCTTGTGTACGTCTCTGGAACCAATCATCAGCTACGACATAATTTTACCTCCGCTCTACATCACGCTCGTTCTAATGAAAGAGAACGTGAAAACAGTACTTTTCTGGTTCAATACTTTTAAACATACTATATAATTTTTCAAATTTGTCATTTGAGAAAATCGAAACGGATGTTTTCAATGACCCTCAATTGTGAACCCTTAGACATTTCGTTCATTGTAAGGACGATGAACGGTCACAAAACAGGAAGCATGTCTATCTTGTGTTAATTACAAAAGAACATCTTGGTAACAAAAGACGCAGAGCTATAAAGTTCTGATTAGATGAATTAAGTTGCTATCCTTTGCTCTAGATCAAAAATTTAATTCTATTTTTCGTAAGTTTATAATTTACATCCTAGGTGCCGTTACTCATACGTAGAGCATTGGAAGATCGAACACGATACACAAATAAACATTAACCCCATATTTTTAGCTGCTCATCATTTTGAAGCTTATGTGGATTTGTAATAATACATTTCTGATCTTCAAAATAATGTGGATTTTGGCACATTATTATGGAACAAACTGTGACGTCTGAAGTACGGAATATTAATTTTGGAGTAGATCTGGTTCAATGGAAGTGAACCGTAAATTTAAAAAAACTTTACCACCAATTAGATACATTTAAACAATGTTTTTCAAATGATCTGATGACTCCGTAATGAGGGTGGTCTTCCCTAAAGCAAAGAGTTCGGGATTCGAATTCCGGGAACGGTTTGTGTATTTTAATCGAAGATGTCCACGGTAATCTCCAACGAGTTCAATCCCATGCCCATTATTCCCTAGAAGAGTTATTTCGCAAGGGCGTCATCTCACAGGTCTTCGGACTGAAAACTCAAGAAGAACGATGTTTCCTTCTTTAATGATTTATTCTCTCGGGTTTATCTTGCAATACTTTATAGTAGCACGGCAACCCGCGCACCATAAGCAGTCCGCGAGTTATAGTACATTTTATATAAAAATTTCCATGGGTACAACTTTCTGTTATAAATCTAGTGTCAGAATTGTAGGAACACATTCCTACATATACAGAGAAATACATACCTCAATATGTATGATGAACTCCCTCAGGTAATCGACACACGAAAGTTACATAATAGCCATACTGGTCACTATGACGATCGTCATACATTCAAGACATCATCAGCATAAGACGCCAGGGACTCTCTACAATTGTAAATAGTGGAAGACTCCTTGATACACACGCGTGCCGCGTGCAACGAGGACGCCCCTCGTTTATCTCTCAATAGACGAGCCTCGCTCTAGTGTTACGTCGTCAAGCTCGTCGCTTGTTATTGTTTTGCTTATAGCGACGGGAAGCGAAGAACTCATTACGCTGAGAATCCTTGAGGAGTTCACACCGCTACCCGATAACCTCTTACAAGAAGCCCAGCTCCGGAGAAATAATTCTAAGTTGGAATTTGTGACAGAGTGATTTCACACCATCGAGCGCTGGACAAATTCTATCTCCTAGAATCAGTGACTGAATTATTTTCCAAGCTCAGAAATAATTCTAAGTTGGAATTTGTGACAGAGTGATTTCAACCACCAAGACGTCGGAGAAGCGTCATCACGAAACGCCCTCGAGTGGTCAAACCTAGAACCTGCTCCAAGACACGAAGATATGGCACGCCATCCTGTGAGAACGAATATAACTTCGACCAGAGGCGCTGTCACGCATCAGAATATCGTACTCCGTCGACTAGCTACAACCGGACATCACCAGCGATGCCATCTAGCGACGAAGAAGGAGACCTCTTTACCTTCGACAACCGACTTACCTGAAGTCGTGAGTTCACACTGAGTTTTCAACGCCTGTCGTTCGTCGTCTGGTGTTATTCATTGTTTACATTACGACGACTTGTTTACATAATAAACCTTGTTCTATTCAATTCTGAGTATTTATTTTGGAGAGTAAGAGATCTTATTGCGAAGCAAGCCTACGTGCTGGGACCTGCGAAGCAATAAAAAATCTTCCCCGACAGAATTAATATTTGAAATGGCATGTCCGGTGAGAGAAAATATAAAATTGTGTACGGAATTATTCCGCCACACATTACAGTAAGAAAACATTTTATTATAATAATAAATATTAAAAATCTTTTTGAAAAAATGAAGAAATATACTATTTAAATTTTCCAGCTTGAAATAATATAGATTTGTTGATTAAAATCAAAATATCGCGTTACAAATATTTTAAAAAATGACCCATTAATTTTATTCGTCTATCAACATTTTGCCAAACCCCATCCCGTACCGATCTGATCGATCGAAAGTGAATACAAAAACCCCGCGGGTTAAGATAAGTTAAACAGCGCTGCTTTATACTAAAATGAAAATAATACAGAATTGACCCCTGAAAGAACGCTGAGGAACAGTGAATCTGTCACTGATGCCACCCAATCAGAAACCGAGGTTCACTGGATTGCCATTTCTCTGTCTCTATGCGTAGTCAGTGAAAGGCAATACTGTTGTTCGTAAAAAATTAGGTCGAACTCAAATTCATGAGAAATGTGTTCCAGACCAAAATATCAGCAGCATCCCTTTACGCCGGTAAGCAAGAGAATCGGAGCGCGGAGTAAAAGATTTCTTTGTTATCCTCTATTGTTGTGACAGCAACTTCACCTCTGACCCCATCTTCTGAGTCATCTACATTTCCAAGCCGTGCTGTAAGTATTTGGCAACAGCTGCGGTCCAGATTTATTTAGAATTCATTCCTCTAGTCGACGCTTGTACACTCCTGGAATTATAAAACGACCCACAAATATATTTTAAGTCCCGCGCACTTGGAGATTTGGAGCTGTTAGGTTTGTAACGCCACGTTTCTGCGATGGGGAGAAGCTCATTTTCGTTCAACCAATCGCGGGCAAACTTGAAACTGCTTCCATATTTGGCGGACCAGTTGAAGACTAGAACTATCGAACATACCCTTATTAAATCGTAACGAGAGAAAATGTTTTATTACACCGTTATGAAAGAAATATTTTGTAAAATTTCATTGTTAACAATTTGGATTTCCATAACAAAAATATATTCTGTATATTCTCAACTTTAATGAACTTTATCATTCTCTATATTTAAATGATATCTCAAGATTCAGTGTTTCACAACGCCTTCCTAGAGAATATAAAACATATGAGAGTTTCTTTTAAAAAAATTCGAATCAGGAATTACTTAAAAATATCCCTACAATTTCTGAACTTTATACAGTGGCGTAAAGAACACAAAGAACATCTTTCCTTCTTTCTTTCTTTCTTTCCTTCCATCTTTCTTTCCTTCCTTCTTTCTTTCTTTCCCACCTTTCTTTCTATTTCCTTTCTTTCTTTTGTTCTTTCTTTCTTGTTTTCCTCCCTGTACACTTATATAAATTCAGGGAAATTAATTATAATTCATTTACATTAATTTCACAAGAGTACCACTTTAATTCTTCACAATAACAGAATTCATATGATACACATATAATAAAAAAAAATATTAATAATAAAAACTCATTCATTTAAAATGTTAGTATCAATATTCAGCATTATTCATCGATTTCAATAGCAGGGGACGAACATGGTAATTTAGATGCATTCTTTACGAGTATATAACGTTTTATGAACCAACATGGATATTTATATCTGTGAAGATAAACGTATTAATTGGACATTAGCATAATATTTACAGTAAATTAAAATAGCAGCGAGGCAGTTCAAAAGATACATAAGTAAGTTATTGTAACTAGTTGGTCTCAGCATTCCAGATTCAGTGTCATATTTTAAGAACTTATTTTAAATCTAGAAAACTCCTCTAATTAACATAATTTTTACCCTCAATACAATAAAGAATTTCGTATTTTTACAAAACATTAACAAAAATATGAAATTATACTAATAAGGATTTTTATTGAAATATTTATGTGACTTATGAGGAGTATTTAAATGGTCTTCTACTTTTTGCTGCCTTTTAAAATAGAAATTTAGATTGCAGAAGTGCAACCCTGGACACATCACGGAGACGCGAATGACATGTCACTTTTGTTTAACAAATAGAACGTAGAATTAAAGAAGGTTTTATATTTGGTGTTTTAATAGTAGAGCGGAAACAACGAAGAGATTCCTAATAAAACTCGCGGAGATAAATGTTGAATTTTATAATTATTAGTGGAATATTTTTTTTTTTTTAGTTTTTAGTTATACACATTTCAAAGTGTTTATAGCAAGTAACATCGTAAGGCAAAAAAACTTAATTTCTCCTTGAAATTCAATCAATTCGCAATTATGTGGTCTCACTACGACATGCCATGGAATGGAATATATTGGAAATTATAGTACTGTGTAACTGTATGATAAATAATGCAGAAAAATCGCTATTTTTCCACCATACAATCTGGATTACATTGTAAGATTTTAATCACATAAATTTGCTAGTCGAGCCGTACGTTTACGAAATATTTAGATTTAATCTTATATCTTGAGAATTCTCTTTAGTAAAGTCAAACTGTCTCCTTAAAGACCCCAAAGGTGCCCATGGCATAAAGAAATAAAAGCATATTGGCATCAATTAAGATGTATTGTTTGTTGTAGATCCAAGTGTTTTCCGAAGATTTTCTATTATTTGCAATTATTGCTTAATAGCAAGCTATGTAACAAAAATATTAGATTACGAACGAACAAGAAGGGAAAAAACGGATATCAAAACACTCACAAATTGGAAAGCACTAATCATACATAAATATATCCATTAGTGTTATTAATTCAAACACGATATTTAGACGCATTTAACCTTATAAAATTCTATTCTCAAACTCAATAATGTTACTAAATGTAGTTTTGATCTGAGCAAGCACAATTAAAAAACCACATTACTTCTTTTTAAATTTCAGAAATTTTTTGCTGGTTTATGATGTTCACCGAAGATAAAAGTTTCGTTATTTCTGAAAATTTCGTGTTCTATAATCTGAAATAACACCACTTTAGAATGCATTGATCGAGAAGACAAACATGATTATGGAGAGAGATCACAATGACAAATTTACTATCAGTCATTCGTTATATTCGTTTAGAAATTTTATAACCCACTATAAACCATATACCTTATTGACCTTCGGTCATAATGTTAAAATACACTTTTTTAATTATAATTAGTTTGATATTAGTAAATGATAGGGTTGGTTGTCCTTGTAGGTTTCATTCAAAGGCACACATGGCGACTAATACATGTCTCTAATGCAAAATCAACAATAACAAATTTAAGTGTTTTTAAGGTGAGAATTGGAAGAGCCACATTACAAAGTGTAATTAAAGTACAGTTACGCGAAACTATTGTACTCTTCTCTTATGAAAGAAATAACAATACTAAAGAAAAAATATTCTGGTAGGTGATGTCGCACTAAAATCACGTATCTTTGAGACCATAGAAATACGTAGAGATGACAAGTCAAAAGTATCGAAAATATTTGTTTTTCAAGTCACTGTGAATGTGTGTAAGCAAGATATTCTGATTTAAACACTTTATTAAGTGCAAAATATATTGTGCTTTCTATAACGAATTACTATTATTCTAGTTTGCTTCCTCTGCACGCGTAGTAAAAGAGTGAAATGGATGTCTGATGACAAATTTGATATTGCGATCGTTCTCCAAAATTATGTTTGTCTTCTAGAACGAGGCATTCTAAAGTATTATTTCAGGTCATAGAACATGAAATCCTACTAATTCCTACTATATAACGAAAGTTTCATCTTCGAAACATAAATCCAACAACGAAATATTCTGAAATTTAAACACAATTGATGTGGTTGTTTAATTGTGTTTGCTCAGAGCAAATCTACATTTAGTAACATTCATGAGTTTGAGAGTAGGTTTTTCATAAGTTAAATAAGTCTGTTATATTTTAATCATATTTTTTGTATATATACGTTGCATTAATTAGTTATGTTTTTTCAAATTTGCGGATTGTTTTGATACCCATTTCTTTCTCATTCGTGTTCGTTCGTTACAATAACATCTTACAAAATGATCCTGAATCTGGACTGCTGGAACCCACTAGTCACTATGTATTTAGTTTTGTGTTATCTCATCAATTTCTTCGCTGATTTTTTACCCTTACTCTTAAAATCATGTTTAACGACTAATCAATATATTTATCTTCACAAATATGAACAATCATGTTGATTCGTAAAACGTATACAGAATGCTTCTGAATAGCCTCATTTGCCACCTGCTATTGAAATCAATGAATTCTACGGCATGTCGATAGTAACGAAAGAAAGTGGAAAAATAATGAAGTTGATATCTGGGACAATGTAAGACAATTAATAAAATGTAATATTAATTGCGATGTTTTATTGTCTGATAATCTTAGACAATGTGCCTGAATACAACTCAATTGCATTTTAAAGTATAAATAAAAGTGATATTTTCTTTTTGTTATATTTTCTGAGAACTAAAAATACACTTTTTTAAATGTTAATTTCTGAGCATATTGTTTTATATGTTGCACGATTACAGCCAAGCGTTGTATCTTGCATCGATAGATTTCTTACAGACGTAATTTGTTTATTGGTTTAAAATTATTGAAAATATCATTAGAATTAACATTAGTGTTATTCATTTATTTCCTTTCTATAATGCTTGATTTCCGATTGACCTCTAAAAATAGTATAAAAGAGCTGCATGTCTTTTGAAATTATAATAAACAACACAATAATTTATGCCAATGACCTTAAGTTCTTTGCGCCACTGAATAAAATTCTGATGTTATAAGAATATTAATAAATAATTCCTGAATGCATATAGCACGAAATTCATACGATATCTTGCGATTGTAATCAAATCTGTGATAAAACAATATCGATTTTACAGTAAGAAGCAAATCTTTTCACGGAGAAGTTTAATTTGTTTTATATTCCCTAGGACGGCGTTGTGAGACAACAACTTGAGATGTCATTTAAATATAGAGAATATTGAACCGTATATTGAAGTTAAGAACATAAAGAATATCTTTTGTTATTGAAGTCCAAGACGTGTATAATAAAAATTTACAAAATTTTTATTTAATAGCGGCATAATAAAACATTTTCTCTCGTTATGATTTAATAGAGGTATATTCACCAGTACTAGCCTTCTATTGGTCTGCCAAATATGGAAGCAGTTTCAAGTTTGCCTACGATTGGTCGAACGAAGGTGAGGAGCTTTTTCCCCGTCGCAGGGGAAAGACGTTGCGAACCTAACAAATCCAAACTGCTAAGAGCGCGGGTCTTAGAATATTTCCATGTGGCCTTTTATAATTCCAGAACCGTACACTCCAGTGGTCCTCATAAGATCGCTTGTTCAGCTGTTCCCAGTGTTGCCCAAGTTGTACAGCATGGCTTGGAAATAATAGTGAATATTGTGAAGGATGTGGACCAGGCAACGATAGAACCAGACTGATCAAGTTGTACCGCCGTTTTCAGCTCTAACCCCACCCAGCCGATTTTTCTGTTCTTTTATAATTTTGATTGATTTGAAATTGCGATTACCATGTCCCAATCACAGGCTGCCAAGGAGGTGACAGAGAAGCTGCTGGGCACCACGTTCGACATGGGAGAAGCGCCCGGTGCGTCCAAGACCCCGCTCAGACCATCGTTCATGGCACAAACGGCTCTCTCGACTAAGAGAGCTCTGAGCGCGCAGGTGTCTGTGGGGGCAATGGCCAAACGCGCCGCGGAGGCCGAGGCTTCCCATCTCTACATCGAAGTGGACATCGAGCGCCAGAGGATCCTCGGTGTATTGGACATACTGGTGCAACGGCTCGAACTGGCGGTGAGTGACTGCAGCGAAGGATAAAGTAAGATAACCTGTTCTGCACANGGGCCCTTGATCGGAATTGATGGGATGGTCCCTTGCTTGCTTCCGGAGAGATGTGTATAAGAGACAGATATATATATATATATAAAGTACGTATATACAAAGAAAGATCCCACTAATAAATACATTTTGTATATACTCATTTTGTATAGATTCATTTTGTTAGAGGATTATTAGAGGCCATTAGAAAATCCGATTTTAAAAGGATGAATTAAATTATTCGAATTTTTACCAAATATTACAAAAAACTATTACGATATTATTACGGTTTTTGTTTGTACACGTGTTAATTTTCTCCACACTTATCTAAGGAAAAACCGTATCACAGTAACAGAAACTCTCGTGTGAAACTAGGAAGTCGGCTTGGTAAATTACAAAGATAAATATTTGTTTGGATGTTTGAATGCTTATCACATACATAAATTTCATTGATATACCATTTGATGGATCATTATGAAACCGAATAAAGTGCCGTATTTATTAAATTATTGATAATTATCAAACTCGATGAAGCTGACTAGAATTGTTAAAACGAGCCAGTATGATATTTTAAATTTTTATGTGTCTCTTGCGAACATAAATTTGCCACTTTTTCGTGAAAACACCAGGCAGATTATTGAATGTAGGCATCGTTAAGGTTACGAATAACTACGACAATTGCTTCTGCGAAGATACACATTTTTCAAACAAAGTGAAACCACAACTTCCGATTACCTACACGGGGAGAGAAATTTACATCCTTTACAACCAGGTGAAAAAAGCGACGGACCGTGACGGGCTGGAACCCTGGACATGCTTTGGCCGCAGGTGAGCACATGCTTCACCACCCACCTCAACTTCCATAGCCCGTACACAACATCCATCTGGCCCACCTGGTTGGGAGTCGAGGCGGGTGGTGTTGTGGAAGCTCACCTGCGGCCAAAACTGATGTTCCCGGGTTCGAATCCCGGTCCGTCGCAATTTTCTCCTGACCATGAACGATGTCAAAATTAAAGTTGTATCATATCATCTTAGCGCACATAGGTTTTTAAAATATTATTTAAATCGTCATTGATAAGTAGTAAAATTACGAAAGAATTAATAAAACATTAAATAGAAAAATAAACTTTCCCATAAATGCACTTCTGTACCTTCCTCGTCAGCTCCTTGCTACTACAACCTTTGGGAGTCGCAGTTGCTCATCCTATGGTTATTTATTTATTTATAAACTTGCATGAAACATTCATGTCTTGCCTATCAGCAGAAGTTGGACTAACTGAATGTTACGTTTTTTGCGGAGATTTTTACAAACGTTTTGTTTGAAATCACATTACGTAAAAACTACTGATCGGATTGCAATAAACGGTATTATTCTTTAGTGTTAGAAATATAATCTAAGTAATGTTTCATTTTCATACATCATAGTTTGGAGAAAGAAAAAAAAAGATCATAAAGGCCACTTACTGTATATTATAGGTCCCAAAGATATATACAATGTTTGGACAGATTGAACTGTTATGACCTTCCAAGAAGCTCTCAGATACTTCTTTGGTAGGTATACCTGTTGCTTGGCTAGACTACGATGTAGTGTACAGTTTTCGACAAATATTTCGTGTCGCTTGTCATTTCGTATGGATCCCGCAGCTTTGCTTGCCACTGATGGTTCAACACGCGTCAAATACGAAGCGCAACTGCTTCATGGATCCAGAGGAAGCTGCTCTGCTGGACGCGTGCAAAGAGTATTCGATGGATCCGCCGTTGGTGCCGGCTGCGTTGACGCACAGTGAAGTGCAAGCGCTGGCCACGGCCCTTCAGAAGCCTCCACAAGAGACGAGGGAACGTATACTTAAGAACACGGGACGCCTGGTGAGATATTTCTTTCGTCTCTTCTTGCGCGATCGCAGTATTCAGGGGATCGTCGAAACGTATATTTGATCGTTGGAGAATTAGAATTATTACAATTGATATAACTAGAGGTATTAGTCGATATAAGTTGTTTTAGGAATAAAAACCTCACTCTGAGAGAAGAGATTTGGATAGTCCATTAGCCGGAGACAGAAAATGAGAGTTGCCTTTTTTATATTTCAATTTCNACTTATAACAATTTCAAAAACTATTTTCTTGCATGATTGTGTTGTCTTATGTCTCATATTAATTTAGTTTTTTGTGTACATAAATTCTGTAGCCCCATCCTGGCCCGGGTTTTTCTCCGGTTTTCCTTCGGGTAGAGGCGGATTTATCATACAGGTTCTCTAGGCTTTGTCTAGGGGCGGGTCTATTGTAACAATAAATCGTGAATTTAGTGTTATTTCAATTCTTTTGATTTTTAAGCACTATACTCAGAATAATCTATAGTTCGATAATAACTTACATGTAATTTTTTGCTTAAAATTACAAACATATTGACATTCTATTAGTATTATAACTCGCAGCTAACTTTTTATCTTATCTAGGAATTTTTGCTGAATTTTTTGAATCCGCCTCTGCCTTAGGGCCCTTGATCGGAATTGATGGGATGGTCCCTTGCTTGCTTCCGGAGAGTAAATTAGTTTTTTTCCCTCCACGTGGTCATACGCAGCATACGTTTTTTGACAATAAATTTATTTATTTATTTATATCATATATCGTCTAATAACAAACGCAAGTATTAGACCTTGACGTTCTTATGAGTTCGACGCCATTTCGAAAACCTGAAAAAACTCACCTGAATAACTCATTATCAGCGTGATTTAGGGAAATAATATATATCATCAATGTTGTAGATCATAAAATCTCTAATAAGTTTAGTAAATAAAACTTTTGCGAGTCGCAAACATGTCTCAGAACTGTTTGCGGCACTCCAAAATCTTAACTACCAAAATTATTGGAAATATTATGATCTATATCATTGATAATATATATTATTTCTCTAAATCACGTTGAAAACGTTTTTCAGGGGGGAAAACTAAATTTAAAAGATATTTCTCAGATTTTTTTTAAAATGGCGTCGAAAGCACAATAACGACAAAGTCTAAAACAATATAAATATTTTTCATTGGAGGGTCCATACATATGATATATCTAACAATCAGAATAATTCATATTTTACAATTCTGCGGAAACGTACAGTCTCAGAATAACATTACATTGAGTCACACCACTATCCCTTTCACAGTCCTCATATGTTCTTAGAATGATAATCTTCATCTTTTTGGTTTGGTTTGGATTTTCTTCAGAAAGCTGTGAAGCGCCTGGAGAAGGAATTGGCGCGAATCAAACGTGCGGAGAAGCGAGCTAACAAAGAGCAAAGGAAAGACAACAGTGACCTCCTGGGAGACGAGGATGAAGAAGGGCGAGAGAGTGGAGGCGCAGGAAGCTTTGTATTAGGATCCTCCATGAACTCCAGTCGCACCTCCGAGGAAGAACGAGAGCTTCGTCAAGTAGGACCCATCAAGAGTGATACAATTTCGGGTATGTTGTAATCCTGGGAGTTCACTTGATGGTGCACGTAAGGAATGTACCCGCTAGTAGAGAAGCAGCTCCGACCCTTGCAAACTTCCATATGGTCGAATGCCTAGGATTTAAATTCGAAAGGGCTTTATTTGAATATAAAAATATATACAATAGATGGCGGGGTTTAGGGCCCGTGCGCCCTATAGAAGCCCTAAAATGTGTCGTAGTCTGTGTGTACTATCCCCTAGTATTCACTCTCAATGAACTGAAATAGTAACTAAAAATACAAATATTAAAGGATTACGGTTAGAGTATTAAAGGTTATGGTTAATAATATTATACTGTTAATAGAATTATTTTGTTAAAGAATACGGTTAATAATATTAAAGTTAACTTCAAAGCTAATAATGATGCATCGTGCGTTCTGTCCAACGAGCGTGCCTCTACCGTGCGTGTATTAATTCATAATTGAACACGTAAATGGAAAAGTTATTAGTGCAAAATAAAAAAAAATTACGAAAAACCACGATTCCTCTTAGCAACGCCAATGCTGTGGTGATTGATCTGTGTCTTCTGTTGATAGTTTAATTGCTATCATGGTGAAAAGATAGCTTCAGCGTATTATATCGTCGCGAAACATGTACAGTGCACAGAAGGGGAAATCGATATTAATATTTTTTAAACAATTTTTTCAATAAATTTCGTAACCCCAGGCAAAATTATTGTTATTTGGCGTGTCACATACACACTATTGGGGAAGATACGCCCCCCTTTCAATTTAAACATTTACCAATCCCGCAAAATAATACGTGATACCCTCCTGGGAGTCTTAAATTACCATTCGGTGTCTCCACCTTGAAATTGAGTTTATTTTAATGAACCAGTTAAAGGTTTGATTTACTGACTTTAAGTATTTATCTCTCTTCGGTGTCTCAGTCGCTTGACCAGAAGCGTATCATCTACAATTATGAGAGAGGGGATTGACCGGGATGTGAAATTGAGCCAGGGTCATATGGAAGACAAGAAACAAACAATCCTATTTATCCCATTAACTAAATCCCATCGGTACAGCTGCACCCAATACCTTTTTACCCTTACATAATAAACGAGACAACTCCTGAATATATCACTACAATAACTAGAAGTATCTGTCGGATACTTAGTTGGTATAACAAGTAGTCAAAACAATTTATGAACACATTAATTAGAAGTATCGGTAGGATACTTAGTCCCTTGGATCCAACATAATAGAAGTTACAAATATAAACGTTCCAAGAATGGATTTTACGGAGCATGTCGCAGAGACATGCGCCGGAGTGCAAGCTCTCCCTTGCACTGCCAATGCGTTCGCCCGTCGGCCGCCTGGAAAATATTTCAAGATGGAGGGGGCCATAATCTTGTTCATAATAATTTTCGTGATTAACACGAGTCCGGCCCCTTAGTTTGTTAATGTTTACCAGACTATGGTCTTACTATTTATATAGATCGTATCTCAGTATTCGTGAACGTACACTTTGATTTTTGGTGGAACATTCCTGTGCGTCTACAGTGACATCTCGGGACCAGAGTATGAGCCCGAGAGCACTCACCAGGTTTGTCCCGTGCCGGAGGCTGCCGACTCAGCGGCCACCCTGCCCGCCCGGGCTGGGCTGGGAGGTTGGGCTACATGTGACCTTCCAGTTGCGCACTGGTAGACGGGGGTCACGTCTAGCTGTCGTGTCCCTACTGCTAAATGCACTAACAGTAGCCGAGCAGGGATCCTGCTCACCGATCGGAAGTGAACGGCAACTTAATGGAATTCGGATCTTCCTTCCCGTACCATGGGTGGGGAAACCACTACCCGGCAGAAACCAACCCATTTAAGGGGCGTCAGGTTGTCCACAACCTGAGGGCTCAATGCCCCTACCCTGACTACTCAGTTTAAGGTGCTGAGTGACACCCAAGACCAAGATCATGACCACTCAAGGTCGTGACTTGCTCTCTACCACTTCGTGGAATCCCCAGTATCCGATCCGTTACTCGTGTGGTATCAGGATTGGTATGAGATTGGTGGGGCTTGTTCGTTCGTCCAGTGATCCACCGACCTGATGCTAACTTAATCCAAGTGGACTCAATTAAGTGTCTACCCTTCAGACACTTAGCTGTGCTAGAGTGCAAGCCCTCTACACGTGTCGGATCCAGAAGCCTTTCTGGATCTCAAGCTGATGACGGGTAACTGCTCGAGGCGCAACTAGTTTGCTTCTTCCAGCTGTCCGAGACATCCGTTCCATTTACCCAGGATATCTAGGATCTGGGCGGGGTACGTGTCCCGGAAGTAGTACACTCAGGGTGGTGGAACACTGTACCCCTCGCTTTCAGAAAGGTGATGTCGAGATTGGGTACGGCACCCGAGAGGCACCCCAGCCGGCCGGGGGTCGAACCGACTGGTTGACGTACGGGTCATGAGAATGTGTTCATGTGTATTTTCGTGTTTGATACGTTCCGTACCTTAGCTCATTGATGAGCTACTTACCAGGACTTGACGGTCGCACAGCGTCTTTTGGAGTCATATCGTATTCTATTTTTCCACTTATCTATTAGTCCACTTATCTTATTGATCTGGCTTAGAGATCATGTTAGTGATTTTGTGTGCAGGTGTTGTGTGTGCCGCCACTTAACCGTTCCTCGTGAAGAGGAGACGTTCCCGTCCCTAGCCACGGGGAGGCGGGCGGTTTCACTATTACTATTATAAATATATATAACTATATATATTTATTGATAATAAATAATACAGTATATTAATATATAATCTAATATCAACATATCTTTGCCCTTAGCCATATGCTTTCGTATCTCTTTTTCTTATCTCTCTCTACTCTTATCGTTTCGTCATTGGTAATTGACATATTATAACATATCGTTAATCCTCGTTATGGTGAAACTGAGCGGGAATCACTGGAGGATGCGTCACTTCCGTCAATTCCCAGGTGTCATATATCAACTTCCCTTTGTCTTCCACCGCGGTCATGAAGGCACCAAGAGAGTAAAGCTCCTGAGCTGTGCCAATCAGACTGCTTAGACCGTCGCCAGTCAGTTTCTTATTCGACCTTTTGATGTAATCAGAGCGCTCCTCTCGGTAAAAGGGTCACTCTGCTAGGGCATGACCCACCGTTTCCGGTGTTGAGTGGTCGCATTTACATTGGGGTGCTTTTATCAAACCACGATCATACCTTTTTGCATTGTACGAGCCGTACCCAGTAATAGTTCGCACTATCACCGGACTTGGCTTCAACCACGCATGCCTCCTGACAAATTCCACGTTTGGAATGAACCTAAAGGAATCCCTCCCGTATTCATCGTCATTCCATCGGGTTTGCCAGTCCTTCACTAACGTGGCTCTTATCTTACCCTTCTCTCCCTTGGTTTCCTTGGTGAAGGACTCGGTACCGATGACTACCTGCTTCCCCTTGCGGAGATGGTACAGGTGGCTTCGGAAGCGGACCTCCAGATCCAGTGGCATGCAGCCCCTGAGTACCTGAAGTGCTCCCGTCGCTGTTAGTCTCGACGCTCGTGTGATTCCTTGCATAGGTCCCCTTTGGGCCGAAAGAAGCGCACGCTTTACATGTGAATGATCAACTCGGTTCCCCCAGGCTGAAGCCGCATAGGTGACTATCGGAATAAACGCTCCTCGATTGTGTTCGTAGGGATATTGTACTCAGCTTTGCAGATCCTTCTCAGCTTGAAGAAGAGTTTGCGGCCCTTCGCAGTAACCTTCTTAGCATGAGGGAGGAATTATAGCTTCTTGTCGAGATACAAGCCCAAGTATCTGACTTCGTCGCTACTGCGCAGCTTCGTACCACAGATCTTGATGATAGGTTGCCTCTCTGAATCGAGTTGCCTCCCAAACATCATAAACTCTGTCTTCTTAGAAAACAGAGTCATCTTTGCCCTCTCGCACCACCGTAAGACGATATCGAGGAACTTTTGCGTCTCCACCTCAAGTTGTTTCCGACTGTCGCCACCAACCGTGATGGCTAAGTCGTCCGCGTACGCCGTCACCTTGGCCCCCGCATCTTCTAGGTCTCGTAGGACTTCGTCGATGAGGAGGTTCCAGAGTACCGGTCCACTGTTGGAACCTTGCGGGCAACCTCTGTTCAGGAATTTGGAGTATGATGTTTCTCCCACTGGGAGAGAAACTTCTCTTTCTGACAGGTAGTTACTGTACAACTTGTATATAAACGGATCAATATTCATTTCTCTCATTCGTCTCAGGATTCCAGGCCACAACGCATTGTCGAACACCCCCTGTATGTCCGCGAAGATCACCAAACAGTACTTGGTACGTGTCTGGCAGTCCTCTATCGAACCCAGCAGGGATGCCACGGCATCGTCCGTACTCCGCCCGGGTCTGAAACCATATTGACTCTGAGAGAACAGATTGTTAGACTCTACATATTTCGATATCCTCTCCGTACATATCTTATCTAGGACCTTTCCTAGGACCGGGAAAATACATATCGGTCTATAGGATCTTGCTTCGTCATCTGGTTTTTCGGGACTCTTCTTTAGTACTACAACTAAAGCCTTTTTCCAAACACGAGGGAAGATTCCTTCCACCAAGCATCTGTTAAGAATCTGCAGGTACTTGCTCTTGCAAGGCCTCCTTAATTATCTCTGATGTGAGTTTGTCCTGTCCAGGGGCTTTTCGGGGCTTAAGCGCCCGAAGAGTCTCATCCAGTTCATCCTCAGTGATCGGAGTAAGGGACTCCTTGTCTACAGCTCCCACTTTTGCAAGGCCTCAAGTCTCTCCACCATTTGAGTCTCCGTGTCCTGCGAATGATCGTCATCCGGTAATAAGACTTCCAGAAGATGTCGCGCGNCCCACTTTTGCAAGGCCTCAAGTCTCTCCACCATGTGAGTCTCCGTGTCCTGCGAATGATCGTCATCCGGTAATAAGACTTCCAGAAGATGTCGCGCGGTTGCCTCCATTCCAAGAGTGCCTCCATCCGGACCATGATTAGATAAGGTGCTTACCAATTGGGGAGTACGCAGTTTATCAGAAGCTAGCTGCTAAGGCACCCCCCAAGGGCTTACCCGCGTTGCTTCCTCCACGAATTCTCTCCATTTGTCCCTTTTCGATTTCCTAACGGCCGCCAGGTGTTTATTCCTAGCTTCCGCATATTTGAGCCTAGGTTCGGATAAATCCTCCCCTCTCCGTTTAGCCCTCTGTAGTTGCTTCCGCAGGGCTCCGACTGTTCGCTTGGAATCATTCAAGTCCCGATTCCACCAAGGCGTACCCTTTTTACCGCCGGTCATTCTATACGGAATGGAACCGATTGCGGCCGCCGAGATGGCTTCAGTCAACCGCTGGGAAGAGATTTCGGGATTGTCCTCGGGCGAGACCATTGCCAACTCATCACTTAGTATGCTCGTGAATCGTCTCCAGTCTGCCTTGGACGTATTGAAGTGCGTCCTAGGAATCATGTCCGGTGGATGTACCTTCATTCCCAGGTTAAAGAGGATCGCGTTATGATCACTGTTTGTTGCAGTTGCAACCACATGCCAGTCCGTCAACACTCCTATGACGTTATCCGAAGCCAGAGTTAGATCAATGTGAGAACATTTATCACCCTTGAAGAAAGTGGGTGGTGATTCGTCGTGATTCAAGAGGTGAAGCTGGTTTCTGGAAATGAATTCCTCCACCATCTCCCCCGTGTCGTCTGTCAGACGATCCCCCCATACCTCACTTCTAGCGTTAAAGTCCCCGCCAATGATCAGTTTCTTGCCACTCAGTCCCGTCACGATCCTCCGCAATTCATGAATATGCTCCTTCGTGTCGACTCCATACTCGAAGTATGTCGATACAATGTATATCTCCCCACCCTCGTACGCGAGAGCACATACAGCGAAGTTTTTTGAACAATATTGTGATACTTTGAGAGGAAGAAGCTCCTGATTGGTCGCGATTATAGCCGCTCCAGGTTGTGATCCTGTGCTCTCCACTATGCGGTACTTGCCGCCGAGCCCAGCTGTAGAATCGCACTGTGTGTACGGCTCCGATAACAGGACAAGGTCGATCCCTGAAGCTGTCACATATTGTGCCAGCTCACTCATAACGCATTGTGATCGCTGCGCATTGAGTTGAAGAAACTTAAGAATGTACGGGTCAATCAGAATTAATATGATAGAACTATCCCACCGAAAGGACGCCGCTGACTTTGTCGATCCCACGGCCTTTAATGTGCTCACCGGCCGCCGGCGGAAGCTAGAGCTCGGATTCTGGGTCGCGAGTTGCTGTCACTTTATTTATGAGTAAAATAATCGTGTCTGCATATAATATTTACTGCATTCATGTTGGCTGAGTGATACAATGAAAGAATAGGGGAGATGAAAAATAATATTAAAATGAGAACCGTAACTGGGACTATCTGTGATACTTGGAGCAGTTTTTGGAAATCACAACTGGCACTTAGAGTATTCTCCATATTTTAATTATCTGGTACTTACAACTATTTTAATAATACATCCTAAATTTTGATAAAATTTAATTTTTAGAGCACTTCTAATTGCAAGACCATACAAGTAATATATGATCATTTCAAAATAAATTTTCAGAATCGATAATTGCGATCGTTTAATCAGTGAGTCCCCTGTAAAAACTGTTTTTGGTACTTATAGAACGTCTTCCATTCACATACGTCATATGTCTCCAAGTAGCGGTGTAAGCAACCACAAAATTTCATGTAAGCCAAAAGAAGCTGTGTAAGCTTCCATTGTTTGAATCCCGCTGTCGCAATTTTATTATCTGAATTCAATTTGAGTAGACATTACGAGCCTGACATAAGAGCATAACGAGCCTCTTACATTGATCATTTTAAAAATATTTTTCACGATTAATTAAAAACTGTTTTAAATGTACGTCTTTGCAATCTCAGGAACGCACGGTCGTGCAGATAATTTTCCTCTGTAGATATGGGTTAATTGTTAGGTTCTTCAACATTTCTGTAATAATTTTTTATTTTTTTTAAGGTACTTTCGATACATTTATTGATGTAATATATTTAATTATTTAGTAGTATGGGGGAATTATTCATACTGAATCGGATTTTTATAACAATATATCAATAAATAAAAATCTTGCCTCAGGATTTGATTTAAAGTATTATATCCGTCAGCGCGAAATTTTGAATTATATGACTTTAAATTACTGTGGGATTATTTGGAGAAACTTGTAAGGGCTTATGTGTTTTATTCAAAGTATTGGATTCACATAGCGTAAAAAAACTACTAAAACATAAAAATGGAAATAGAAAAGCCATGACGTAAAGATTTTAATAATTTATAAGAATAAACGAATACAGACTTTCACGGACGGAGTCAAAGAAATTGTACCTCATACTTACAAAAATAATTCACAAAAACAAACAAACAAACAAACGCCAATCTAAGTTTACTATCAAGTTTTAAAATCGTAATATAATTGTCCTCGTTCAAGGGAAAAATCAGCATAAATTATTAATTAATTAGAACTACTTTGGTAATATTTAAATGTTTCGTGAATAGTTGCTAACTTGACTTCAGTCAACGCGGATAAGATACCTTAATGTGTGACATAAGAACGAAAATTATATCCAATGGAAGCAGTTTCACTCGGTGCAGTAAAAGTGTTTGGCCAAGTTCCTGGCTCTCTCAATCTGTGATGAGAACTCCACACATTGTACAAAACTATCCTAAGAATACCTCAGAGAAAACTCTCTATTCTTAGGTTACTGATGATAATCTGTATCAAGAGCAAAAAATAACATCAAAAGGCTGAGGTATCAGCAATCAATAATTATGATAGAAATCAAATATATTAGTAAATCATGGACTGGTGCTGTGTTATTGGCATGTCATGGTATGATGCTGTATTATTGGTTATTCAAAACTTTCACCCCAGAATCATTCGGAGGTCACCTGTCTATTTAAAAGACTTTCAGACAGGTGCCTACTTGGTCCATTGCCATTTTCTTCCTCTTCCGAGAAAGATTAGTACGTGTCATTTACTCGTCTTGTTTCTCTTTGATACTTAGTTGTTACCCAGAACTCTTTCTCAATTTAATATTCATTTTACTTCGTTTTTACTTCTAAAAAATCATTATTTGGAATTTTAACTTGTTACAATTGTCTATCGCTCTTTATTTACACCTCTATAATTCATATTATGTCTTCTCCATACGATACATCGCAGACAGGAATTATGTTTTCTTTAAATATTAAATTAATAATTACCCGGCGTTGACCGGGATTTTTTAGATTAACCTCCTTTAATTCAAGAAAAAATAAAATCTAACTATTGTAAGTGCTGGTTTTAAAAACATGTACAGCTTCCTAATTTTTTAATTTCATAATAATACAAAATTTTCTGTATTTACTTCGCCGTCTCGCGGGAGCCGCGCGCCGGTCAAACTTTCGCTTCCGAGGCATGTCGCGACTGCACCATTTCATTAAAATTCAGGTAAAATCTAAAATATTCGTCGAATTTTACGATTCAAAGACGTTTGTTACATGCACAAAATAAATAATCAGTTAAATTTGTTGATGACTGATTTTTTCTTTCTTAAATTACTCTCAAATTGAAGTACTTTAGCGCTAGTATTTTTAATAAAGTTTTATCGATAATTTAGGTTAATTTTTATAGACAGACATATGCTGTCGTGAACTTTTTTGTTGAACTCTTTGAGGCAAACAATATTTCCATTAATAGGTGTCACCTATCTCTAAAAGTTTAGGCAGCGTAAGCAAATATTACTGTTTTCCCGGTATTTTTACATTTTTGGTTAGAAGCCATTTCTACCTTTCTCATCACACATTTAATAAAAAAAGTTATCCTATGTTCATCCTAGACATCTAAACTATCTACTTGCAATATTTCATCAGTTTAGTCTTGATCAGGTAGCAGACAGACACTTTCGCGTTACGCATGGATGAAGTGTTGTACTTGGAGAAATTTCTTACGCAGTCATAAGTTAACTACATTAATATGAGTTTTACGAGTATTTGGTGAGACTAGCATTATTTTTTTATTTTAAAATATATATTGAATATATTACAGGATCTTCTGCAGCATCTTCCAGCTCTGAAAGTTCAATTGATTCCGGAGAACGGAGCAGCGAAGAGGAATTTGAGGATGAACCTTTCACTGGCGCTTCCTTGGGTGAGAAGAATAAGTCCAATCGCGGATTCCCCGCTCATTTCTTTGACGAAGATGAAGACTATAATTCATTCGCCGATAGAGTGAGTTGCTTAACCATTGAAATCAGTGTGGCCGATCTATTCCCACAACCCAGAGTCGCCATGTTTCCGTCAAAGTGGCGCGTTATTCAAAGCTAGTAAAGTGAATTAGTTACTTTTCGTTTAGCCATTTTTTTCATGCTTTACTGTTTGTTTGTTTGTTTGTTTTTGTCAATATAGAATGAGTAGTATATAATTTTCTTCCCAACGTTAAATGTGAATACGATCGTCCCATTTATCTTGTATTTTAGAATGTAAATGTCTTAAATGGTTGGACTCAAGAGTAGACCTTATGACAAAACAGAATGATTATGATTTATTGCTAAATATATATTGCTTAATACAAATAAAAAGGTAAATCAAATATAAATTTTCTAAAAAAAGCAAGTAACTTCCGTAAATATAAGTATAGCAACTTAAAAATGTACATAAATAGAATAAAATAATTAAAACTAGATGAATTTACGGTAACCATTTAAGGGACATTCTGTATATAAGTCCGTTTTATCGTTTCTCAGGAACATGCGGTGGAAATAATGAACGAGATGCAGCGACTGCGCAAAGAGAAAACAAATCAACGTTTGTTCCAAAAAGCGCAGCAGCGGGTTGCCAGGGATACAGCTGCTGCGCGCGCGTCAAATAAGAGGGTAGTGACAGACGATGGTGAAAAGTAAGTGAAGAACCCACACACACAGACACACAAACTAATACAGAAAAAAAATTGTGATGCAAAACCCTTACACATATTTTCTCATATACGTTTCACCGTCTGCAGAATAGTATGAGAAAAAATTATATAGTATAAGGGTCATTTATATTTTGGTTGTCCTCCATATTTTGGTTGTCTTCCAGTGCTCTATTCATGCTCAAAGCTACTAGATGAAATTTTTACTGTATTTTAATTTTGAAAGTAAAATAAATATTCAGAATACTATTTCAAGACATATCAGTCTTATAATTATCGTTAAAGAGTTATGTAAATGTAATTTCGCTGAAGAAAGAAATTGATATATTTTCGTATCAGCATTGCGTTTGCTGTCCTCCTATGTACTTTATCATATAAGCGTAGCAGATACAAATTATTTTACTGCGTCTATACCAAACTTAAAAGCGAACTACCGCTAAAGCGGATATTATGCATACTAATTATAATTTACGTACAGAAACTTTAAGTAAAATCGCTGGACCCGTTTTTGAGAAACTTTCAAAAGAGTACTTTGACCTTTATGTGAAAGTATCCTTTGTTTTAAAGTAAAAAGAAAATTAGAGCACGTGCATCGTCAAGTAAATTCTACCGTAAATACGAAATGCGTATTAAGTTGATTTATCCATTTACTCAGAATCGCTGCGCACAGACGGACAGACGGACGGACATTATGCCAAAAACAACTTTTTCGGAATCAGGGATCGTCAAAACGGATATTTCCGTCGAAATCTCGCTTTCGAATTTGTTCACGATTTCAAAACTTTCTAAGTACTACTTACACGAGAAAGTAAAAAATGAGTATAATCACTCATCTTGGCAGCCGAGCTTTCGGCGGATGTCTTCTGACTGAGACGTCTTTACCAGTTGTGCTTTGTCGTATTTTTACAAGCTTCTATTAACTTGCTTCGTTCGTACATAGTCTGTGCCTCATTCGTATTTATTTTGTCCTTCCGTTTCAAAATTGGTATCGATTTCCCGGCCACATTCAAGTTTCTGATCAGGCTCAAATTTACAGATATTTGTGAATTGCATAAAATAATTGCTATCTCATGTTTTAATACATGTTTTAACTAATTCTCTGAAGACTTTGGATACTTCGAGAAAATATATCAAAGAAAATCTCACTTGTTGGATTAATAGTGTACTCATCTAAAACTATTCAACTAATATGGTGAGGTATGCTGTTTTTTATAGTTTTTTAACGCTACTGTTTATTTTACTTCTTTTTATGTTGATGACATATAGATTCCATAAATTATTATTAATTTACACGAGCTGTATGTACAAGCAACTTAGTTTTCTTCTATAGATTTATAATTGATGCACTTGATCTTTTATTATGATTTTTCTGTTAATAAAAATATATTACCTCCATTTTATAATCCATTAAACTATATTATGTGTCGTCTAAAGAATGTTGCCCCTCTGGTGGCTCAGGTGTTAGCGTTCTTGCTCATCACCAGGTCATCCCGGGGTCAATTCCCAGAGGGGCCAGAAAAAAATTTGTAGCTTTTCATATTAACGTCCCAGATCTTATAGCTGTGACTACTGAAAAGCAAATCCTTCTCCTTCTATCCACCTCCCTGTACTCCTATACTCCCAGTATCACTGACTCTTACTATTACTAACAGCTCTTACTAACACGTCCATATGGGCTAAGTTGTTGGTAAACCCAGCTAACCGGTCTACCTACTAACAATATCGTACCACCCACCTCGTACCTCTTATTGCTCCATGTATATAAGCTTCAACAGCACACTGCATTTCCCATTTACAAATACAATAAAAAAGGTTGTATTTTATTTTATTTGATAATAATTTGTATTTCAGAGTGCAACCGCCATCGTTCTGGGGCAGAGACTCGAAGTTGGATGCTCGGGCTCAAGCCAAGTGGCGACAGAGCGGCTTTCAAGGTGACGACGGGGATGCGAGCATAGCATCTCGAAGATCGCGCCTGGACCCTCGGGTGTCACGTCTCATGGACAGCCTCTGGGCGCGCCCTCTGGTGCGACAGGCTGTCAATAAGTTCCTGTTGCCCAAAGTGAGTAGAAGATTGGAAATCAGCAGAATTACTCCGATGAGAACGGTAGAGAGTGGAGGATTGTTGTCTAGATTTACTTTGAGTGTTGCTAGTACGTAGAGTATACCCACCAAGGTTTGTAAAAACTAACTGAATGAGTCACGCAGGTTCTACTGATTCATCATGCTGATGCACCGCTCCCAGTTGTAACAATGGTACTCTTTCACGTAGTATTCTCATCTGCTTCACATGTATTATGTTACATTCACATCTGCAAGTGCTTCATTCAGTAATTTGTTTCATTTCATATGTTTCAATTCATTTTTCCGTTCGAAAACACCTTGGGAAGCCCAAGTCGTATTGTCTAAAGTATTTTTTTCGCCCAGTCTCTGATTGAGTATTTCTTCTTAATACAATATAAAAAATATTTCTCCCTTAGTTCTTCAGTTCGTTAGAAAACACAGCTGGTTCCAAATTATAATTGATTCAATTGTAAAAGCATCAAAGTCTCGCTTCAATAATACGCAGTATATTAGTGCAAAGAAAATGCTACCATGACCTTTTGATGCAAATAAAATTTTAAATGCATAAATTGAGAATATCAACCCCTTAACACTAGAACGCCCTGCACTTTGCTCCCCCTAGAACGTCCAACGCAGTCATTTCGACTCCACCACTTTCGGGTGTGTTGCTTAGCTCAGAATATGTCGGAAACTGCTTGGATCATTAACTAAATCCTCTCGCCACCTCTTTTATCTGTTTCCGATGTAAGTAGTAATTATTTGCAATCTTTCTTAATTTACCACGTTTTATATAGTCATTTATATTTCACTTAATGAAGCTGTTGTTCAATTAAAATTAGAAAGTTATTGGAAAGCCCAACTGCAAGTCATTGTTGACGCTGATAAAATACTTCACCAGTTTTATTTCTATTATATTAAAGGATGACTTAGATAATATTTTAATGTTTGAGTACATAGTCTTTCTTTTTATTGAAATACTAAATTTCTCTTCTACATAATTCAAACAAAATTAAATTCAAGCTAAAACTCAAGCGCGTTTAGTTTTTTAACCTGTCACCTTTTTGTAAACCATCCAAGCATTTACGGCAGCAAGAACTAAAGTATTACAGAAAACGTAGAAGGGCCTTCTCCTTGACTTCGTGGAATATTTTTTAGCCATTTGATACACAACTTCAACGCAGTATTTTGTTGCAATAACAACATTTTGTTGAGACACTCTTCCACCATAAACGCTTCCAATTACTACTTCTATCCATTCAGTCTGGAGTTAAAATAAACACGGTTATTCTTCCATTAACAAAGGAACAAATCTGTCTCGAGATTTCTTCACACGTATAATTCTTTGAGAGTCACATTTACCCCAAGGTTTTATTTTTATTATTTTTCTGAACTAGCATATGTTTTCTCCCATTTCTATATCACGCACATCAGGTTCACTGTTCAGATCGCCGCTGTTTTCACATAGATACGAAAATCAGAAGGGGTCGTGTGAAGAGTCAGAACTGGTCTCAGTCGCTAGGAATTCTACAACTGGCTGGAATTACGACAGTGCACCACCATAGGATTCATCTGAATGAATGTTATTCAGTTCCACTGCTATACCTTGAGTTGTCAAATACTTGCTCTTCCGAAACATTGTAAACCTTGATTTCTCTGCTGTCAGAACTCGAATAGTAAAGAAGTGTGCGAGCGACAAGTGTGTGCATATTTTCCCGGAAATAACAACGAAAAGTGAAAGGGAAGAAGATAATGACAACGTTTTCGTACGTTTTCGTACAATTATTCCCCAGAACAAGCGCATCATTTTAACCACCACCAATCTGGATTTGGTATAAATCAATAAACTCGTAAGGAGAGAATACCAACCCAATGGATGGTTGGAGATACAAGGCAGAGTTTGAAATATTTGCCACTCATTCACATTTTAGACGTTATTCGAGCGCCATGCAGTTCAATCAGTTCAATGAGTCACATCAAGGAAGGCGGGTAGGGAGTGCAATATCTATGGAATGTCAGCAAGTATTCTAGTTTTCAAACTTCTTATAAATGTGAAACAGTCGGGAAGAGATCTATTCAAGTCCTGTGTGACGCTGAGTGGGATCAGCTGGCGTAGAGTCTCCATGCCATCAGGTGTATTTTGGGGTACACAACAGTGGTGTAATGGCGAATTTAGCAGTGACAGAACGCCGAATTTCCCTTGCTTCCCAACAAGAGAGGGCCCTGCGCACCTCACCGGAAATTTTTTAAAATTCATGTGCTAATTTATACAGTTTAGAGTCTTAATAGTGTCGACTTTCGGCATTATGGCTTCACCATTTCCGTAAGTTAAAAAACATTAATTTATATTTGGGTCCGTATTTTTTAAATTGTGAATATTCATCGCAAGTCATATTTGATAAGGATCTCTTGACACTCGAAATAAAATTTAATCAGTGTTTATGTTTAAACAATATTGAAATCCTTGAAATTGACACATTTTTATGTTTGTAGTTATAAGAAAACTTTACGTTCAATTTTCACTATTTTGCAGAACACATGCCAAAATCAAAAGGGACTGAAATAAAAACTACGCGCAGCGCAGGTCTCTAAATGTATTTGATTTGAGATTTGATTCCCAAATTTATTTTCTTTTTACGTCGCAATAAATAAACTTTTATTAAAGACGTAAATAAAGAACATACTCTAGTGTCGGAACGGTATACCGGCACCATGTCAGCTTTGGTTCCCAACTCTACATTTACAGGGTTCCAATCTGCGAGGAAACTTAAAACTGATAGAGATAAAAATATACGGTTTTCCATAGTGAAGAGTAATGGCGAGTGTTTGATAAAAATGCTTGTGTCGCGTAGATTTCCTCTGCCGGGCGCGTGTTCTTGGAGTACGCCCGTGGTCTGCGACAGTGTGCAGAGGAGCGATTGAAACGATCTCCGAAAGAAGAAGCGGCGAGAGAGGAGAGACTGCGACACGTCTACATGCGAAACCAGGAGGTAAAGTCAGAATAAACTGATATCTGGGTTTAGCCCTTTGTACATTGTGCACCCCAAAAATCGCGTCTTTCGTGAGGAGAGTAGGTAGCGGAAATAAAGCTATATGTCCCGAGCTATTTTTCTTTGCAATGGACACATGAAATAATTAATATTTAAAGTCAATCAGCTTAATTAATTGAATAATATCTTCAATATTAAGACGAGTAAGAAAATAACTATGCTGTTTAATATTCAAAATGAAAAACTTAATTATGTTTTAAGATTTGCATTAAAAGTTTCATTATTAATGTAGCAAAATCAGTAATGAGAAATAGTTGTCAGAAATATTACCAACAACTATTTTTTATGTTACATTGGAGAGAATAAAATGATTCAAAACTTTAATAATATTTTTTTTTCCTTTCTCCTTAGCAAAGATGCGATATTTGGAACATACGAAGTGCACAAGTGGGACATAAGTCACTTGACACTTGTTAAATAAAATTAACAGCAGTGAAATGGAGTAGTGTAATAGAAAGAAAAACACTAAAACTGCTCAAAAATGTGACTAGTTTCTCAGTGTACTATTGAACTGTTAATAAATTGCATAGTTATTCTACTGAACTTTACTGTCCGAGTTGGCTCAACATGATGGCGTTCCCCCTCTGCAATCAACAACTATTAAAACATAGCTTTTGAAATAAAAGATTGGCTGACAGGTTCATGTTACCTCCAAGTTCACCACATAGTACGCAGATGGAAGTTTTTCGTATAAGTTATCGATACAGTCTAAGAACAGTAACAAACTGAATGATTCTATAAAGGTCGCATTCCATGGTGTGAACAGAACATTTCCCCAAAGGAATTCAATCGTATATCATTGAAGTTACAGAAAATCAAAATAAGAACTCACTCGGTGTATTTTTAACTATCTTGTGAAACTATTATATACCGGGTTTTTCGTTGATTTTCCTTCGAGTAGGGGCATATTTCTTATAAAACTCGCTAGGATCTTGCCTAGGGGCGTCATCTATTGAAATAGTAAATCTCGAATTTAGTCTTATTTTAATAGTTACGATCTATAAACAATACATTCCGAATAATGTATAGTTTGATAATAATATATACTTTTGAAATAACTTTTTGTGTTTTATTGAATACAAATTTGTTGGTATTCTGTTAATATTATAACACGTTCCGAAGTATTCTTATCTTAGGGGTGTGCTGAAATGTTAAATCAGGCTCTGATTTAGGGTCCTTGATCGTAATTGATAGGATGGTCCCTTGCTTGCTTCGGGGGGGGGGCGGTAAATTAGTGTATTGTCCCACATGTGGTCATACTCTGTTTGTAACTGCTTTTTTGACGATAAATTTATTTATATTTACCGAAACAACTAGCTGTAAATACTCTCACATGTTTTAAATAAATGTCTAGTAACTTTTGTGCTATGCTGTATTTAAATAAAGTTACAATGTCAGACATGGAAATAATGACCCTGGATTCTAAACAGGAAATGTCATCGTATGTGCTTGTAAGAACGGAGAGGAAATGTCACAAAGCGACATCAATCCTTTCTCGTGGGTTTATATTTTTCGTTTTTATAATCTGCACTGCTGTTGGCAGGCTGCAGATGAACTGCGCAGTTTGGAGGAGCAGTTGGATGAAGCGCGTCGGGGAGGTGAGGAGCAGCTGAGGAAGCGCGCTCAGGAAGTGGAACAATACGAGCGGCGCATCGAAGCCATGTGCAACAGGCACAAGACGGAGATGACCAAGACCGAGTAAGGGGAGCCAACGTATCAATAAAAGGAGAAATAATTCACTCTCCTAGCCCCTTGTTTATACAGCACACACAAAAAGTTCTCAAGACACAACACGCACAATAATACCGAATATACCGAATAGAAAATGTTGGCCATTCAAACAAAATTCACAACTAAATATCTCCAGTTTTCCTTCAGGCAGAGGCGGATTTTAAGTACAGACTCTCTATTTGAAATATTTTAATTATATGACACTAAGATTGGATACTTAAAAGAAGCTATGAGGACATCATGAGAAGTCAGCGTGGCTCAGTGGGTAGATCACTGAGTTGCTGGCTGGATGGCCGGGGATCGATCCAATGAGGTGGGGATTTTCATCTCACCTCAACATCCAGACTGACTCCCAGGTCTACTCAACCTGCTGTAGAATGAGTACCAGGGATATCCTGGGGTCAAACCTGTCGGAGCGAGATAGTTCGATAATAATTCGCGCTTGTGACGTATATGTCTGCGTTTTATTAAATACAAATTTGTTGGTACTTTGTTGATATTGTAAGACGTAGCAATTATCCAAGGAATGTGCTGAAATTCTCAATCGGCCTCTCTTAGGGCGCTTGATCAGAATTGATGGAATCATTTTCTTGCTTCCGGGGAGTGAATTAGTTCATTGTCTTCCTCGTGGTCATACGCAGCTTGTTACTGCATTTTCGACAATAAATTTAATATTTATAATGTTAATATTTATATTAACAACAGCCCAAAATTACAATATACGATTCTCCCTCAATTGTTTCCTCCAAAATTGTAAACCATTTGAGATGTCTTACTGAAAATCAACTTCTCCAATTGCATTCATAAAATTCCTTGAAGCAAATACAAGAGAATTAGAAATTTTATATTTATGATGTAACACATGACAGCAACCTATCCGTCACTTAATTTTGCGGAACCGTCGATTGAACTAAAAATCAATTAATGAGTGACTGTATTTCCTTTTATCTGTTTTATTGACGTTATGCTAACACTTCTCCAATACTGTATCCATTGACGTCCCGGGTGACCTGATCCAACTATTCAGTAGACCATTTGGATCCAGCGATTGACTTTTTTCTGTTCTTTTGATCAATCTATGGCTTTTTTTTTTCTTCCCGGATTGATCCTAGCTATGCCACGGTCTTCTCATAAATTGGTAAATACTAAACATAACATAAAATAAAATCTATTTATGTCCATTTTAAAATCAAATTAAATGTAAGACGTACGACCCTACGATGGACGAATACCATATATGATGTCCACAAAATAAGCTGGCTCTGATCGTGAGTCAAAACTTTTATTAGCGACTATTTATTAGCAATGCTCTCTCACAGCATTAGTAATCTTATTCAACATCACTTGTATGTTTGTATGCTTAAAGACTTGATAATTGCGACAGACCGAGACTGGAACCCGGGACATCCTACTTTGGCTGCAGGTGTGCTACCACTCCACCAATCGCCTCGACTTCCTAAGTCCATGTACGATATACACATGACCTGTCCTTGCGTTATACAGGAGAGAAGTGATCGCAGGTCAGATGGACGTTGTGTATGGGCTTCAGGAGTCGAAGCGGATGATGCACTGGTAGTACAGTTTTAGCCAAAGTAAGGGGTCCCGGGTTCGAGTCCCGGTCTGTCACAACCTTCTCTTGACCGTAGACGAAGCAAACTTTCCTCCCCTACTCGGAAGTTGTGAGTTCAAAGTGCTTGATGAGTTCACATGGTTAACGTTGCGCAGAAACGCTTCGGAGCGCTGCATGGTCATGGAGTGGAAGAACAGTCAGTTACGTCAGATGGCGCTGGAGAAGGAACTGGAGGAGATGGAGTCGCAGTTGAGAGATCTGCAAGACTCCAACTTGGAGGGAGAGCGAGAGATGCGCCAACGGCGGGCACGGCTCGAGCATCAGCTGCAAGCTGTAATATCTACGTACGACCATGACATGACAGAACGACAGGTGATTTCGCTCGAACTTGTAAAGTGCTTTACCTGATTTCTTTATTACAATGTTTGTCAGTCAATCAATATAAATCAATCTTATATAAATTATCGTACAAAATCATTTTCCGCTCATAAATAAATAATAATTCACTCTCTTGACTATTTGGACTGACAGCTATCTAATGAGACCAATTTTAAAGTTCTACAACCATACACCATACAGAAAACCATAGTTTATATCTTTGTATTTGTTGTCGATAGTTAGAATTAAATTTAAAATATGTTTTAAAAGACATTTCTAAAAATTGTAAAAATTTGGTTTTAATCAAAATTATAGTTCTCATATAAGTCTCTGCATCAACGTAGAATTGAATACGCTAAAAGATGGAATGTGTATCTTTCATGTTTTTTGGAACGCTTTCTATTGGGTGAAAACTGTGGAATCTTACAATTACAACGAAGACTGAATCGAGATATAACGATGTGAACAGCCATCAGATTTCTGATAATCTGTTCAGAGAATTGAAATGGGTATTTGTTTTTAAAATTTCCTACGAGGGCAATACTTGAATTATTAATAATTTTGGTGAGACCAATTTCGTACCAGTTTTATTTTTAGATCGAGTTAAAAAGTTCGTTAGTGATGCGTTGGCCCATTAGAAGTGATTCCGTACCAAATTTCTACCCACATTTCTGCACCTGATTGAACCCTACACCTGATACTTGTTGTCGTGTGACCCATTGGAAGTGACAAGTGAATTAGTGCAAATCCATTCAATTAGTATGTATCATGGGTGAGTCTTGTGACAGGTGAGACCTTGAAGATGATGATGATAAAAATAATAATAATAATAATAATAAATATTATGTCACTAAACTATCCTCCGGCTTCTTTCACGCACAGTTAAAAATGTGTGGAATTTTAATATTCTTTTATTGTACGTAGATACGTTAAATGTTCTGAAAGGTGACATGAAATAAATGTTAATATACATTAAATTTAGTATCTTAAGAATCTTAAATGGGATTCGGTTTTGAAATGGACTACTAATACATTTACATTAAAATTAAAATTAAATTTCAAACAGTGAGTACCGATCTCATTGGATGTTTCTCATCTCCCTACAGTCGCAGTTAGATAAGATCACGGACGAGTTGAAAGTGGAGCGCGATAAACTGGAGGAGCTGCAGGAGAAGATTAAGATGCAGCAGGATGACTACGAGCGGATGATGGCGGAGCGAGGAGCCATGGACGAGGAGGAATTGCAGCAGGCCATCTTCCGGTTCATCTGCAACCGCGCGGCCAAAGTCATCCAGCGCGCGTACAGGGCGTACCTCGCGCGGAAAAACAAGGGCAAGAAAGGGAAAGGGAAGAAGAAAGGCAAAGGAAAAGGCAAGAAGAAGAAGAAATAAGAGAAACCAGAAAACGCTTATAACTTTTAGAATAGTTTTGCTATCGCATGCCGCAAATTTCGAATATATTTTGATAATAGTTTTTTTACAAATATTTGACTCCACGTTTCAAGATGCTTTGCGCGCTTTGTATGTATTTTATATTACCTTTTTTACTAAAAATATGATTTCACTAAAATTTTCAACTATGCGTAAGCTTGTTTGCATGCTTTGATCTATTTATTATACTAATATTGTTTGTTATTTTAATTGCTTTGTCTAATATTGTTTTAAGTCTAATATTGGTTTGTGATTAAATATGCTATATTTCGTACTCTTTGCGTGTGCTTTTTAAATAAGTTGCGTTTGTTTTTTAAGTATGCACTGTGCTTGCTTGAGCTTGTTTTTCGTAGTAGTGTAGAAAGTGTATTGAATTCACAAAAATATTCGATCACGCGCTGGAAAAGAAATATTATCCTTTAAGTCATTCCGAATCAGAGATTTTCATAACGTCATTTACACGAATGAATTTAGAATCGGGCAAATTTGGGCAAACTTGAATGATTGGGTTTGAAGCTCATAAATTGCGGAAAAAGAGCGAAATGCGGTAAAAATTTTATATTTATTACTGAAACTGAATGTACACACGATGTGAGTGCATACTATTGCATACTCAACAAGGCACTTAGCCAGGGCAACTGGAGCTCCCAGGGTCCGAGTTCCCAACAATTTTTTGAACAATTTGAATAATACAATTGAACAAATTTTTTAAAATTTTAGCGAAAAGAACTTTTAAGTTAAAATCAATCTATTTTTACGCGACGTCTGGGCACACACTAAAATAAATTTCAGCTATAGGTGGACCAACGACAACTGGAAGTGTTAAGATCGCTCCCTCGCTGCTGTTTTCTCAACGTCCTTTTCCTAAATCGATTCGGATATTCGAGCATTCACATGTGCATCCGTTCGTTCCAACACGTCCAGTCCGTCCGTTTTTCATTTCACGTTCATATGTATTTTGACTCGTTTCCTAAGTTGATTATTTTAATCATCCGAGTACTTTAAATGAATACCAAAATGTTTATTTTTTAATATTCTCAAAAAATAATCCACATGTAATTTCTTCATTTTTTCAATAACATTTTGAGATGTGATGTATACTTTCATAAGAAATATTTCAATTAAACGTGTGTTAAGCGATTCACTTATGGTTCCGATGTGGAGGAAGACGTGAAATATTTGTAAACAGAAACGAACCTAAGAGGCTAAATATGTTTCTCTATCAATCTTTGAATAACGGTTTTTTTCTCATAGGGAAGAAGAAACAGCGTTAATTTCATTTAATATCAGAGATATGAAATAAATCAGAAACTTGGTTGTTGAGATGATAGCACGCTTCGTCAATTCTTGCAATTTTCCTACGAAAGACACTTCCCACTACATGAGTCTGTAAGGATCCTCTTTAAGAATTTATATTCCAGATATTAATAATAAGTAAGAAGTAAACACGAATTCAATTTTTCCTATACGTACTTGAATAGAGAATTTATTAATACAAGAAAACTTCGAGACCCGTTATATTGACTGAGAATACGACTTGTTACTATTTTTTGTTTATTTTTGATAGAAGTGTATTACGACAGAATACATGTAATGACTGAAAATTACAAATTTCACACATTTATTCGGTCTTCTTGACGTTTTATTTTTGTCTCAAATGGTAAATCAGTACAATTTTACGTTTGTCCTCCTTATAACGATTCAGAATAAACGAAGGTCAGTTGTGTTAGGATTCGTTTAGTGCGAGATTAGCGCTAGTGAAACGAGTGTTTGAATGCATTTTAAGAGGGTATATAACGTATTAAGATTAATACACATTTTAGTGCATGTTCGGTAGCGTACGAGAGCACGTAAGTAGAAAAACAGTATGATAGTAACTAGGCTAATATAAAGAAAGTAAGTTAAAATTATTGCATCTCTATTTTTCTTGCATGCAAAATGCTTGCATTACTCATAATTTAAAAGACAAACTAAATATATATTAAACAATAAATATTTGCAAAAAATTATTAAATGAAAAAATATCTATGATCCAAATGAATTTTAATGCATGTTAATTAAAACACTTGAAGCTACGTCAACTTGAAGCATTGACGTAATATCACATTTCACATGAATGTTTTAGTGGAACTAAATACAAATATTTCTTCAAAAAAGGGATACTCTGTCACCAATAGAAAACTGACCCGATCAAAAAAAATTGAAACGTTTCATTCATCGTCGCCAGCAAACCCAAGAACTTCATATATTCAAAAAAGGATAAGCTGTATTTTGGAAGAAAAAAATACTCATAACTTCATTTTCCTAAAACAAAAGTGTACATTATTTATTTATTTAATACCTTTCGGCGAGGTTCAGGCCATGAGGCCTGCTCTTCCACCAAACCGTTGGACTTGGATAAATTGGGAAGGAGTGATGTTGAGTTGCATACAATGAGAATGTCATTCCTTAAATTTACGAAGAGACAATAATTCCAAGCGAAAACTATTCAATATATTTTAGAAATATTTATCTACAATTTACTGAATGCAATGTAGAAATCCCACCTTTGACAATTTCTGTGACAGACTGCAAACCACCTTTGATTTACACTCTGGTAGCTATTATTAAGACTATACAGATTTACTATTTAAACATACTAAACTAAAACCTGCATAAACTTTACAACATGAAAACTAAGCATATGAGAAAATTAAAACTATACGTATAATTGTGACCCAGAAATTATTAGCAAGTACTGAATAAGTGAAGTCACTACGAAGTAAACATTTTCCAAATTCCAGGGCAGGAATAGAAATCTCGTGTTCAATCGGTTCTACTAAATTTCACAAATCTGTGATGTGGAATCTCCAGAGCCTTTCCAGAGCCGAGAGTATAGCTGCAAAAAAGTATTAGTGGAACTAAAATTAGTCGGATCGCTTTCGACAGTAGTCTCCGCCATTTCAGACATTTCTTTATTTTTTACGTCTAACCATTCATTATATTATATTTCATTACATAAACGACCCTTTTGTAGGCATTGAAAATTTTTTCCTAAAATAATTTCACAACGTTCCAGCATCGGTGTATCCCATCTTCAAGTGCGTTAGTAATGTATATCACCCTCAAGATCAAGTGCGCTAACGCTCCCTAACATTACAGTATCCTCCCAAACAATAAGCTCTAATTAGCGCAGCCACAATAGAGGGGAGGTTACTATGAATAACCCACTGTTTGGGGGGTACTAAATACCCCTAGGGAAAAGGTGGAATACATTTTTTAAATCACACAATTCATGTGACCCTAGAAACCTTAAAATAAACGATTGAAATAACTAACGTTTTACGCATTGTCCTTTTTTATCATTTATTCTCTCCACTGCAAACATTTTTGAATTCCAAAACCACATGTATTTGTCACAACTTAGGTACATTTTAAGTCTATTTTTTAATTCATAAATAACATTTTCAAAAGCTATATTTTTGGGCTCACGAAAATAACCCCGACCTGGTTGAGCGCTTTCCTCAAATTCAATATTACTAAATGTACTGAAAACACACAAATGTCGAAATCGATCATAGACCGCAAATTATTATTTACGTATTCATTTATCTCGATAATAACGATAATCCAATATATTCTAACGCACTAGTGTAGCAAACAAATTTAAAAAATCCGGAGCTTATTCAGTGAAATGCACTCATAAAATATTTTTCTTGAAAAGTTTCTCCACACCACAAAGTTACTTGAAATACAATAGATTAAAAGTCAATATACAAAAATTCACACACAAATATTCTCGGAGAACAGCTTAGGCAATGCACAAGGGAGTAAGTGTTGGGGATTCCCGCCATGTCGTATTTGCAAAAATCTACGCAGTAGGAAACGTGTTTTTACAATGCTATCTAGAATTCGGGATACAAAGCGCGACTAACTTCATTTTGAACTAACAGAAGACTATACCCACTTATATCAATGTGACAACTCCATTTGAGGTTTTGAATTCGATTCTCATGCACTTATTCAAAGGCCTAACATAGGGAAATATTTTTATATGATATGTACTTTTGAAACCACTCTGAAAGCCAAGGGAGGGAGAATTCACGGTGAGAGAGGTACAATATTCCTTACTGAGTAATTTTCAGACAACAAGCAACATTCCTTCTTTAATTTAGTGATAAGAAATATACATCCTACGAAATATGTTGGTAATAATTTGAACGTTAAATTTCAATTCAACACATTCTAAACTTTTTTTTTTCGTAATACACACTCAAGTAAAGATACTTTGAAATTCCCATTTTCTACGAATTTGGTAACATTATATTAATTATAACTGTAAGAACAACGGTATCTTATTACCGTTAACAAATAGTGAAATATTACCGTTTACAATATAAATACTTCTTGTTTTGAAGACTTAAACATACATAATTCTCCAGAAGGAAAACGTTAGAGAGATTTGATTTAAATAAACAATAGTCGCAGCGGCCACGGTACTACGTGTCTGAGAAAACTGTGATAGTTGGACTCCGTGCATGACCTGCCGTCACGACGCAACTTGTAGCTTCTTCAATGTAAACGCTTCTGCAAGTTCTTGACAACAGTAGGAATCCACAGCAGGATCCACTTGCAGGACTCCACTGGTGCAAGCACTTGTAAACACTTGCAACTTTTAAGAGTAAACAGTTTATCAAGCCACCTTACCGCAAGCGAACAATTGGGAGTCAATAGTCATGCGAGTGAAGATTCACATCTACTGATTAGCAGCCAATTTGAATGATTTTGCTGCTCTTGTAATTCATCAATATTAACCACGCTTTGAATTTTTATGCAATAAACCTCAAGAAGTGTCCTTTGTAATTACTAATAATTTCATCGATCACTTTTTTCGGATTTCCATGCAACAAATAATTCACTTTTATTAGAATAGATATATGCATAAGTCAAGTAAGCCACGCATGTAAAGCACTATCACAGGAAGAAAGACTTCCTAAGTCATGTGAATGTGGAAAGTCATTTGTAGCATTTAGAAGCATTTGGTTACTTCATGTGTAAGTGAACAGGTTTTGTTAACAACTTTTTACTTTATTTAAAGGTTAAGATCCTGACGAAGACGTATGAAGAACATGGCCAGGGTCAACGCAGTGAAAAATTATATTTATTGCTGAATCTACATTTTATACAAGAATTAGATATCCAGAATTTACTGGGGCAAACGAATGATGAACCAAGATGGAATAGTGGAGTGAAACCTTGAGGGAGTGGGCTGCTGTCCTTCAAGAAAAATATTCCGTGCAGATCAAGTGTTTTATGTACTTTTAAGCCATTTACTACGAATATTGCTATTTTGCGACACTTACAATTGGAACTAAATACAAACAATTTACTTTATTGTATAAAGTTTGCTTTTCTTTAATTTTAAGGGACATGATCACGTTAATGCAAATGAATGTGTACATCCAGAGTTTTCTGAGATATACTTCCAAACATTTGCATCGTAAGAGCGAACAGTGTTTTTGAATTTTTAGACTTCGTCGACAGATAATTAGAAATAAGTTCACATCATTATTATCGTATATTCACGTGTCTGAAAAAAAATGTTTTGAAAGTAAGAAATACATTAGTAAATACTTCACCAACCTCTCTATCCCACGGAAGAAGGTAATAAATTTTGTAAGTGGAGCTGAAAGTTGTAAAATTATTACGAAAACTGCAGTTATTCTCCACAATTATTCTTTCATTATAAAGAAAAAGAATTGTCTATATAGAAGTGCCCATCTCTAAATCCCAAGAATCCCCCCTTTTGTAACACCCAACAACCAATTGGAGTCCCATATAATTTAATTGTCAAAATATGTTATCACATACTTCTTTTTATAAATGATTCATTAAATTAAGAAGTACGAACTTTTGTGTGCAATTTTTTGTTATGCATTTAATCTTAAGAATGTTATGTATTTAATCTTTGCGTCAATAGGTTTGTGACTTCGTCATGTCTTTCATCAATAATGTAAATACATTTAAATGGATATAAGGCATGTTTTTGGAACTATATGGGTGCCACAACCACGACCCTGTGGAGAAAACTAATGTTTCCTTACAAGTAAGTGCATTTCAAATATACCAATATCGTATTGCTTACTATCGTGAATATAAAAATGATACAAGACATTAATTTATTAATGAATTAAGACTGTAGAAAAAATACATATTAATGAATTAGACTTTTTATAATAGCTTACTTATTGAGAATAGCTTTAGGATATCCTATTATTGCATCAGAGTTGACTAACCTTCGAGCACTCGCGCAAGCAGCAAATTGCTCGCCTTTCTTGAAAAGTACTCGCCGCTCGTACTATTTTTTAATTTCTTATGTTTGGAAGAATGTAAAAAATATAATTGTATTTTATTGATTGTGAAGTGTACTACGGATATTTATGATATATTACATAGTACAGCAGAAACACACGAAAACTTAAAAGCGGTCAAATTGAGAGTAATGGCGTTGTGTCAAAAGACACCGGCGCAGGAAAGTTCATAAAAATTCATGTTTGTAGTTCCAATCAGTCTTCCCATGTGCAGAAACTGTAGAATAGGGCAGGCCAATATTTATATGTTGTGAAGACATTTAAGTATATTTACAAACCCTGATGATAAAAGCATGTATACATACAAGAAGTGATACAAGCATGTATATGAATATGAATAAAAGCATGTATCCAAATAAATTGTGTCATTAACAAGTATAAAAATTATTATAGCAGTGACGTGATAAAAGTTTGAAAGGAATACGCGCATAATATTAACTAAAATTACGAAAATAAAAATCATTTAATGGGAAATTGATACTCATATTGACTAATCCCCGAATAACCACGAAACCGATAGCATGGTTGTTTTACGGTTGGCGCGATAATACAGGGTACGGTTGAGTAATACCTTATCGTAAGCATATTGCTATCTGGGAATGGCGAGTTTAAATTTTAAAAAATTGAAAGAACAACATAGCCGCAAATGTTATTTAGATTTCTTACAACTGTTACATCATACGTTTCTTCGTTATTCCATGGGAGTACCTATTACCTATGAGTTCGATACTTCACTTGTTGGTTTCAAAAAGGTACGAAAAGAGAAGAAGCCAAAACGCATATTCACCAGATAAATTAATGAGTCATTTGGTATTAAGAAGCGTAGGTCGGCACTTTTTTTGTGGGTCTAACGTATGGGTACGGCATCGCATGAAGCTTCAAATAGTATTAAAAAATATTTATATTTATAGAAAATCACGGTGAAAATCCGGACCCATAACTTGGACAAACTCCTCAAATATAATGTTGCCTAGTATGTAATAAATCTAGCTGTGCGAGCATGAAAATGTTCTTGAACAAAACTTACATTACAGAACCCCCCCACTTTCAATTGGAATCTTCATTTGACTATTGTTCTTACCTTACAGAAGACGCAGAAACTGTTGATACTAGTAAAGCAAACACCCGTAATCGAGTTGGTTGGTCTTCCAAACAAAAATGTCTCTTCATCTGTGAGTCCGGAGGTGACCATACAATCCAATGCGGGAAGCACACAATTTGCCACAATTGTGACAGGTAGTCCCATGTGGAGCAGCCGCAATCCTTCCATTTCTTCTCTTTATTTCCGTTTCTTTTCTACACTGCCTCTTTATCATACGCTGTTCGTCGTCGGTTTTCTTCCAAGAGTACCGTGCCATGTTAAACTAGTGACTTCCAGGATGAACGATCGAGGGCTGAAATATCCCAGTTGTTGACATCAATATGACACATCTTCATGTTAACCTTGATTACATCCTTAAATCGCTTCCTTTGACCTCCCACATATCGATTGCCCATTGATAGCTCAGAGTAAAACACTTGCTTGGGAATTCTATTATTGGGCATGCGAACGACGTGTCCTGTCCAACGCAAAGGCGTCTTAAAATCATGGCTTCTATACTGGTGGTTTCGGCTTCTTCAAGGATGCTGATATTTGTGCGTCTGTCTTGCCTTGATACTAGTTCTTTCTTGACTAGGAAGGAACACAAATACTATACTACGTATACGAAACTACATAAACAGTAATTGTGATTTCATGATTTTGGACGATTCTGGAGAAGCACAATAACACATTCACGTAGGCTTCTAGAAACATAACAGCGACCGACCTGGAGCGCTGCGAACGGATATACTGGCTGCAAAGGTAGTGAATCTTCAATGTCAGAGATCAACAGTCATCAGTTCTAGAAAACAAGACGTTATTGGACAGTGTTGTGAAAGGACCTTATATTCGTAATACAGGTATTTGGTTGAATACTAGAATGTGACAAGTCTTCGGATTTTCATTTCACATATTGTACTCTAAACCTTGATCCCACTCATGCGCCCCCTTCTTCACCGACACTTTATAGAATGAAATGGTTTTTCTCTTTTGCGATTTATTTATTCGTTCAAACTAATGAATTTCAATCAATTATCTTTATAAAATATTTCTGTATTTTTTTTAATCAATACAACATTGGTATAATTTTAGATGCTCTTAACATGAAATAAACCCAAAAAACTTTCACACACACAACCCTGAATCTTTCAGTTGAGAAAATATTTTTTTTAAGTGCAAATCCTACATATATTCTCATTTATCCACTAAGTAAATAAGTATTTATTACTACAAATCTATTACAAACTGCACATAACTGCTGAGGACAACAAGCTAACTTGCCCTGTTGAAGTAAGCAAGCAATCATCCCATCAATTTTGATCAAAGTGCCTACAGGAAAATCTCAGAAAAAACAGAGTCTGGATAATGAACATAACAAATATTATTTTTGTGTTCTATATTTGTTGAAGAGATTACCTACAAAGTACATTTATTAGTAGTAAAAATATTCTCATGTCATGGAACAACCTTTTCCTACTAAACTTAAGGTTCATACTGAGAAAGAGATTATCCTCTTGTTTCAAAAGTTTGAATAATATGAAATGAAGTTTTACAAATTAACTTGTGGATGGAACCCCAATCTGCAGATTCTATTCCTTTTTGCTACTGAGTATAATGTTCCCTAGCAGTTTTGAACCACCTGGGTAAAATTTAATTTCAATACTATTCCTATTTAATGAATTATTGGTGTACTTTGAGAAGAAATTTAAATATAAGAATTGGAGTTTACTTGGAAAGCATATAAACTGGCATTTCAAAGCTGACCTCACTATGGCAATCTACACTTGAAGACCATCATCCTCACAACATCCACCAAAATAATAGGTGACAATTTTAATGGTAATGATGATCTGTTTTCTCTGAAGAAATTAGTGAAACAGAGGGCTGCAATGGGGCAATTTTTCCCAAGTCCCAAGAAATATTGTTTTGCCTCTAATGGTAAATGAGTAACATTTTTGATGTGAAAGTCAAGAAAGAAAGTTGTCTCCAGAAAAATATAACTTTTCTGGCTAAGAAGAAGGGATTCATTTTTGACTAAAAAGCAGGGACTCTGAAAACTGTTAATAAATTATTGTTGGTAAATTAAAGTTGGCAGTTGATAAATTACAATAAATGAAGAAAAAGTTGATTCATTTGTGTGATATAATAAACATTATTCCAATATTTTCTAATTCACTAATTCAAAGTATCTTAATGTGTATTTTAAGAGCTATTATCAATAAGTATGATAAGCCTAGCACATGGAGATGTTGAAAACATGAACTGAAATATTTTCATAATATTTGGACCCACTTGTTGAAGGGGGGTAGAAGAGCTGTAATAAAGGGAAGTGTGGTGAGGGACTCCAAATTGAAAATCTGTCCCAGAAGATCTTAATCCTCTCAGCATCCCTGGAAGAAATACTATAGAAATGTTGGTAAAAATAAAGGATATGTTATTCTAGAAATATATAAAAGAATAGGATCTTGACCTGATTGTAATACTGAATAACAGAAATATATGTTTCTTTATTGACTTCACCACAACATTATTTGTCCTTTATGTATATTAATTTAGATTGCTTTTTCCTAGACTAGCTAAATTTCACTCTTTGTAAATAGACATCTGTACTGAAATAACAAAAATAGTGCACTGTTCAAAATGCTAGCATGAAATTTTTATAAATAAAAATATTTTAAAAGATTTGGAATGTGGAAAGAAAATTCTTTATGAATTGTTGCCAGTTATTTAATGCTGACAAGAAAAATTTGCAATTTCATTGTTAAAATGTTGGAATCACAAAATAAAATATTTCAGGAACTCACAGTGGAGTCAATACAATGAAATATAATTGAATGGTGTGGGCCACATACTCCACTTATTCACCAAAAATGAGTTTTCAGATCTCTCTCCTATCATCAACTTGGACAAATAGGTAATCTCACCAATAATATAAATTATTTTAATGTATATAAGCTGTTTCACAACTTCAGAAAGAGCAGGATCATCCTGCTGGCCACCATATAGATGGAAAGAGCATGTACATTTCCAGACATTACAAAAATTAGATTTCAATTTTTAGGAACATGACTTCACCAATTATTCACAACTTAGGCAAACAAATAGGTCAAATTAGAGACACACTTACAATTATTACCATGATATTCAATCTCGAAACTAGCCTATTTCATGATATTAATTCATTATTTATTATTTTGTTTTTAGTATAATGAAAATTACTCTTCCTTGTATATCATCATTATTTAATAGCTAGAGCAAGCAGAATTTGATGGTAGAATCTACAGCAGAGATGCAGTAACCATACAAGTTAAACAATTTGAGCATGAAAACAAAGGTAGATAGGTAAGATCAAAAAATATACTTTTATAATTTCAGTTTTCTTATTAAAAATAAGAGCTATTAATGATCAAAAATATCTCAGAAACTGATGAAAAATGTCTTTAACTGCATTTCTATGAAAGCTGCACAGACAACTGGAGATGCAAGAAAACTAGTAGCCACCACATGGTCAATATTTAGATACACCGAAAACATGTAATCTGATTTCATTATAATTGACACTTTGAGGCTGCTCTCTAGTAAAATTTACTTTTGCTTACTCTCATGACAGTTGGTATACTTGTGAACATGTAAATTACGACTTTATGGTCTGTAGTACGATTTATTGAAAAACTTGAGTTCACATTCTTTATTCAAACAAATCTTTCCCCTATGAAATTTTTTTTCTAATTTTTCAGCAGAGAAAAGATAATTATTATCTCCTAAGCAAGCACACAAATATTTCTTTATCAGAATATCAAATGTCCTTAAATGTTTAAGTATATTTTTACTTTTATCATTACAATTTCTAAAACCATTTTGCATTATAATTTGGATATGATTAAGAAAAAAAGGTTCATGTCTTGGTGGAAAAAATGATTTTTATTTCTTGATGAGATGCATCACATTACAGATTGGTAAAATAAATATTGTCTGATGAACAGTATTTTATCATCAACTATAAATAATAGATTATATGTATTTATGATGTATTTAGATTATATGTATTTATATGTAACAATAGATTATGTGGATTTGTGTGCCTCTCCTCTGAATGACTGAAAGTTTTTATTGAAGTAGTTTTTATCAAACTCTGCCTGCAGTAACTGTGGGGTGGATCGAGTAGCCTCACAGTGCTGTTGCCGGTCCCAAGCCCGGATAAAGGAGGAGGGTTGGGGCATCAGGCTAGCGACCTGTCCCCCATAAAAAAGACCACTGCTAAAAGTCTCAGCAATCAGCCTCGGAAAAAGGTAACGGATGGACGATGACACAAGCAAAGACAAATGGCTATGAATATTGGTACATGGAATGTTCGCACCTTATTGCAGCCTGGTAAAATGAACAAACTAGCTGATGAAGTCAGAGATCTTAAGATGGATGTCATTGCTCTCCAAGAAATAAGATGGAAAGATAGTGGAATTATAAGCAAGAAGGAATTTACTCTATATTATAGTGGTGCAAAAAATATATCAGGTCAGGCAAGNAAGAAAATACATTTAGGAACCTGGAATGCACCAGGACAAATGTTAGTAAATCAAATTGATCATGTGATTATTAACCGCACCAAAAAGGACCTTATAAATGATGTAAAAACATTGAGGGGACCGAACATAGACAGTGATCATTTTATGGTTAGAACAGTATTGCATCTAAAATTACCAAAGATATATACAAAGAAAATATCACGGACTGTCGGATGGAATAGAGTAAATATGTGTAATATTAGCAAGATGAAGGAATATCGTTTAGAGTTATTAAGGAGGCTTAAAGATCTCCCAAAGAGTGATGATGTAAATGAAGAATAGAAGAATGTACAAAATGCAATGATAGAGGTAGCGGACAGCATAATAGGAAAGCAAAAGCCTATAAGGAGTGAATGGTGGGACAATGACTGTAAANCCAAAAAGGACCTTATAAATGATGTAAGAACATTGAGGGGACCGAACATAGACAGTGATCATTTTATGGTTAGAACAGTATTGCATCTAAAATTACCAAAGATATATACAAAGAAAATATCACGGACTGTCGGATGGAATAGAGTAAATGTGTGTAATATTAGCAAGATAAAGGAATATCGTTTAGAGTTATTAAGAAGGCTTAAAGATCTCCCAAAGAGTGATGATGTAAATGAAGAATAGAAGAATGTACAAAATGCAATGATAGAGGTAGCGGACAGCATAATAGGAAAACAAAAGCCTATAAGGAGTGAATGGTGGGACAATGACTGTAAACAAACTATTCAAGAAAAAAATGAAGCTAGAAGAAGATATTTACAATCTAAAACAAGAGCTAGTTATGATAATTATAAATTAAAAAGATTGCAGGCTAATAAGATCTGTAAATTGAAAAAGAAAAGGTGGATGAATAATAAACTTAATTGCATAATAGAAAGTCACAAAGCAAGAGAAACGAGAAAATTTTATAAGGAAGTTAGAGGGCTTCAGCAAAAGCATATAAATGTCCCTCTATTATGTAAAGATGAAGAAGGAAACCTGTTATTACAAGAACCTGAAATTTTAAATAGGTGGATGAACTATTTCAAAATGGATCTAAATACTGCTGCAAGTACACTAGCTGTTTTCCCTCAATATGTAGAAACCAGTTCTAATAATGAACATGAACTAGATCCCCCTTCATACAATGAAGTATGTTATGTAATAAGGAATTTAAAAGCAGGTAAAGCTCCTGGTCCTGATAATGTTTCTCCAGAACTTATTAAAGGCGGTGGTAGAACATTATACCAAAGGTTACATTGGTTAATCTTAAAAACATGGGAACAAGAAGAGATACCGACCAACTGGAGGGAAGGAATAATCTGCCCAGTGTTCAGAAAAGGAGATAGGCATGAATGTGGTAATTATAGACCAATTTCCCTATTAAATGTAGCTTATAAGATTTTTGCAATCCTGTCAAATAAAAGTCTTACCGGTATTGTTGAAGATCAACTAGATGAATCCCAAGCAGGATTCAGAGCTAACAGATCAACAACAGACAACATCTTCATGGTTAGGCAAATCTTTGAAAAATGTTATGAATATAACATTGATCTTCATAATATCTTTGTTGATTATACTAGAGCATTTGATACAATCAAAAGGGAAAAAATACCGGATTGTTTAAAGCAATATAATGTTCCTTCTAAGCTCATAAGATTGATAATGCTGATGCTCATTAATAATAAAGCAAGAGTCAAATTAAACAACAAGCTCAGTGAAAAATTTGACGTATTAGTGGGTGTTAAACAAGGAGACCCGTTATCTGCAACTGTTTTTAATATAGTTATTGACACCATCTTAAAACAACTTGAAACCAGAGGAAACATCTCAACAAGATTAAAACAAGTACTGGCATACGCAGATGATGTGATGATAACAGCAAGAACAAAGCAATCCATGGTTGAAACTTATCAGAAGATTAAATATGTTATCAGAACCTTTGGGTCTAATTATAAATGAAAAGAAAACAAAATACATGCATTGCTCCCGTAAAAGTGGTAGTTCCGAAAAAATTAAGGTATGCAACACATCATTGGAATCAGTTAAGTCATTCAAATTTTTAGGATCTATAGTTAATGGAATGAACCAGATTGATGAAGAGATAAAAGAAAGAATAACATTAGGCAATAAGGCATACTTTGCAAATGCTACACTCTTTAGGAGTAAAATAATAACAAAAAGCATAAAATTAAAGTTGTACTGGTCAATCATAAGGCCTGTAGTGACTTACGGTGGTGAAGCATGGGTGTTGACGAAAGCAAATAGAGAAAAGCTTTTAGTTTTTGAGAGGAGAATACTTAGGAAAATTTTTGGACCTACCAAGGAAACCTCGGAATTTTGGAGGATTAAAACCAACATAGAGCTAAATAAATTAATATGTAATAAAAATATAATAAATTTTATTACATTTTTAAGACTAAGGTGGTATGGACATCTCCATAGAATGAATGAACAAAGAACAGTTAAAAAAATATGGAAGTGGAAACCGTCAGGGGTTAGACCAAAAGGAAGACTGAAAAGGAAATGGGAAGAAAACAGCTATAGTAACTTGCGGCTAATAAAGACGAATTGGAGAGGAAAAGTTAAAGACAGGAAAGAGTGGATGCGGATTGTTGAGAAGGCCAAAACTCTTCCTATAGAGTTGTAGAGCCTCACTAAGAAGAAGAGGAGTTTTTATCGTCAAAGTTATTTTATAGATTGATTGACTAGACTAGACAAGCAATGTTTGAGATGCATCGTCTAAACTAGAAATTTCAGCAAGAATTTTATGCTCTAGAAGGATTACAAAGGTTTAGTAAAATTGAAATATATTTTTCTTCCAGTTCTGAATATTTCAATTAAAGGTTCACAAGTTTTCCTCATAATTTCACCCCCTTCATGCTTTCTATATAATTTCATCCTCTGCATGCTTTCACAAAAGATTTATTCTTAAACTAATTATGTAGATACAGCTTCATTCTGAATAAACTGTCCCATTCTTTTGAGTATGCAAGACATGCTATATTACTCCATGTTCTTGAAGATTTGTGATGACTAAACAATTAACCCTGGTGATTATCTTTTCAATCTGAATAGGATCAATTGAATAGGATGAACCTTATGAAGAATGAAGTGGGATGATTTATTCTGTATTTTCATTGGGTGTCCATTCTGATTGTGTGAGCAGGAAATAATTTATGGTGCCAGAAGGAATGATCAAGGAGTGTGAGCAGGAAATAATTTATGGTGCCACAAGGAATGATCATCCTGGCCCGGGTTCCCATCCTGGCCCGGGTTTTTCTCCGTTTTTCCTTCGGGTAGAGGCGGATTTCTTATACAGGTTCTCTAGGCTTTGTCTAGGGGCGTGTTTATTGTAACAATAAATCGTGAATTTAGTGTTTTTTCAACTCTTATGATTTTTAAACACTATACTCAGAATAATCTATAGTTCGATAATAACTTGTACATGTAAATTTACAAACATATTTGCGTTAAATTACAAACATATTGACATTATATATGTATTATAACTCGCAGCTAACTTTTTATCTTATCTAGGAACTTTTGCTGAAATTTTTGAATCCGCCTCTGCCTTAGGGCCCTTGATCGGAATTGATGGGATGGTCCCTTGCTTGCTTCCGGAGAGTAAATTAGGTTATTGTCCTCCATGTGGTCATACGCCGTTTGTACTGTTTTTTGACAATAAATTTATTATTATTATATTATTATTAGAGACCCTGACAAAATTTTAATGATCCCATTTCCTTGTGTAACACGACTACCTGTCTGTAGATCTTGAAATGGGGAGGTGTCTGTTGCTTATCCTAGACCTGTATGAGCTCAATGTTTATCTTTCTCTTTCTTCATGCTTACATGTTATTCTAGAACATTTCAGATTTTTATGAAATTAATCATATATTACATAAATGACTTTGAACTCCACAAAAAAGAAATTAATTCAATGTACTATATAAACATCTCATAGATCCATATCCAAACAGAAAAAGGGGATTATAGTATTATAGTGTGTTGTGGTGGGTAAGGAGGGTACTGAAACCCCTATCAAACCCAATGTAGCTGAACAAATTGACATCGTAAGCATCGTACCCACTAAGATTTCATCAAGAAAAGAATAAAATGACAAATCTTCTGTGTAAATTATACAGAAGATAAATGTATTCTCAAAAATATCTTCTCTGAAGAATGCCAGGTAATAATCAATAAGCTAATCATTATAAGCTCCTGATTTCTCAGGAAATATTTGTATATCAATCAGTCTCACAATGGAATCTCAGTATGAGTTACATTTCATACAAGCTTCAGGAAAGAAAATGACTGCATGTGTTTAAAATTTGATGTTTATCAAGAAGTTTAAAAATTCCAAATCTTTTGTTTTCCCTTCTTTACAAATGAGTGCTCCAGAGATTATCAGCTTCTCTTAAACAAGACTGACTCCAAATCTTAATTTTTTTTGACAAAACAGCAGCTTTAATATTCTTTGAGTGTAAATGGATTTTTTCAATTCTGAAAGTACAATGAGCTTTTAAACAATTCAATTTAAATGAAGACTATTTGTTCAAGCTAGGAAATATTTAAATAAATAGGAAATTAATAACATAATTTTAAATAATGATTCATCTATCTAATGTGAAATTATTTATGACAGAGCTCTTCTTGTACAAAAATATTCAGAGAACATTTTTTACCTTCAGTTCACCATACATCAAAATTACATTGCTTGAAAGAATCCTTGACTTCCAGCATTGAGCAAGTAAGAGTAAAATGTTGGACCACAAGTGCTACAACAGACCAATCCTACATTTAGTATTAAAGTGGCTGTAATACAAGAGAAATATAAGCAACATTTTTTATCTTTGACCTAATTCATTTTAATAAAGTCAATTAAATTCTACTTTTTCATCATATGCTGACACAGTTGTTCTGACAGCCTTTACATAAAATTATTTGTTTGAAATGAGTAATTCGATATCATTATTTAATTTAATTATATACTTTTTGATAAATGTTTATCATATTATTTCCAATAAATAATAATTTGAACCAATAATATCAAGAAATAATAAGAAATGGCATAATCAGATAATTTTTTTGAAAACCAGGTTAATGTATAATTTTTGTGAAATAGTAATTTTTGTTGTGAATATTCACGACGGATCCTAGTTCCAATGTTGGCAGCCAGAGGTCTTACATGTCGTTTGTTTATAGCTATGGTTTTATTGTATTCCTATCTTGTTTTGTGTGGTTTGGAGCTAAGTAAAGCTTTCGTGATTTTCATATCCTGTGCTTTTTCCTTCCAAATCCCCATACCCAACAAGAATTATTAATTCATCTTTTGATATGAAATTCTATGAAATGAAATAACATTTGACAAAATCTAAATAACATCTTTAATATTACAGAAATTTATTTAAAATGTGTTTGTTAATGAACTAAAAACATAATGATCTCCAAATAATACAAAGGGTCTGAAAGTATTTTCAAGATATGTTTTAATAACTATAGCTATACTTCAAAACTTTCAAATTTGCAATCTTCCCTTTAATATATATTTTTTCAAATACTTTAAGATTAAAATATCTTAGATGTTGTCATACTTCCATAAATAAAGGGAAATGTGAATTTTCAAAAGAGGTAAAAATAACTTTTACCACCCTAAAACAAACAATACATATTGTTGGAGGAAAGAAAGTGTTGGATTTAGGTTGGCAATATGTAATCCTTGTCATCTATAATTTTTTTATGTACTACATGAACTATTTCCTGTTTCCGGCAGTGTTCATTAAACACCCGAGCTCGAAGATCAGAGCATATGAAAAAGTATCGGGAGGACCACAAGGCCCCAACAGAGCTTCTGAAGAAGACTAGATAATGGACTGACTGAAGTGATCCTATGCGGTCAAAAAAGAGAAGAAGAAGACACACCCGAGCTAGAAGGAGCATGCGTGTCTTATTTGTGTTAATCATCTTTATCACTCCTAATCACTGGAATAGTCACTGCTATATAATTATAACAGAAAGAAGAAGAGTTTTAACAGAGTTAAGAACTGAAGCACTAGCTATACTATTTCAAATCTTTTAGAAAAATTGCATTATGTTAGCATTGTATAGATCTCATGGATATATATGTCAACTATCTTTCTTTTCCTGGTTTTCATGCCAGCTATGTTCAAGTTCTTGGTTTTGTTTACAAAGCATGAATTCAGAATATATTTTTTGTTTAATAATAAATATTTATTTTTAACAGACCTCATTGGAGATTCAAGAAGATTTATTTACACAAAAAATTCAAAACAAGTCTTAAGTGAAGTCATGGGAACTCGGGTAGTCTCTCGTATTAGGAGGAGTGGGATATACTAATCAATAGTAGAGTAACAAGAAATGTTCCGAAACAAGTCTGTTATTATAAATAAGTAAAAATATACAATTCCTCATAAGCAGCCAGTATCTCCAAGACTACTTGCAAGTAATATATTATATCCATGTTGAATAAGATAAGTTGGATCAGATATTTATCAGTTTTGAGCAATGAAAATGAATGCATCTTAAGCAAATCAGTTAAAATTAAGATAATGACTCTAGACAATTTTAGAGACAAATAACTTAAATAAAAATAAATAAAACATTATAACTAGTTAAACATGCATATTTAATATTCCCATTTCATTAATTGATGTTCTGGGTGCTAATAACATTTGTGATTCCATTTTTATCTCTAGAGTCATAACATATTTGGGGTCATCCATAAAATACACTTGCTTTGAGGATGGGTCCCACTGAGTATTGTGTTGATGTGCAATAAATCATAGGACAAGGAGGGGTCACAAAGATTTGTAACTTCATGGAGTTTCATAGACATTCAAGATCATGAAAATTACAATAATTCACTATAATTGTAAGTATGAGTAATGTTTAAACAAATAATGTATTGCAATTTTTTTTAAAATTATCATTAAAATCAATGTTTAAATGCAATAAGTGTTTCAACAAATTACAAAAATATTGAATCTTCATTTTTTATCATAAAGAGGGTGGTACTTTATTAGACATCCACTGAAGGAGGGGGTCTTGTCTTTGTGACATGTTACTAAGGGGGAAGGAGGATCAAAAATTACCCACTCTGGGGAATGTATTTTATGGATGACCTCTTTACCATTACTTAGTTTTAAACCAAGAAAGTACTTTTTAAAGACTTGTATTCTTTTCCTCCTCCTTTCATATTTCCCTTAACTTTATTTGTCAAGAATGCACTTCATTATAATTTTTCCTCTGAAAACTATATTATCTCATTCATGTTTGTATTTGTAGTTTTGATAAAATGTCATACTTTTTTGAGAGACAATATTATTTCGTTACAATATTACTCCAGACTCAAAGTACTTCATTCTCTCTGACATGAATTTCAGAAGGCTGCGATTCACAAAACTTTCGTTCCTTTCTTGTCATATTCCCATCCTATTTTATTGTGTAACAATGACAAATTTTGGCTTCCAGGTGCCACAAAAAGTGTTTGATACTTTGACGGCATTGTTGTCTAATGTTATAGAGAGACTCTTAATAAATGAAATAGTCTTCCAGTTCTTTGTTACACAATGAGTGATGAAACTGTTATCCTCCTTATATGACAGAAAAAACAAAGAAACACAGAAAGACTATTTTTCTGTTTTTGTTTAACTATTTTTGTTTCACTTCAAATATTTATTTTCAAAATAATATATTCCTGGATTTTTATATTAAATGTATGAAATAAAAATAGGAATTCTTTGATGATGAGATAACTAATATTTTTGCAAGTAATGATTTGAATGAATTTTCATGCTTCCATGAGATCAAATTATTCACATTTTGTTAAAATTAACATAGAAAATTAATATAAATAAGCTTAACAAGAAGTATAAATGCTGATATTTTGATTGATAAAACAAAAATTATAAAATAAACTGACAATACAATATTTGGAAATTATTGTAAATCCATCTTCAAATTACTAGCTTATCTCCTCTAAAATTAAAATAATAAAATTACAGAAGAAATATGGAAAATGATGTAGCAAGTTAAAGAAACAATAGTTTGGTTTGCAACAAAATACAGAACTACAATTATACTTCATTAAACTTATGACACATGAATTATAATACAAATATCTCAATAAACTATACATAAACTCATGTAAAATTAATCAGGATAATTATCCAGTATAAAACTGATTTCAGGATATCACAAATGTATTGCACATGAAAGTTTGTCATTCCTATTTGTATTTACTTCATAAGTACCCAATTGAGAAAATGATGAAAACTATCAAAAATAGAAGTAGCAAATCTAATTTTACAGATTCCATTCAAATAAAAAGCAAAATAATTTGGACTTATCACTGAACTAACAGAACAATGGGAGAATGAGAAGAAAGGCAAGAATATCATTATTCTCAAGTATAATGAGATTCTCGCTTTCCTTATTTTTTAGCTGCAGAGTTTCTTCCTTCAGTTACATTACATTCTTCCATTAGGTTATATTTAACTACAAAAAGATGAAAATGCTACAAAGAAAGGCCAAAAATTGAACCTAGGAGTCCTCTTTTGGTCCCTTGTGTGTTAAGCACTACACCACTCATTTGCCACCTACAACTGTAAACTACATTTCCACCCAGCATTCAGTTATCACATATCTTCTTACATGTAGGTACTCAGAAGAAATATACACAAAAGTCATATTTAATCACAGTATTCAACATAAAATGATTTACTAGGCAGATATGACATTTTTGACAAAGGTAATAACTTATATACATGTGATGTCCACTCAATTAAACTGATGGCATAAGAGAAACCTGAGTCTATTTGTCTCCTTTTGAAAGCTGATGCTCAAACTCTGATGTAATTATGTGGAGTTTGACTACCCATTCCTGCCATCAATGTGTATAAATTTACCAATGATGAATTTGTAGAAAAGTTGTTTATACAAAACAACAAATGACATTTTCCTTGAAAAAGTACACGAAGCAAACTATAAAAGGATTATATTGAGAAATTCTTCTGTACCCCAGAAAAGTTAATACCTAATTGAGACAAGTTTTGAGAATATAGCCATAGGTGTAGTTATTAACGTCCATGGAGTCTTCGGCTGACCTCTTGAACACTAAACCATTATGCACTGCCACAGAAAGTCATGATTTTCAATCAAAAAGCTTCCTTCAAGATATATGTTTGATTTTCCCAAACCAATTAAAAGAAATTTCAGAAAGCAGGACAAGAAATGACAATATTGGGAAATAATAGACGAGGTTGAGTACAAAATGTTCATGCACTAGGGGTGAGGGCTAAGTCCTCATTGAATAACCATACTTAACTTGAAGTCATTTGCCTAAATGTTCAAATGTTGAAAGAACTATTAAGAATGTTCAATATTAATTTATATGTCATAAGCTACTTCAGTTTTAAAATGATTCATAAATTTTAAGAAATAGTAAAATCCAAGAATTAATTAACTTTATTATATTTTTTTGAGAGGGGCGTTGACCCACCTCCCCTTGTCCTCCACATATCCTATTTGAAATTGAGTGAAGACAGTTTATAAAACAACCCCAGTCTGCCGTTTTTTGGTGAAACTTGGTCAGCACCTTAGTTCCGAGACATTTTGTAAGGTGTACGAGACATATTCGTTTTTCATTCAAGTAGCTCCTATTTCGCATTATGGTACTTGCTCGACCCGANCCCCAGTCTGCCGTTTTTGGTGATACTTGGTCAGCACCTTAGTTCCGAGACATTTTGTAAGGTGTACGAGACATATTCGTTTTTCATTCAAGTAACTCCTATTTCGCATTATGGTACTTGCTCGACCCGAGAAGTGCAGGCTCGCGCAAGGAAGGTGACAGGACAGCAATTGGAATATGGAGCGGAATATGGAATCGTCACACAAATATCTGAAGCCAATTATTCACAAAACCCTATCGGATACTTTTCAAGTGAGAATCGGCGCTGTACGACATAGTTCTCGAACTTGACCTATCTTCTTAAAAACAACACATTTGATACCGGGAGCTGAGATCCATTTACGTTTGAGGCGTCAATCCAGATAAGTTCATCTTCTAAGGCGTGTCGGAATCAGACTCCGTACAATTGGAATTCGAACCTAATGACCCATTGTCAATATTCACGTTGGCAGAGGCCGTAGACGCGTCAACTGTGAGAGATGACTGAGAAGAAGTTGCATTAGATGAGTTGCAGGAGGCAGTTGATGGAGCGGATGGAGCGTTGCTGGAGGCGTTGACCAAAGATAGAGTAGCAGCTGCTGGGGTGATGAGTGGGCCAGGCCCCGGACGGCGTAGACTGCCTCCAATTCGCGTGTGGGCAAGTGGCGCCGCAGGACGGTCACGTGTGGACGGTGCGAAGGAAGCTGCTCGGCGAATGCGATCTCCGAGTCGGAGTTGAGGAGCCATTGCCTACCAAACATAAAACTAGTCGGTCAAGATTTAAGAGTCGGGAGGGTTAATGTAGTATACAGAGAGTAGGCCACACGTTTCTTTGATATCAAATGGCCGTTTGCTTCAAGACAAGGAATTGGGTAAATATAAACTAATAAAGGTGGCATTTTCTTTGTCGACTGACTTCTTAAATAATTTACTTGATATAGTGAAATGGTTAATAAGACCCACACTCTGATAAAAATGTTAATGTAAATAAATGCCACGAAAATTTGAACGGAATCTCAAACAGTATCACGTGTATGAGTTTTTTATCAAGAACTTTCGTTTATTTACAAACAAGGAGAAACTAACTAAAAATGTAGAGACGCTCACCTCTTTTTTAAACTTTATGACTCAATCGTAGAAAAAATAATAACTAATTCTTATATTTGGCAAGTTGGAGAAAGATCACATATAATATCCAAAAAACAGCGATATACATACCTAACGCTTCAATGACGCATTGCTATTTTTTAATGTAACTTTTTGTGAATAACCCTTTTTTACCGTCATACTTCACCTGTTATAAAAATTGAGGTATTATTACAAATATTCTGAATCGGGACAGAATTGCACTATTACATTTTAACAATATGATGTTTCTTTAAAAAATTATTCTACATTCTTCATTGAAGTCTTGTGTAGTATAGAAGAGATATACGGCGAACTCTCACGAGATCTTGACCTCTCACATTTATTGTCCAGAAAGTGAGGTGGCAAAAGAGCCATCCCACGTACTCAATCGAAGTATCCGAAGAATTATCTTGGACAATGTGTCATTTTAAACAAGTTTTTGTGCGTCAAGGGCCAAGTGGTAACATCCTCCCTTGAATAACCTATTTTAAATGAATCAGGAATTAATGTACAAAGAACATACACTGCCCATGTCTGTTCATGTCAGTTCATTCGGGACTTTCTACATCAAGTCTGGAACGTTGCAAAATCTATAGTATTCTTCTTTTCTTAAGTTCTATATTCGTCCCTTGAGTTATTTATTTATTTCCGGTCTTATTTTATTACGTAGTAAGTTGCAAGTCATCAGGCCTGCCCAATCACTTGATTTAAGAGCAAGGAATGTGAAAAGGAGGTAAGGGGAGGAGTTGTGTTGACGGATTTCAGATACTGTATCGACATTGGTCTGGAGCACGTCAGGGAAAACCCAGCAGAAAACCTCACCTAATTCCGCCGAGCGAGGGATTGAACCCGCACTTTGCCGCTCAACAGTGCGTGTACAGAGAGCGAAGGCTACGTACGTTCCCACTACGCCATCCAAGGCTGTCGAAAAGAGGTAGGTAAAGAGTGGAGAAAGTGAAATTTTACCCTCAGTTTGGCTTCGAGCGCTTCCTTGGAGGCTTCTGAAGCTGTGGCTTTGACATGCGCTGATCGAAGCTCCATATCAAGTCGCAGTCTCTCTTCCTCCAGCTGCTTCAATCGCATTTCGGCTTCTGTGAAGACACAAGAAATGTTTAAGGTATTATTAGTGAGACTACATGAAGATTTCGTAATTATACTGACATGAGTTCCAAACCCACAGTACCGTGAAGACAGGACATATACAAAGGTGTTTCAAGGGCATGTACAGTGGTATTTCGTTTTTAGAGCAAATAAACGTATAAAACTTAATAATACTTATTTCGCGTGCGCCTGGAATGCGAGCCTCGAAATTACCAAGACAGCAGATACACGTCACAGCAGCTACATCAAAAAACGCTGGGTCGGCTCCTTGTTCGCTTAAATATACGACAGCAACCAAATGAACAGGTCTATCTCGATTCTTCGAGCGGTCACGTGTGTCCAACCTCTCGAGTTTGTGAGTGATTCGAACTAATCGACTCATCCTATACATTTCCCGAGCAACAATAGAGTCGACACCCCGAAGTTGCTGTCCATCTAACTCATCTTTCCTATGTAACTTACGTTAATAAAGTATATCAGTGCCCAGTTTTGTCAAAGATATTCTCCATAGACCGTCTCTCCGCACACCACACTATTGGTCTTCCTCTCTTGTAATCCCGTCGGCCGCTCCGGCCACACATTTGTAATTCACCTTATTCGACACAACAATAATAGCAATTTTTATTCTATGGGCTTTATCGAAATTTCCTTATGGTTTATACGGAGATACGATAACTAATACGAATTATGTTATATAATTCTTCGTTCCATATCTAAAAGCGGCAGATATTTGTCATTCGGCGAATCCCGAGCGACCGTTCGCCGAATAGCGATTAGTGTGGTTAGGTTGTTTGCTCTTTACCGCGTCACGAAGACAATTTTTTCCCCGACCTTCAGCGTGTCGGACTTTTGGGTACATCAAAGGAAGCCGAGCAATGGTGAGCATTAGCGAGAGATGCTCGCCATTCGGGATTTGGCGAATGGAGCTGTCTTAAGAAGGATGTGAAGATAAGTTCCGAGTTGCAACTTCGACTCTCACATCAATCTTTATACCCGTGACCTTTTGCAGTCGGACATATTCTGTCAGGGTGACAGTAAGAGTTAACGATCAGGTCTTATTATATCTAAAGTTATTTCAATGCTTTCGGCATTTTTACAACTGATCTCAGTCGCGTAAATATTTTATAGCTCTACCAAACAATAATGTTACTGCTTCACAGTTGAGTCTTCAGTCGTCTTGAAATGCAAAGCGGTTACGCCACCACAGATACCAATATTGTGTTGTGGATTGTTATTGTTTCGCGCCCTGTTTCAAGCTACTCCCTGAATATTGTTCAACATGCTTCATCACTTTTTGTTCATTGGTATGATACGCAAAGGAATATGTTGTTCGACAAACATTTGTAATCGTATCCCATTATTGTTTTCTCCATTCTCAGATAATACGAAAATTGCATGGGACACACAAATATTGAAATTATAAAATATATAATAATAATAAATAATGATAATAAACGGAAATAATTCATCAAACCAGAAATCAATTTAGGAACAATTCAAATGATAATGCGCACAAATAGTATTACATATTACTAAATAACGTTTGAGCAAAGTAATAAATATTGAATCAGAAAAAAACTTATATTAATAAAATGAAAAGCAAATTCCTCTCGTCAATGATCCATATCTCCTCACCACCAATCATATATACATTTAGTTGGTTTTCTAAATATGCTAATGTTTCCGTAGCATTAAAAATAGTATATGAACTAATAAGAAGTTTAATAATGAAAATAAAAATATCGCAGAACACACAGTCAGAATGAAATGTGTAAATGTCATATCGCTATACTGTCAATGTATCGGGAGAAGTTCTTCTATACACATACACGTTTTCTGCTTTACTGTATAGATTTTGGAAAGTGACTTTGTGGCCACAAAACTATCCTTACCTCTTAGCTCATGTTCCTTCTGTTCCTGTCTCCTCTCGAATTCCAATCGCTTCCTCCGCTCTTCGTCTAACAGCGATCTCTGCTCATCCTGCAGACGCTCCAGCTCCTCACGCTTCTCCCATTCCTCCGCAAGCACCCTGGCATCAGAAACGATATCTTACAAGAGAATCCAACATCATTTTTACTAATTATTATTAAAATATTGCAGCGCTGTCCAACTTATCTTCGTCCGCAGGCAATTTTCTACACACTTTCCATTGATGGGACCTGCACGCGATAGGGCTGGCTGATTGGCAAAGTCTTGTCCGACGAATAAAACTATGGGTTCTAATGACCTCGATGTTGACAAGCCCTAAAGCCCCTTAAAAAAAAACGAATAAAACTAAAGGATCATATTTATTTATTTTTAACGCGATAATTTATTCTTATCAATAAATTTATATTATTTGAAGCTAAGGAAAAGAAGCGTTTTAAATATTTAGTATTATAATAGTTTTGCCGTTTTGTAATGTATGACGAGGTGATTACGAACACAGTTTTCTATTTTCTCTCACCGGACGTGTTACATCAAATATTAATTCAGACGGCATAGATTTACAACACAAGGTTGTGCCCCACAACGTTTGATAAAAGTTTGAGGCAAAATGTACTTTAACTAGCGGGCCGCAAAAAGAGTATCGAATGCCGATTGTTGGACAGCGCTGGAATTCAGAGAATTAAATTAATTAATGTATTCAGGGAATAAAACTGGCAGGTTATGAAAGAGACTATGATCATGCTAGTGTCACCAAGACGGTGGCGTGGGGGGATGCTGTTGTGTATTGTTATCATCAAAAAGTCAAACAATCGTGAAATCCGATCGTTTAAAATGATTGAAAAAAGTTCCGTCGAGTACGAAGACTTGTTTCAATCGTCAATTTTGAAACTCGTAGTATATAGTAAAATTGTTTGTCTTAAGCTATGAAAACAAGAAAATGACTCGTGGGAAACTGTCATCAATTGCTCCAGACCTGGCCTGCAGGGCGCGCACTATCTCCTCGTCGCGTTTTGCAGATGTCTCTGCCTCCAAAAGGCGTTCCAGCCGCACGCGCACATCCTCCAGTTCGCGCAGACGTGCCTCTTCCTGTCGATGAACCACCTCCAGTTCACGCGCCGCACACTCGGCTGCCTCACGCGCCTGCAAGCACATGCGTGCAAAATCATACTGCATACGACTTCCGTTGCACAGAAAAAAGTAACATTATTTGAGGACTCTTCTGTGAATAGAAAAGTTTCCAAATGAGGCACCTCAGTATAAGAGAGAAAAATTCTCACAATCGTCACTGGGCTATTGGTTTTGTGAGAAACATCAAATTGCAATGAAATACTCGTCAGAAAATTCTGATAGTAACACTTTTTTTAATGGGGCTTAAGGGCTCGCCAACATCAAGGTCATTAGAGCCCTTAATAACCCTATTCTCTTAGTAACTACAAATCGTATATTTTCACAACCACGGCGAAATCTGGAGCGCACTCGAAGAATATGTTCGGCATTTTCTTTTTGTACTCTTTCGAAGAATACTTTATGAAATAAATAAACGTCTATCGCAGAAAAGTAAGAACTGGAGTTTGCATTGCTATCGGTAATAGAATCTATTTTAAAAAAAGTAAACCTAAAATCCTGAGATTCAAAATCTCTCAAAAAAAGAAAAGAAAACAATAGGACCCGAAAAGCCAATTTTGCTAAACATTAATTGGTTCGAATCTATAAAATGAGCCACGTCTCAATCCTTATATACACATTTATCCAGGATTAAGCTTCCCTTTACCTGGATTATATAGGAATAATAAATCCAACAATCTATAAACACGAAACATATAAAACTTCTGACATCACCACAATTTAGTAGGCAGAGGATGTTAAAAATAACAAATTGTGTCCAAAAATATTGCTCTTGGTAATAAATAAAGGAAGCTCAATGCTTCGGCTTAATTTTTTTGAGTTATAAAATTGTTAATTTTGAACCTCCGAGGATCTCTCGATTTGTGAATGTGCAAAGACTCACCATCTTCTCCGCGCGCAGTTGCGCTCGCGTTTGTTCCATGTCTTGCAGCGTGGAGCGTCGTCGCACCGCTTCTTCGCGAAGACGCGCGGCTTCCGCGTCACGCAGCGCTCGTCGTCTCGTAGCCTGCAGTCGCTGCCAGCCATCTCGAGCCCCGCTGTGTGCAATCGCAGTGCGAAGAGCTGCTGCCCATTGCAGACGGCTCCTGCGGACATGTATTTTTTTTTTTTTAATATTTTACTTAAGGTCGTTCTTAAGGTCATTCTGCCGAAAGAGAACAGCCTTAATATTTTAACAGCCTTAAAATTTGTACATGGACACAATAATACATGCGTGTCCTAGGTATTAAAATATAACTCGCCGGTCATTTAAGAAAGATAATTACTTTAACTAAAATATAACTACTAAAAATGTTACAAATTACCTGCGCCTTAGGACCCTTGATCGGAATCGATGCGATTGCCCCTTAATTGCCTCCGGAGAGTAAATTAGTTTGTTCTCCTCGACGTAGTCACACGCAGTTTGTACTGCTTTTTTAACAAAAATATATTTATTTATTTATTTACTATTTAATATTCGTATGAAATATTTTCTGATGAGAAAACAATTTATTATCGAAAATAAATTACTTTCCGAATATTTAAAAAGTCTGAATTTCTTAAATACTGTAGTTGAAAGTCTTTATTAATTTTTAAAATAATTGTTGATAGGGATTACCGGGCATTCTAAGAATTATTTGACTTTATATTCGATCTTGTTTGTGGATTTAAATTCGGAGAAGTCCCCTGCATTGTCTTCGACGTCATGAGGATTCCTCGACAACACTGCACTCGCTACTCACGGCACTCGACGCTCCATGGCGAGTGCTACTTATAACCTAGGACAATATACTTCTCTTGTACAAATATTACAGTTCTAAACAAAAATATTTCCTTTTCTTTAGTGAAAAATAGAGAGTTAGATCATTCTTTATTTCTTCATACCGAAACATGTGGCTTTTCTTGGGGAGACCACGAGCCTCTAGGTGGCAGAATAAAAGGGATGTGGGTATGAGGAAAGCAGCGGGGCCAAATAATCTTAATGGCAAGTCATGCTACTTTCAAACAGAATCAACTGATTTTATATTACCGTCTTTCAAAATAACTATTTGCTACAAGTTAGATCGTTATAACTTATTATTCATGAAACTATCGTGCAAAGCAATATATCAACAAAAAATATTATTAGACCTTCCAATGGTTTGACTAACATTAACCGGCAGAACGAGTTTAACGGTGCCTTGTATTCAACCTAAATCATACTTTGAGGGAAGGAATTGGGAAGGGTTTGCTAGGTAAATTAGGAATTTGGTACCGAAACGAAAAAGGCAGGAAAACATTTTAAATATTTAATGTTGGTTACCTCACAGTAGGAGAACAGTAGGAGTCCGTAGTTCCAAATAATAAAGTTAAATAAAATGTACTAGTTTATATACATAATTTTTTATGCCACGGTACATAACAAGCTACACAAGTTTACTAAACACACACATGCTATCTTACAAATTATAGCAAAAATCTACGACTATGTGCATTCTGTTAGTTCTCTCACCTGTGGTCGGGCGCCGCCAATTCAATGGTGCGATCCTTGGTGGTAAGTACAAGCCGTTGCGTTGTTCCCGTCACGTGAGCTCCGCCTCCGCTGTTAATTCCGCCACCACCTTCGCCACCACCAGCATCCACTCGGCACTGCGGATCCAGCGGGATCACACCACACTGTTCACGACCACGTGCCTGTACATCAGTTACACATTGCGGTATTACTAATTAACATTCCACATCAATAGGTATGATGGATCCTTGTGGGCATCCCTATTTAACAAGAGCAAATTTGCGGTAGCGAAGTTGATGTTTTCTTTTTGGGGAGACTGCAGTGGCAGTGTTCCCCAAACGATTATCTCTATTGTGCGCTTTCTTCTGTGTTTTCCAAGAAAACAACAAAGAGGTGGATAAAGAAGAGAAGGGGAGATGATGAATGGTAGGAGAAAATAAAGTAGCTTCATGAAACCTACCGCAGGACCGCCTTGTCTATTACGCCAAATTCTAATTGGATGAAACGGTACTTGAACTGTCGTACCTCGAAACTGGTTGACGAGCTCAGAAACCGTAACACCACGAATACAAATCAATACAGAAAAGATACTGATTCAGTACATCAGAAAGAAGACGGTTAAAAGGGACTAAATGGAGGAAATAATTTTATAAAAATATCGCAATGGTTTGTCCACGAAGAGAATAAGCAGCGAAAAAAGCGGGGAAACAGGGTATCAAGAGTCTTTTTCGATAAGTAATCTATTCATTGTCTTTTCGGTCTTTAGGGTGGACTGATCGCAAACTATACGAGATAAAACAATGATAAGTAAAAACGGAATAGGTCTGTATAGAGCGTAAATATTTTATTGACTTTTTCATTCTTTAGAAGTTATGTCTGTTCTCAACTCTTTTCGTGTCTCCGTTTTCCTTTCATATTACCTTACATATTAGGATTATTCTACAGAAATGGGGAAATAAATGTCCACAATTCCCTATCCCGTTAGGTTTAGATTTTCAATATTTTAATTTTGTTGCTAGAACAACATATTGATACAAGTGAATTCATTTAACATAATCAAATTCAATGTGCATGACACATTATAATTCATTCACGACTGTTTCCTCACTCCTTTGTCATTTCATGTCCCACTCCTTTGTTATTTTTTGAAATTCAAGCGTAACAAGGTAAAGATGGTCTTACAGGAGCGTCTGATGTGGTGACAATCCCGTGGGTTCCCGCCAAAACCAATGAAACTTGCTTCATTGTTCAATAACCTCAGGTGTTTTGTGTACACACGTTGGATCTGTTGAAAACGTGACGTGATTGTTCATGGAAGTGCTTGTCCTTTGTGTGCCGCAAATTTTCCCATTTCCTTAGAATCCCCCATTTGTTGAGTTATGATAAAAAGGTGAAATATTCTTGAATGTACACAATATGTAAAAAAAAAACAGTAAACCTTCATAACCTTTAAATTTTCTGTCCTACTCTCAAACAACTTACCTTGAAGTAGCTGAGCTCAGTCGGTTGCAGAACGAACCAATATTCTCTCATCGTCGGCAATAAGTAACCGCGTTTCTGTAGCACTCCCTAAGAAATAAAATAAGTATATTTTAGTGGAAAAAATTACAATATATTATAAATAAAACCTTTCTCTATCTCCTACTACTCTTAGTATCACTAACTCTTACTATTACTAACTACTCCTACTAACACATCCACGTGGGCCCAGCTAAGCGACCCACCCACTAACATTAGCCCTACCCCACCTCCTGCATCCTGTTACCCCATGTAGATAAGCTTCAATGTCGCGATACATTTCCCATTTACAAATACTACATTAAAAAATGCCGACTTGCATTGACGATCTATGAAACGTGCTTCCAAGGTATAATCTTCTATTTACGTCCAAACAACGTTTTCACGAGAAAAAAATCATAATAAATAATGTGTTATTTGTTCAAATAACACTGCATGATATATCGATCCAATTCAATGCATACCCTACCTGCTTGAGAACGTCCAACAGATACGTCTGATGCAACTCGTCGACTGCCTCCCGCAATCCGGCCGCATCCGCTGCGGCAGGGGCTCCGAGTAGTCGCGCTTCCAAAAGCGCCACGAACGTCGTGAAGCGGAAAGCGCCCAGAGCGGCAGACAGCGCCTCGAAGTCAGCAGCGTCCCAAGGGAGTCCAAGAGATTGCACCAACGCCGCAGCCACAGCACCCACCTCGGATGGTGAGGCCAGCACCTGTGCGAATTATCAACGTCATGGAATCCTATCCTATACTATTAAGATGTGTATTAAGATATTAAACCCATCCCGCTTTAAATAGACAACAGTAAATTCTTCAAAATTCAATTTCACATTTACCTCATAACATATCGAAGAAATGTACATAGCAAATTTACACTTGACAAATGCATGTAAGGGATGTTAAACATTATTGTAAAACCACGATTTTCAAATATTTGTTTGTAATATTGATAGAGATTTTTATGTGTTTCTTTCTCTATTTTAACAATTTTGAAGAAATTCACAGAGTCGATGTTTTGGGGGATGAAAAAGTGATCTGGTCTCATTTATGAGAGGATTGCATTAGTACTTAATTAATATCATAAAATAAGTTTATTATGGTTTCCAAAGAAATGACAAATTATTTAATTTTGTACATTGCCGATGTCTAAATGAAAAAATCAAGATGTATACAGTATAAGGAAATATAAATGTTTAGTATTTACTGTCTCTGTATTTGAAAGCAGTAGTTTCAGAAGGTGAAAGTGGAAATATACCACTATTAAGAAATATTTATCTGACTACTTGTGATCTCGCTTATCAAGATGATTTTGTTTCGGGTGATTGTTAAAAGAATACGTGAAGTTTGAATCAATAGTTCATTAATATACGAGTATTAATGATGGAAAGAAACAGTAGAAAAATAAAGAAATTGAAGGACTTTTATAAAAATATTTACTGCAAATGGAAAATGTGTCTTTAACGTGTAAAATAAAGCAATTAAAAAAAATCATTTACTCTTAATTGTTTGTCCGGAAAACCCAGACTCAAATCATGCAGAATTTCGTGCTTTATACAAAGAATATAAGATTTTTTCCAATGAAACTTAAATAACTCCACTCAAATGCTGATGGTCTATAACCCGTGAACCAATAATTCCAGCCAATAGGCTCTATTGATTTCTAGGAGTTCTTTATAACATACGGCCAAAAAATAAACATTTTTTAAACATAAGTACTGCATGCCCATTGATGTAGAACTCTATGAATCTTTACCTGAACACGACAACAAATGAATGTAAGTCAGTAATATAAGGTTTACCCTAATGCTGTTCAGAAAAAAGGTCGTTCATTGAATACTTCAAACAGAACCATTTAAACAAAATATTTCGTACATGGAAACCAATAAAATCATTTTTAAATAGATATGTGTTAAATGATGCAACAGAATGGATATTTCAAAGTATATTACGCAACGAAAAGATATTACCCAAGACGAACAAATTTTTAATCGATACATGATGTGATACACCCTGACTACGAAACCAGAAGGTCTGCGACGAGTTTTTTGTTAAATTTTCTTTTCATTGGAGAGTTGGCAAGGTGGTTCGGACCGTCGATTTCCGTAATTTGTTTCCTGCATTAGTCTGTTTGTTTTCTGCATTTCCTGCTTAGATAAAATTTAATAGTACGTTCGCACAGTAAGAATATTACAATCAATTATTTCAAAATCTTAGTTACAGAAATGTTAAACATCCATTACAGGCGTTTGTAAAGTGTAAATTTGCTATGTACATTACTTCGATGTGTATGTTACCTCGATATACAAAAATGTGCTATATCAGTACGCATGTTCTATTATTTCTGTGAAACACTTAATTATGTTAGTCAGTCTTTTCTTTTATTTCTGGCGTTCTATTTTCACTTGAATTCAAATATATTCCGTTTCAAAAGATTCTCTAAAAATGTTGGAATTCCATAAAATGAACGTGTAGTACGAAAATATGATGAGTTCCATTCATTGGGAACACCTTTTTCTAACCTGGGTTTAGGGTTTAGGGTTTAGGGATGAGGACTATGAGTTTTTTAGTCATTAAAAGCAAAAACGAGCCCTACCATGAATTTCAAATTCATAAAATCACCGACGTTACAACTTCATTCCGAATTAAAACGAAGTATATCAACGCGCTAATAGCACACAGGGAATCCCAGCCCAACAGATGCTCTTCACAGGGACAGGATTTGACGTATTATCTTGCCGGAACTACGCACTCCGTCAGCTGGGAAACACATGGCAACCCGTAAAGATTTTGCTTACTTCTCTTCTACAAACCAAGTCTATTTACAGGGAAAACATGATTTGTGATATGTAAATAAATTTATTGAAAAAAATAAAAGTTATATACTGCGTATGACTACGTGGAGGACAATAAAAACTAATTTACTCTCTGGATGCAAGCACGGAGCCATCCTACCAATTCCGATCAAAGGCCTGAAGGTAGAGGCATATTGAAAATTTCTTAGATAAGAATAACAAATTAGCTACATGTTATAATATCAACAAAATACCAACAAATTTGTATTTAATAAAAATAAATAAAAAAGATAGTTCACAAATACGTAATATTACCGAACATTTTTTTAAATTTATATCTGTAACTGATAGTCAGTTTCCTTGTATATGTTGCTTTTGCAAAACAAGGATCTCACACTGTTTCTCTTCAGTTGAACACTATGCTGCACCTCACTGGCGCTATAGAGGAGTTGCCCGTCCTTTGCCAGAATGAAGGAGGGTCCATCTCCTATTACCTATAGATTATTCGTAACATATTGCTTGTAAATCTTAATTATTAAAATAACTTTAAATTCGAGATGAATTATTAAAATACATCGCCGCCAGTACGTACCTTCTATTTTTTTGTATTAGTATTTCGAGTTCCTAGAACTTTTGCATTACCGAAGAAGGTTTTTGGTTTTTAAACTTTTGTCCTTTTTTCTTCATTTATTCTAAATTCATCACATTTAACGTGCGTAACATGTTTAATTTAATTTTACATTTAAAATAAATTCACAAATCATATATAATATTGTCTCCATTTTGTTTGAAACCCTCTTTGCTGTAGTGTTAGCGTATGTCGTAAATAAGGTAACTATGTGCTTCCATATTAGTATTTTTTTTAATAAATTTTATTCGATTTCATAAAATTCTTAATACACAACAAAATCTTTTTCCCTCATGAGTACCTCTCATTCTCTATTTCTTTCATGAAATCAGCAAGTTACGTGTCTCACAAAATACTTAAAAGAGATGCGTTTTCTTTCTTCGAAGATGCCTGTTTCCATTGTTATTTAGATATGAAGGTTACCAAATTATTATTATTATTATTATTATTATTATTATTATTGGGTCGTGATTATGAACAGTCTTTCTTTATTTTGATAACATGAACAACTAGAATGAGTTTAGATATTGGCAATTTCTTTACAGTACTCGCAATAGATAACCTACCATGATAACGAGGATGAGGTTAGAGTGGTGTGATTATATAAACATTCCCACTCGAACCATATTATTATATCGAACCATTCCGCCCTTAACTGTTACACTTCAAGAATCACAAGTTTCATTTAAAATCCTCGCATTTAAGCTCGATCCCTGTGGATCACCCTCTCGTGACTTACCTGGAAATGATCCGACTGATCAGCGGGATGCAGTTCAGAGAGTAAACAGAAAATTCGGAAGAGTTGGTAGACGCAGGGGTCAGGGAAGACGGGCGCTTCACGGCGCAGCATGCGAGTGCGGCACACCAGCCAGCACACCTCTTCCACACGCGCTTCACAAGCTCGCAGTTCTCGTAAAGGAAGAGATTCCGGCAGCGACGAGAACACCTGCACATCAACAACATGTAAGCCATGAGATAAGTATAGTTTATTGTAACGTAACGTGAATACATATGTGGTATAAACTTAATTTCTAAATTAAAAACTAATAGACGAGAAACATTTCTCATATATTTTATACGGTACACATACCATGTCACTGCAAGTTCTATTCTTCTTGAAATTTTGATATGGGTCACAATAAATAACTCACTTCCCATGCGCTATTCCCATTTTTTTTTCGTGAACATGTATATGAACTTACATGCTAATGCTGATTTAGGATTTGCATATAATCGATGCAAGTACTATAAAGCCTTGCATGTATATAAAAAGGCATATATTTTATGGTAATTATTAACATTCAAAACTTCAAAGAAGATAACCCATTCTCCATAGATTTTCGAACTTAATCCATGCTCCGTAAAAGTTGTTTCACCAAATAATAATGTAGAAAATAAGCGCATGTAACAGTAATTTAATCGTTTTATCAACGAGAAAAGATTATACGAAATACAATTTTCAAATTTGTATACAGACAAATACGTGATGTATAACGATGAAATTATCTAAAATTATTCTATTAATAACACGTATTACAAACTAGAATAGACATCCCAACTTTGGAGGAAAAAGTATTAGTCAGAACTGACAGGATGTCATTTATCCTGTTCCACTCTTCGAAAGTTCTCTTTTCGAGTGTGACTATTATTACTAGATTTAATCTTACTTGTAAGAGAGATGGGAACGGAGATGGATTCGTTTATGATACAAAACAGACGAAGGAACGTTACTAGCTATTTTACTGTCACGTAGTTACAGGGCCATAACCAGTCGTTGTATCACGAAAGCGTTTCGCCTTGGACGTAATTGTTTATGACTTTGATTTGACACGTTATTTCATAACTTTTCTATACGAACAATGGATGCTACGACTCTTGGAGAAACGGATTGTTTCTCCAAGAGGCATGCGTTGCAAAATGTACGAGGTGGCAAGACACAATTTTCTCTTCAACGTATCAATAATATATTTCTGTTATTGTTAAGAAGCATAGATGGTGTCGCATCAGTGCATACGAAAATACACATTTAAACGTAAATGTGACGACTTAAACTAACATAAGAACAAAATACAAGAAGTAATTACAATGGTATACGAAATATCATAAAATACGATAACTAATTACAATGGATTCATAAGTTAATTTGGATTTAATTATTTAAGTAAGTTAATTTGGATTTAATTATTTAAGTTTTTTTAATATACTCATCTATTTGAGCCGGATCCAATTATTGGCACTAAAAGTAAATTATTTGGTTAATGAAGAAAACTGCAATTATGTATCATCTTGGAGTTAGTTTTTATTTCCTTATATTTTATTAATTTGATGAACTGAATATTTTAGCTAACATTTTTCGTTAATTATAAATCCTATATTTTTAATAAACTAATGTATACGTTATTACGAGCCTTCTACTTTGTCCCGTCATTCCTTTAAAATTGTGGAAACGACTGAAATGGAGAAATGAAGAGAAGTAAATCCGGAGATGAGAATCAGAGCGGTTGTCGACCTTCCCTACGAATAACAAAATACGAGTTTGACTTCTACAACCAGGTAATAAAAGATATTTTGACGCCGTGCCAACATTCTAGATCCTCTAATTAGGGATTATTCGTGGCAATCAAGGGACTAGCTCATTTCCTACATTAAAACCGGATAACCACAGCTTCTGTTAAAAAACCTTCTCGTTCACAAAACGTGTACGTGATGAAATGGATCATGTGCGGGACTCTTGATTTGAGGGTAATTAGGTATGTGGAGGTGTTATTTTATGAGCAATATGAACTGATTTCATTTAATTATATCTAGACTCACTTCGAGTGTCAAGTAGAATTAATTTGTGGAATATATCACAGAACACTAATATTGAACATTAACTAACACAAAAAGAAATATTATAACTCAATATATTATATTATACTGTATTATATATTATACTGAGCACGCACGTCTTAACTCAAATAAATTCTTCGACTTTGTACAAATATTAATTCTCTAATCATTGAAATCTAACCTAAAATGTCATTCACTAATATTCGTGGTTTGGCAGTGTTTGTGTGAAACATGCGTTTTTTTTGCGTATCCTTAATTCATTTCGCTGAAGTAAAAAAGAAATTAATTTAAACATACAAAAATTATTTATTTGGCCAGCATCACCTCTGAACAAATCGGAACGAAACTTTCAAGGTAGTTAGGTTTCAATTCCTTTGGTTATTTCGGGGGGAAACGTAAGGTAGGTTTCATTGTGATATGATGTCACAGATTGAAGCTAGAAAATAAAATCCAAAAACAGAGCAAAAACTGATTGATTATAGATATATTAAAGATACATAGAACAAAATATTGAGTCGTACTTTTTCATCCCATTGTTCTGATTCCACCATATTTTTTAATCTATATTATTTTATATATTGTCACACATAAAATACAGAGATTGTAACATTATAATTGTCAAAGTAATACAAACATTTAGAGTTATTAAATAAAGATAAGAGAATTTTAATATAGAAAATAATACGGGGGAATCACGGTCAAGGGATGAAAAGAATATGCTGCGTTTAATTACAAAAAATATATTTGAGGTAAACTTTAACAAAATATTTCGAAAGGAAAGTATAGATTTAGTGACAAAACATAGGGATATATTAGGTAGTGTAACTAGAGCATTAGAACTAATGAGGGAATGTTTATGAAAATGTCATATAAAGTGTAATAGTTGATCACTGTCTAAATGAAGATCATATAAAATGAAAAGGGAAGAAATTGAGATTTTGGATAGAAAAATTTCCGGAAATGATACACACATGAGGTTTTATATGTTAAATACGTCCCAAATTTTTCTTAATTTATGCATAGATACTAAAAAGTTATCAAATATTATTGTACACTCGTGTATATTTACATACTACTGTGGTTTATTTTTTTCTCATCATGTAAGTTTGCTCTAACAAAGTTGTGATTTGTGTACCTGAAGACCCAAATAGGGGTCGAAGCGGAGTACTAGAAATAAAATAAATAATAAATTTTCAAAAAACGTGTTTTTGTTTCCTTTTCCTCCTTTGGTGCTGCAAGAGTTGAAATATGAGGGAACACTTGTCTAGTGTTAACGTATGTGTGACAGCGGCAACGTTCCTCTTTCCGGTGCACTATCTCGTGCGGCGGAAATTCCTTTTTGGCAGCATTGATAAGGATGGGACGTAGAAGCACGTGTATTTTTTTTTTTTTTCGTTCGCGCTCAAGTCAAGCTTTGTTGTTTAATGCAATAAAAATTAACTGCACAATGTTTTTATAACTGATAAAAGTTTTGTGTATATGTAGAAGCCCGGGACTTCTTGTTCATATTATTCTTAAGGCAAAAAACAATTTTTTTGTTAATTATTTATTGTTTATTGAAGGACATAAGGAACTGATTTGATAAAAATAATTATACATTAAGATGAACAAGGAATGGGAAGTGCTAAGAGTATGGTTTCATTTTCAGCCCTGTTTGTGTACTTGCCACAGTTGAAACAAATTTTTAATCCAATAGGACAAAACTACTACATTTTAAAAGCAACATTTTCTATTCCTCCGAAGGCCTGAAAGTTAATGGTGAAAGTTTAAAATCTATCAAAAAACGTATATTTTTAATACATTTAATTCTAAAATCGAATAAGAAGTTAAATTAACTTCGTAGTGATATCCCATTTTTAACAGTTGGTTGAAAATGCAATACCTACAAATAGTTATTTTTGAGAAATAGTACGTAGGATAATAATAGTAATAGAAATAATAATTATTATTAAAATAGTAAAATTGTCAAAAAGCAGTTAAAACTGTATGCTATATAATTTTTTGATGTATACAAAAATAGTTGCAGTGCGTATCATGATGTGGGAGGCAATGCAATAAGATTTAGCAATTGGATAAAGTAAATACTGCAATACAAGATGTAGTATTTAATCTTTCTTTCTCTTACATCCAACTCATCATTTTCGTGCTTGTATAGTTTCTTCTTTATTTCAAGTGGTCATCAGATTTATTAGGTCATGTCAACATGACACCGAATGCAACTAGAATTCTAAAATTTACGAGCTTCCACGAACTTGTAAAGAAAACTCTAAAAGAAACCTGCAAAACATACAATTTCGAACGGATCTCACTAGATTTTCAAATACAAATCACCTACTGTATTTCTATGCTAAAACACGTCTGTGATCGTTTTATGTAATCGGGTGTCATCAAAGAATATGTTTTTACAAAATCCTTTTTCAATGTGAGCACCGCAATACGAATTACAGACATGGAAGATTTTTTTATTAATATTCTTTTATTAAATTACTACATTTAATTTGTTATTTCAGTACGTTATTCCTATTTTTTCATTTTCTGGATATTCCTCTTTTTAATCAAACATAAACATTTTATATATTTTAACTCACAACTTCCGAGTACCAACTCGTGGAGGAGTGTTTGCATTCGTCAACGGTCAGGTGAAAATTGTGACGGACCGGGACTCGAACCCGGGACGCAACTTTTTTATATATTTATTGCTTTAAATGTAACAACAATTTTTACGGTATTTTTATTTGTAATTTACTTTTTTTTGTGTTTCAATTTTAGAAAATGATGCGTAGATGGTTACGAGTTTGAAGGAATGCATAACATGATTGTTAACAACTTATTAATTAATATTCAAGGCTCCACAAAGGAAAATTCGTGTCATGAAATGTAAAAATAATTATGCGTAACTACCATATTAGTTACATATTACTTTTGTATAAACTAATAGTTGTTATGCAGATTAGTAAAAATGGATCGCCTATCGGTAATAACCAATCACTAATTTGCATAATATTTGTAAATAGAGGGATGTATGTATAATAGAAGAATTATTTTATTGTTCTTTAAGAAATTTATTCCAAATATCCCACTTTATTGTAAAACCTATCTTGTGATGGCGAGTCGAACGAAGTTTCATTTACTAAAAAATGATTTTAATAGCAGAGGACTTAAACCTTCCTAATCTAGCCTATCTTCTCCGAACTTTTGCAATTAATATATTAAATGTAATTATTAATGTCATACGAGTATAATTCGCAACCCAGGAAATTTGAGCTATGACCAGTTAATTGACCTTTCTTTCATTCTTAGACTGCCCGCATATTACTCTTTACGCTGAAACGCTCAATTGCTAAAACTCACTAGTTCCATTACCTACAACGCGACGCCGCGCTACTGCAGTGAACGTAACAAGAGGTAAGTGGGCGACGCTTGCCAAGGTTGACGCCATCGTCTGAGGGTCATTAGACCAGAGAATATGAAGGCACGGGCGAAGAGAGAGAAAGAGTGTGTTAATGGAGGGAGGAGAAAAGGGAACAGACTATTTCTGTACAGATGAGTGCTATGGCGCGCCAATGCCAACACCACCTCCGTCACCAACGAATTCCACCACCACCTTCACTGGAGGAGCCTTCACGCGAATGATATCTTGCAACTGGTGAAGGTCTCTTGTACGAAAAGCAATACCACTCGATAATAAGACCAGGAAAAAATTGAACAAGTATTTAAAAATAGATTTATTTCTGGCTACACCATAAAACTCACTTATTGGCTTGTTCCAAGTAAACGAAACGTAAAATAATACATCGAAAACTTTTCAATTTATACGATTACTAAGTTATTTTTTTCTATTTTGAGAATGTTTTCTATTTTTTATATATTGTCCCTTAAGTGGACATTTCTTTATAGCGAACATTTTTTCATTCCTCGATCCATTATCGATTTTTTTTTAAACTTCTGTTTCTCCACTAATGATGCTCGCTATTCAAATATTGGATTTCTAAGGCAAACGTGAAGAAGGTAAAATCAATATTCTTATGCCTATTATTTTTGCTAACTCCATTCCACTAATGCACTCTACACTTCTTTGACATAAGTTTCCCTAAAGCGGACACTCATCAATAGCGGACAAATTTCATGGACCCGTGAGTGTCAGTTATAGAAAAGTTAATTGAATGTGTTATATCAAAGAATAGATAAATCTGTATGGCAGATAAAAATGAAAGATAACTTATTTTTATTTAAAAAATCAAATCAAGCAGTGGAAACAAAGTAACTAAAGATTTTTTTTTTCATTCTTTGACAAAGACCACAGACCCCAAATAATATTCTTTTACACTAAAAACATGCTTCGTACACTAGAATTATGATTTTTGGAAATTAACAAGTTTTTGGAGTTGAGCTCAATAAAAATTCCAAAAATTAATTTTCAACCCTCAAAACTAAATAAGAAAAACTTTTGTGTAAATTGGAGGTCTCAGTCTAAATACTTCTGACATAGTGGGTGTCATCATATCTAAAAGCATCATCAAGTATTTTAACAACCTCTAACATCTCTATCCTCACATCTGTTCCCTCTCCAACGACTTCTCCCTCCTCCCGATTTTATCAGCTGTTCTGGGTGTCATGAATGGCATAGTCGAAGTTGTGCAAGCAGTTTCTCGGTCGTGGGCGACACACTTCATTGATTAGAATGTTGGTCTCTGCAGAGCCATTACCATGAATGAATACGATGGTGAAGAAACAAGTGACTCATGTTTCAACTAGAAGAGCATTCCAAAGCCGGTCCTCGTTATTTTGCCCCTCCCCCCCCCCACTACTCATTAAATTTTACTCCGAAATCAGTGTTATTGAATACATTTTTACACGTGTCCAGTTAATAGAGAATTTTTGCATAACGTTCACGCAGCCTTACAGTGGCAGATCTAAGGGGGGGGGGGCTAAGGAGGTTATTGCCTCCCCCATTGGATCTGAACTTTCAACAGATAATATTGAAATTGATAAAATGTATCTTTATCCTTTAATATGTTTTAGCCATTTTAACCAATTAATAAATTTGGTCACTATTTAATGAATTGTTAATAATCTATTTGATGAATTAACGTATTATATTAAAATACAAAATCAATTTAATATTTACAATAATATTTATAATAAAATTTATAACAATATTTGTAATAATATTTATAATATCTGCCCTTGAGTACGGTCTAGGACCGCCACTGCTTCCTTGCGTACGGTATACGTTACGTTGATGACACTAACCGCGAAACGCACATGAAAAGAACTAGTGTGATCGACGCATTTTGCTTAGCGTACCTTCGACTCGAACCACACTAAAAATTGTATATAGAAAAAACTACAAGTGTATACAAGTACGAGAAAACTGCACTGTGAGTACACTAGCACGTGCTCATACGGTACACACAACCAACAAACCTCTAGCCTACCTTCTCAGATATCAACATAACCTTAAATCCAGACCGTAATTCACCATGAACCCTTTCACTAGCGAACCACTAACATTATACGCAAATAGAGACGTTGTAACTTACTACGCTAAGAACGTTAGCGTACCACTATCATCTGAGCATGCTAGTAGACAACTTGCATGTGAATAGCGTATACGGTAGCTCTTAGGTACGCTATGCAAAAACTCTGTTTCATAAGTAATACATGTACCGTTTGCAAAATACGAGATAATAAAAATATGAATTTATAAATTGATACGATTTATAACGATATTGATAATGGTTTTTCAAATTGAGAGTCCATGCCTTGGTATTTGGTAACGTCATTCCACGCTTTGGTTTCCTTATGGAAATCAATTTCAAACTAAAAATGATAATAGAAATGAGACTTCAGCTTTGGTGCCTCAAAGTGCGCTTCGCCTCCCCCTACCCAACAACTGCTTGCGTTGCTTGCACTTCGAACCAGATGTGGGTGCTAAAATATTATATCTACACTCTATTTCATATTTTCCTTCTATTCTTAAAACTATAGAAGAGGAGTATATAAACGAGACTATAATGCGACATTTTACTTCTTGCTTTCTTGTTCATGCCCGGTGAATTTTCAAACAGGAATGAAGTGAAAGAAAAATTATGACGCATGCTAAGAAATAAACGAAGTCTTCTGAAAATTCAAAGAAAATGCAAGGACTATACTTTGAATTTTTTTCCAAATATCCTAGGTTATTAGTATAAAGGAATAATCATGTTACGTCGAATGAAAATGGGAGACGGGACCGGGATTCGATTTTCCCATTTTCATTCGACGTAACATGATTAATCTGTTACCTGGCGGCGAGGTTCACCGTAATCTAAGAGATTTCTATATAAAGTAATAAGCTATATTTTTAAGAAACAGAAATTATTTCAAAGTGTTTTCAACAGTACAAGAAGTTAGTTTCTATACACGTGGAACGAGAATAAAAATAGGTCCAACCATTTTGTCACCACCGTTGCACAAAAACGGACTCTCAAGCAGAAATGGAATGTTAATAATCTATTTTTCTCTATTTAGGACTGTAATATCTGTACTACCTTAGACAAAATGTTGTTTTTAAGCGTTTTTTACCATTTCAAGAAAAACGACGACCAGTGGGGGATCCAAGAGGACGCATGCCCCTTCCAAATCGTAATAATAAAAGGAAGTGTTTTTCTTCGAAAAAAATTCTGTATGTCCGTTAAAAACAACGGTCTAAATAAAAATTTGGTAAACAAACGAATTATTTCAAAAATATAATTTTTAAGGGATATTTTTATGAAAGTTGCAATATACGATAATGAATTATTTATGCAGAAAGAAAGAAAAAGAAAGAATACATTATTTATGGAAAGAAATGTCTTAAATTGCAATATCAAGAAGTCAATCTTTTTAAATTCCGGCAGAAGGACCCGCACACCCTAGTATTTGAATTGAATTGAAAAGGGCTTCATTTGTTATTTACAAGATGGTTACAATATAGTATAGTTTTGGCGGGGCTGAGGGCCCGTTCGCCTGTGATTTGGCCCTGTAGTTGCCCTGGTATTCACTTGCCTTACAATATCCTGGTATTCACTTGCCAGTTACACCTTCCACACTTTCAGTCATATTCGTTTACGATCTAGTAATATATTCTAACGTTGACGAAACAAAATAAAGTTTAATTTACGTAATTCACCCTAAATATGAATATAATAGAATTAAAATTTTACGGCTACTGGTGTGTTCGTCAAGCACCGTTGGGAACCAACTGTCAAGACAAGGAACATATTTCCATATTCTTACGTATTTACACATATATACTGAGTTACACAATATACAATACTCTATCTCTAAGAATTATACATATTTTCATATTACAAATCACTACATATTTACAAACCACTTTCTTATTTCTTTATTTCACTTTTTCATTTGTTACAATCATCTTTTTTCATTTCATCATCCACCAGAATTAAGGGACCTGTAACGTAATTAAGGAAGGCCGGCAGAATCATTCTCATCCACTACTTCTAACTCAGCAATTATTTTATCTCTCTTTCCGCTAACTGTATTGAAGAAATTTCCAAGGAGTTGCACTACCGGTGACCGATTATCGCTCATGACTTCTATACCTAACGTTACATCTCGCGGTCTATCGCCAAAGTTTCCCTCCCGTAGCCAAAGTTCCCTAGATCGTTCAGTTGCAACGCACTGTAACAAGATATGTATCCAGTCCTCATATTCTTCGCAGAGTGGACAAATATGATTCAATAGAATTCTCTATTCTTAGTTTCCAACCCCCAAGTCTGAACCATGCGTAACCCGCTCTCGCGGTTTTGTTTAGCAAGGCAATGCAAGTCTTCCTCCCCCAATGACCGGCAACTACTACCTGAACTATTAGTGAATGTTTTTCTAATCTATTTATTACAGTTATCTGTTTTTCATGATTATTTTATGCCAATTTTATTTCATTCAAATCTGCTCTGTAATTGTCTATGTATAATTCTTTGTCCCACATGTTTCTGAGACTTAATAAAAGTGTTTTTATCTTTCCCCTCCAACCTCTTTCTGCTCTTTGTTCGAAACAATGTTTCACAACTTCATTCCTAGTAGCATTCTTGATTTCTAGTCAGTGTTTAAGCGCACTTAATTTCAAAATTACATCTAGTGAATATTCTCCAATCTCTCATCTTACTCCGCAGTTTGCAGTGCTTCTCGGAAGGCCGAAAACCTCTTTTAAATATACATTCTGTAATGGATAAAAAAAATGGAGTTGTTAGTGTTTCCCCAAATTTCGGCCCCATATGCAATCACAGGTATAACTAATGAACTGAACATCATGTCTGTGAGTCTAGGTGATATTTCGGGTACTTTAATTGCAGATTTCCGCATTTCGTTCAAAGCGAATATTCCCTAACGCTTTGCTATCTCTTTATATCTATACTGGTTCAAGTTCATAGATTTTATTTATCTTTGTGCCCCGCTGGTATTTATTTTTATGGCTCCCTCCCAAAATCAAATCCTGGATCCGCTCCAGAGCACGACTACGCTGGCGCATTCTCGGACGTAGCCCATGTACCCGGAAAATTAGTCTCCAAAATGTAACTTAAAAAGATAAAAATGTACCGACATGAATGCAATTTTAATATTCTGGTTGTTAATTACACATCGCGACAATAAGTACGTGTGGCTTTATCCTACATTTTATTTATTTATTTTGTTTACATCTACAGCGATTCTCATTTCACAACCCCATACCCAACATAGTCATTACTGGGGTTTTGTTCTATATTTGTTTAATACTTGTCTTTTATTTTTATTTCTTCCTAGTAGTATTCGATAGTATTAAAATTTGCTTCATTGGTTTCAGTACGCATTTACTTCTAAACCTGTCGCTTCTTAATTTGTCTTAGTTATGTCTCTTATCTTGCATTTTTGGCATGAGTGTTCCACAAATAGTTTGTATAGTGTCTCTGTTCTCTTTAATTTTGCACAATTCCTAATTCTCATCTCCCAGTATTCTCGTAACTTTTTTAAATATACCCCAGTTTCGTATCCACATATTTTGTATTCAAACGAAACATGGTTAACATCATTATCTTCGCCACATGTACATTAGCCACATAAATCATTGTCTAACATAGTCATTTTTTAAACCTACATTTTATTAATTGCAAAATATAATAAAAAATAAAGTTCTGGTTGTGACGTCGCCGCTACCACCGCGATGCTCAAAATACAGTCTACAGTCCTCGTGAGTTCCAGCGAGTCAAAAATGTTTGTGGCCCGTAAAAGCTATTAGAAAAACAAAGAATTTTTTAAACATTTTGAAACAAATATTATTTATTTCCATAAGGCAAAAATGAACTAACGAAGTTGATAGAGAGTTAGTAGTATATATATAATGCACCCTTATGCAAAGTGCCGCAACACAGGATCTAACTTAATATTTCTTGATACAGAATTGTTTATTTTTAATTCCACCCCTTTACGTACATATAATACAGCTTTTTAAGCAAAATAATGGTTTAGTTTTTGTTTGAATTCTACTATTCATATGATTTCATATTTGTTCCTCTCGTCTACTTGTAGAATTTTATAAATATTAGCTTATTATTAAAGTGCGATCCACAATCATACCAAGTTTCCAATTTGACTTTCAAACCCGTAGAAGTTGGAAACCCCTGCTCTAGAAACTTCGCTGTAATCAAGTACCCGTGCACTTCTTGTAGGAATGGCCGATAGCACGATTAATTTTACTTAGCATTTAAAATTTTTAATCCAATAGAAAAGGGTAAAACCATTGTATGTATATAAAACTTGATACATACAGTACAAAACATTTTGTTGCTTCAAACTTCAGGTAGATACTTTTACTTCTTTCTATTTTATTTCTTTATTACAAAAACTCACCTCCTTCTGCAAGTAATATCGGAAATGCTGGAAGCTAAGTGATGGTGTACTCCTAAAATGATCGAGTCCTCTTTCCACCCCGTACAAATCCAAGAGGGTCCCAATNTATATATATATATATATATATATATATATATATATATATATATATATATATATATATTCCCATACATTCAGTCTGAATTACCAGTTAGGAATATTATATACCGGTTGTTTGCACATAGGTTACATCTATTCTCCTCAGAATTACCCATTAGAGTAATACTCAAATTTGGTGCATCATATTTAACTCGGTGCATCAAATTTGGTGCATCATATTTTTTGTCAAAGAAGATGCTAATAATATGCAGTATAATATGCTATTAATATACACTACACACTTAAGAAAAAGTAAGATATATTTCCAGGAAGAACCCAGTGAAATAACATATTTTGCGCTCGGCAGAAAAAAAAACATTTAGACTTGGTTACATATATTTCATTTTCTTTCTGAAGGTTTAACAACATTTAATTATCCTTAAAATGTTAAAATAAGAGTTTGAAATCTTCTAATTGCATCAGAACAAAAAATAATGCGAGATTAATAAACAATACGATGGATATTAAGTGGAAATATTGAGCATCTTTAATGATCATAGATGAATATTAATAGTTGTAAGAAAGATATGAACTTCAGTGAACACAAGAATGTCCATTTACTTGTTGGCAGAATACACAAATGTAAATTGTCACAGCAAACATAAAGTCATTAACATTATAAAACTATTTCAAGTACAATAAAAATAGAAATAAAATAAAGAAATTTTGAACTCCTCTTTACTTAACAAATCATGGTAGTAATATTTCGAGAACAAACCTTTTCTTTGGGAATAGTGATGAAAAACTACAAGAAAATTAAAATCTAGAACTTTCTGTTTATTATTAAGTTAAAATTAAACGTAGTAAATAAAAAGAGGATGTCTAAGAATAGAGGGAAGACAGATTCTCATCATTAAAAGATGTCTTGAACTTGACTACACATCAGTGCAGTCTAATGAACGCGAGTATTCGCAACCGTTGACTCAGCTAATTAGACACAGATACATGTGTTCCGGGCTCCATTAGTTACCAAATGGACAGAGTGACTAAACGGTCTCCAGAAAACACACCACACATGTGTTCAGAAGACATTCATACACTGACACGTGATGTACATTTGTCGCAGACATGACATTAATAAAATGCGATATCCTTGTGTTAATGAATGGATGGGCACGAATACAAATTTGTGTATGAGTTTTCAATGACGTATTCTGGTAATTCCATTTAATATTTATGAGTTATTGAATTAAGAAAAAAATTAGAGAAGAGCTTGCCAAGGGGCGGCATCTATTGAAACAATAAATCGAGAATTTAGCATTATTTAATTGTTACAATTTATAAACCATACATTCCGAATAATCTATAGTTTGATAATAATGCGTACTTGTGAAATGACTTTTTTGTTTCATTAAATACAAATTTGTTGGTACTAATACGAACCGAACTATTTTTATTGTTAGAGGTGTGTTGAAATGTTAAATCCGCCTCTGCTTTAGGGTCCTTGATCGGAATGGATGGAATAGTCCCTTGCTTACTTCCGGAGAGTAAATTAGTTTATTGTCCTGCACGTGTCATATGCAGTTTGTAACTCCTTTTTCGACAAAGTTTATTCTGAAAGAAAATGGTCTAAAATGACGTAGCCATGTAAAAGAGAATGGAAAGCCCTGGAAAACAGTTCTGAATGCAAAATCAAAAGGGGGAAGAGAAGAGGGTAGAAGTCGACGAACTTAAAAACTATGAAGAACCATGCTGAAAGAGAGGACTGGCAAGGCTAGTGACGAGATAGGATATCTATTCGACGCTGAAAGTAATATGCAAAAAGGAGACAGAACAAAATATATCATAGATCTTGAAATAAATCTATCATATGTCAATAAACTCGCGAAAGTATCTTCAAAACCAAATTTCAAATCTACATCATAATATAATCTCACTTTAATGTTCAATTTACCAGATCCTGACCTTGTTCTTTTCCCGTTCACATCGGGTATTTCGAAATAATGGTCTACTCCCTTTAACAACCAGGAATGTGAAGAAACATTTTTTTCTCTCCAAGTAGTCATAATAAGATACCAGTTCTTTTTAACAATTTTTAATTATAACAACTTCGTGATAACATAATGGTAATAAATGGTTATGATATCATGTACTGAACTCCCCTAAGATCAATAAATGAGTTACTCGGTTCGATTCCAATCTCATCACCATTTCCATCTAGCTTAAGTGAACACATCTTCCTCCCACGCAGTGTAGTTATTCGGGAGGAAGATTAATATAATATATTTACTTATGGAAGTATATAAGTACTAGCTAAACGAGTGCGATTAAATCGCTCGGAAAAGTGAATGAAAGTAACATTCTGTGTGATTTGTAACTCCTTTAATGTATGACTTTTATTTAGCAATATTACTTTATTGACCTGAATAACAGTAGACAATTTTCCTCATCTACCAGCTGAAGACAAGTTTCACTCGGTTTCACAATTAAACAATTAGCAATAACAATGTAAACATGATAATACACAATTGAGTGCAACGTAACACACATACAATTCCCTACATATAACGTTCGAGTATATCAGACGAGTGAAGTACCCTCTTTTCTTGAAGTAATTTTTAAATGCTTTTAAAATGTGAAAGAAAAAGATGAAAGATAAAATAATAGGAAATCACCGACACCTTTTATTGTTCTAAAGTGCGATACTTCATTAATGTTATTTACTCTCTGGTTACGCAGAAAAGGGACTACAAAATTCTAGGATATTTGCGTATAATGGAGATAATGATGATGCTGTATAAAGAAGTATTAACGGTATAAGAAGTATAAACGGAAATAAGTAGAAGAATCGATTTTATTTGAGTGTGTTCCTTGCTTTCCATCCAGACGATATCCTATTATCCTTTGTTTCCCACACAAATGCCAGAGTCCTGAATCCCATTGTCTCGCATTACGAGTCAAAGAGCGTTCTCGCAGAGATAAGAGGCGATCGGCGCGCGGCTACACGGCAGTGTGCACAACTTCACGTGAAGGACATGCGACAGGTGGTCCAGTCAAGCGTTGGCGTTTTTTTTTCTCTGGCGATGCACCGACGATCTCAGCACGTAGTCTCTTAGCTGCCGAACGGTAGACCTCAGTTCTGTCGTCATAATAAACGTCGCTACTGTCATGTGGGATATTCGAGATTTACGTAACGAAAAAGTATTATACCTTCCTCACTTGAAAGCGAATCCTTTAATCTTTTCTAGGTTTATGTAATGCGAACGTTGATTAACATTTTTTGGGCATATACATTGGTAGTTTATAAAGTAAGAAAAATATTTCTAATAAATCAAATTATAATACCGTTTGCTGATGTAATTTATAAAAGGACAATATATTAATATAAAAGTCGATAGTAGTACTTTACTTCAAAATAATATTTGTGTTGTAAGTTGTAAAAAATTTACATTTAATTAAAATTGAACAATTGCACAAGCCTAAAATGATAAAACATTCCAGGTTTCCATGAATATATATGTTATTTTTAAATACAATGATTGATAAAGTGAAAGAGCGTGTTTTTTTTCGTTCAGTATGCATTTTTTTCGTACAGCAGTTCAACATTTATTAGTAATTAAATTATTTAAACTGTAACACTACTACTTGATGAAATCTGTTTTTTTTTTCAATTATTGTGAAATCTGACATTAATTATCCTTTTTTAATATTCAAGTAGAGTAAATACAAAGTAATAATTAATTACTTCACACTCGGTGGTAATTTTCTATAATAAACAAGCGCAAAGTCTTTAGTGACGAATTATGGTTTTGTTTGACGATTGGAGACAATAGAAAAAAGTTCCCTGCCGTTTTATCCATTCTTACGCAGTATTCTGCGTTAAGTTTGCTTTTGTCACGAGGTTTGATTGCTACTAAATTTTACTGTCGGTATTGAAAGGTAGCAATGAATTTAATTTATTTTAAAAGGCGCGTAGTATTCCAATCAGTAACCGGTGACAGTCATATCTCCCTGTAAGGCGGTGTCAAATACTTCGAGCTAACCCATAGCTACATGGCAATTGAATTGCGAAGTAAGAAAATAGTGTATGTTTATATTTTTATCTCTCTTTTCTTTCTTCCTAATGCAGCCGTAAGTATAATCCATTTACATGCTTGTGTAATCGATAAATCCCCTACTTATCCAAAGTATTCCAAGGCTGAACCCATGATGTTGACGTAATACTTAAATGCCCCGTAATCAACATCTCCAGCACTCCCATCACCATCTATGTCGGATATTTCTTCTCCACTGTCATCATCATCGCCTCCATCATGATCAACATTATTATCACCATTAGATTCAGTTGCCATTAGCTGTGTCTACTTCTCCATAAATAAGTTCCGTGGATCTAACTTTATTGGATTTGACCACTTCTCTTCTAAATGATCACATTAATAATAATGTAACACCAAAACTGTTGCACGAAAGTCTCAAGATAAGACTTGAATAAGAATTTTTGTATACTAATGAAAGAATGTCGTTATTAACTCTACAAATATTGCAAGAAAATTCTTGAGTGATATATAGACGGATTTGCTTGGTTCTGGAACCCGTACTTTGCCATATACCAGCAGCTATGCTGAGGGAGAAAAATATTATGATGATAATAATTATTATTATGATTTACTAATAATTATTATTATGATTTACTAATAATTGTTATTATGATTTACTAATAATAAATTATTATTTACTGCTAATAATTATTATTATTAACTTCTACAACTAATATTATTATTTTCATCATTATTATGCATTCATTTATTTATTATTTGATCCTTTCTTCGTTCATGTTTTTCTTGTTTCATATTATATTGACCAAGTGAATATCATAGAACTAATGTGACAGCACGATATGAAAATGTAGATTACGATTTACAGACGAAAATTTAGTCATTTAACACGTAACTCCATCAATACAACCAACCATCAAAACGATCTTATGTCACCATTACATCCTTCCTACGATATTATCTTCAGCACAAACTGACATTACACGTGATGATTCACTGTGCTTGAATATCCTGCACGACAATTTTTGGGAATATCAATTCAGCGCTGATTTAAACGTCTGTCGGGATCGATTCGACCGATTGATCCCACCAAAGATTTCCCTTATATGCACAATTCATCCAGGCTAAATACCTCTGAACAGTCTATATTACGACTTTCAAATCTTCCCCATATTTATTCTACACACTTGGTATACTTGATCAAATGCCAAGTTTTAGTTGGCTCCGTACAAAATATCATTTACGATAAAAAACACACATACACACTTTTCTAAAATAAAAGTGAAAGGAAACGATAAAACTCTTCAAGTTAGGATATTAGATACAAACAACTCACTACCCCTCAGATCTAACTCCAGCTGGATTCGCCATATGTAACTCAACCTTCCCATCCCAATCGCTTCCATACTTCCATCCTGCTCCAACGTGTCATTCCATCTTCACCTTCACTTCCACTTCCATCTCCAAGTTTTTCTGCTTTGGCGTCGTCCGCCGTCGCCGAAAATATACAACGATGGCCACGGACACGGACGCCGCCGCGGGTGCTGGGACGCATGGCTTGAGGCGCGCAGGCACTCGGGCTGAAAGATATGAGGTGCTAGTCCGAACAGATCGGTGGTCCACACGCGCGCTACACGGTTGGGATAGTAGTAATCATCGCGTTTTGTGATTTACTGCCGTCATTATTTTTATCGCATTCTCCATGTTGGTATGGTGAATATGAAATTGACACTTCACTTATCGCAACTAGACCTTACCGAAGAACAACACAGAACCAGAAAAAAAAATTGGACATGCACCAGGTGCGAAATGTGATAATAGGATTGTGAAATCAATGAGTGAAGGCTGTGTGAATATTGAATAATATTACGTTAAACTTACGTAAAACTTACAAAGATAAGTTTAAAAAAATTATAAACTTACAAAGATAAGTTTAAAAAAATTATAAACTTACAAAGATAAGTTTTAAAATCTCAATATAAAATTGTGTCGTCATCAATCGTATGAAAATTTCAATGACAATTGCTTTGCTATAACTACCACGCACACCCTATCAGTATAATCGAGTAAAAAGAAGTCAATTTAGTTAAATCCCAGTCAATTTTGCGAATAAATAATTTTGATTCATAGTGTAATAGTCCGTGTCGAATTGCACCCACGCAGTACTTTTTACTTCTCTCTGAAAAATAAAGCGTATCAAAAATCAGTGATGTCGGTATTCGGAAATCATTGTAAATCCCTCATCTTTAAATTACTATCCCAGGTTAAGTGTGGTGTCAGTTGCCCTTGTTACTTCCTGGTGCTTCTATTATTTGCACTACATATTATCATAATTTTATAGTTTAATGTTTCTTTTCTCAGCAAACGCTGATAGATAAAATAGCACGGACCCAGTGGCCAAGTGTCCATTTTCCTTTCACTTTTCTAGAGATAAATACTTTCTAACTATATGGGATGTTGCAATAATGGTGGCCTTCTGAAGAGATGTGTGATTGTGCTTGGGTGAATTTTATGTTTTTAAACTGGAATATATACTATGGACTCCTGTTGCAGAGATTACTGTTGGAACTAAATGGACTTGTTTCATCCTCCAAATTCTATGAACTTCCTGAGAGAGAGGGATGTATTTTGAAATTTTCTCAGCTATTGTGTTCCGTAATTTATTTGTGTTTGGCACTGCAATGCCTATGAGAAATGTGATCTTATTACGTTATATCTGGACGGTTGTGGTGGATGGATTTGTCTGTAAGGATGACCCGATCAAAATATAATTTATGGATTTGGTTCTCTAACAATATCTCTGTCTGGTTGATACTTGTGATATGGGGTTTTATCTTGAGTGAATTTGTATTTATCAGCAATTTATTGAGAAATAACTTTTGCCACCAAGTTGTGCCTGTGCAAGTGATCCATCTGAACAAAAAATTGTTTATTATTATTATTATTAACGTTGTATGTAGCGATATAAAAGAAAAGAAAATCTAAGAAATTCACGAAAACACTAAATGTTATTCACATAATTTTCTTTACGACACTCTCGATTTATGCTTAAACTCTTAAACATATTGAATGATTTCTACACTTTCATATCATCGCGTATTACGTAATCGGAACGCCATAAAAGTGTTTGTCAACGTTTCTCCAAACCTTTATCCATCTAAGTGCTTACGTCCTGAAACGTATTGCTGTTTGTTCTACTTCTCGTGATGCTTCTAACTTATCGCTGCTACTAAGTCCGCTAACATACGAGGAACGAGTTCGCATGAATCAGCGACGCAGAGAGGAACAAACACCAAAAAAGGCGGACTGGCTCCCTCACCTGACGTTTACATTTGCAATACTCACTCGAGCAGTACTCTATTTCTGTCTTCATAATGCCGCATTAGACAACCAAAACGAAATCATCACACAAACATCTACTTTTTAAAATTCTTTGTTTAAATTTCATTCACAATTAAGAAGAAAAAAATCTACATTTCTGTTCTAATATATTGCGTTTTCAATTCTGCATTAACACAACAGAAGCAAAACTTTTTATCGTGGTTTTCGGACTTTTTATGGGTAGAATGGAAAGAGAATTTATGTTACGGTAGTTGACGAAATATTTTTTGAAAGTATGTAATAAGATACCTAAACCGGTGACTTAAAACACATCTTCACGAATTTATTATCAAGCATCTCGTTAATAGAAATATATGACTTTAAACATACTGTTTGCGCATTAAAATCTTATCTCAGGTGAAAATTTTATGATTTTGATAAAATTAGTATTTAGTTGCTCCTAGAAAAATCGACGAATAAATCCTTTGGACTAGAAAAATATAAACAGGAGGAAGAAAAAATATAAGAAAATGATTTGCAAGTGTCAGTTTAAAAGCAATTCTCATTTATTAACCATCACATCACATACTCGTATGTTGGCACTTGTAATGCTTAATGCTTTTGTATATACTTATGGATATGAATGTTGTATATACGCTTGTTTTGTAACAGACTTGGTCAAATTTTTAATTCCAGCTAAAACTCTCAAAATATCTTATATTACCCCTTTTAATTTTTGTTTCCGACAATAAACACACCCCCATATCCCTTCGCATGGGTCTGTACTTTCTAAATCTCATAAATTCATGCATGTTGTTTCATAATGGAAGATGAATGTTATTTTGTTTTCTATTTTATTTGCCAACGTATACTTAGAAATTTTTGTCCTTAAATTATGAATATGTAAACAAAAACATTTTGAAAAAAAAAAAAAGAATCCAAAAGGGAATTTTACAAAAGTAAATTCCATTAGATTTTTTTTGTGTGTGGGGTTTTAGGGCTCGTCAACAGCGAGGTCATTAGAGCCCTTAATTCCATTAGAGTTTGATGAAAAAAATGTGATCATAAAGTGTTGATTTCAAAACAAGGAGTGTATTGTATGGTACAAAAGTCTTTCTTGATACACTAGATTACTAAAGCTCTGAGAATTTCTGAGATCAGCATCTGACATGTGGTCTGAACACGAGCTTATGAAGAAGAAAGCTATTAATCAACATCGTCAGCAGTGATGTCATCCAAGCGTGAGTCGAAAATTAGAGCATCAGCTCGGTAAAAGAGTGATAGAATCATCATGAAGAGAAACAGTGATTTCTCCATCATCAGCATACCTTACCATCTGACAAAACGAAAAACCGAACACCTATTCGGGTTCTCTCTCGTCACTATGTTACATGACTATCTAATGGAATTGAGTACTTTTTTTCTCTTATTACTCCATTCCTCGAGATACGAGTCTAATGTTTCTCGTAATCTCCTGTAATCTAATCTACAAATATGAACACACATTATGAAATAGTTTTAATATCCGGGTCTTACGCAAACCACTGTCATAATTTTGTGTACGCGTGTGATTGAGTGTATGTAGATGGTGCAGGTAATGTAACTTAATACGTGGACATTCGTTATGCAATTTCTGTCTTCAAGTCTTTCGGGCAATGAAGTATATATCGTCCATATTCAATGTCACACATATTCATTATACAACACATTATTCATATTTTCATAAAGTAGAAGTCAACAAGAGTATGTGACCATTAAGATTTGCCTCAACAAATACGCCAATTAGACTACCATCCTCCATATCTCATCCCATTTAAAATGACAGGAGAAATCTATAAATAACATCGTAATCAAACGTGAAGTTCGTGTTAGTTAATCCCAGTTATCTCAACTCGGATACCACAATACAAGAAATTTTAGAGGGCGTCTATCGGAAAGAAAAATGGATGAACAAAGTGCTAAACACTAAATTTTTACACATTTACAGCCCCTAAATACATTTAACGTCACCACTATTCTGTAACGTAATTTGTTGAGCTGACCCAAATTATTGCACGCTTATTTGATTGAACATTTACAATTCTAATTTGGATCTACATAATACGATTCATTATCATATCAAATGTGAGAGCCGTGTTGGTGATTCAAAATCTCGATTGAATCCTTGCCCTCTTAAGGTGGTCACCGATAAATCTGAATCGATATGAATGAACTAAATTGATTTCATCATTTCCGTCCAGGTGGAGCACGACGCAAGGTCGCTGGCGCCAGTGTAAAAAAATCGATGTCACCGTAAGGGACGGTTGTTTCAGAATAACAATTCATTAATCCTACAACTCGTCAATCCTCGCCTTACAAATGATAGTCTGATATATTCGTGCCCATCATTCTCACACATCAAAGTAGAGGCGAAACCTATGACCAGAAAAAATCCACGAGTCAACCTAATGTAAAGTGAAGAAACGCTATGAAAATTGATATACGTTCATAAGGTGCAATATATACAATATTCAACGCGTTTACAATAGAGAAGTAAATATGCTTCTATAAAAAATTCGAAAACGATAATGCACATCCTCCGCTGAGCGCCCACATAGTACAGAAAATTGAAAATACTATTCAAGAAGACACGAACTTACAAAATAACAAATATAAATACAGCATTAAATTACGAAAAAAAGGAGGAACAGCGATATTACGTTGTTATTAAAAACATATTGAGTTGATAAAAGGGTAACTCTTCCGTTGTTTTCGTACTATTGAAATACATCACTTTACAAGTTTCATGGATTTTAACAAGATATTTCACACACAACAAGAGGATATTAACCGAACTGCAATAGTCTCAGGACTCCTTTCGCAATCTGATTTTATGTCTTAAAATAACTGTATGACTCCTCTAATTACATAAATTCTCATTTCAGTATTATTGGAATGTGTTATACGAGTGTGACATCGACTAATTTGTTGTCCGCGGGGAAATATATTAAATTCCCTCTTAATATGTTAATATCTGATTTTTTTCAGTAATGGTATTAAAATTTCAAATTGTATTTAGGATAAAACAAATGGAAATTTTCAAAAATTTTAATTAATCAGCTATTCTTGTGCGATCATGTTTCACGCCTGACTAAAGTTTATGACACAGCTGCAGGAATTATCAGGAAAAGGAAGAATACATCTCGATGTACAGCATCTAAAGACGAGAGTCTGAAACATGCAATGGTTATGTCAGAGGTATTTGTATTTCACGGTTGTTTGCAAAATGATACGGCGGCCACCTTCATTTTAAGGTGAATTTACGAGACAGCAACAGGTGCAGGAGAGAGTGATCTGTGGTTACTGACGCCATGTTTCCTAACCTGTAAGCAGAGAACATGATGTCGACGGTGGCTTTGAGTGCGGATGGTGGTGGCAATAACGGGGAAGGTTTCATAGAAATGAAGCAAAGATGAAAAAAATTGGTGATGAGGATGAACTGATGAAGAAATGATGGTGATGAAGATGACGTAAAATGATAACGAAGTGGTGAAGCTGCGAAGATTCGTATTTCAGGTCGTACGACGAAAATGTTTCATTAACGATAGCTGACGAAAATGTTGTGAATAAAAGTGGAGATTGCTTGCTGAAGGCTGCGTTCATTAATGAGAGATTATGATATGAAGAATATAATCTTTCTACTCATTATCTTACACCAGCCAATCTGGTGACTTTGAGGATGACGTAGAACGGTCAATCCACTTAATCAGAAATTGTGGAATAGAGTCATTCGCAAAGGAGAGTTTGTTTGTGACGTCTTCAATCATATCATTCACTCAATCACCATTACCGTGATTCACCGATGTACAGAGTTTCTACGGGATGGAGTCAAGATAAGAAGCCGTAAAACTCTTGTGGGAACCGATGAATCATATGTATTACTATTAATTGCCGATAGAGAGAAGGAAAAGGAAGATTAAAATAATATCTCGTTACTTGACTCTAAATGTTTGCAGCTGAGAGTAACTACAAAATGTGATGCTTACAAATCTTGCCGAAAACTTTCTCAGTGGATTTAAATCATCGCTGTCCAACTTACCTCAGTCCACAAACCATTTTCTACACATTGTCGTTCTACCGGGGCGGCACGGGATGGGGGTTAGGTAAAATGTTGCCCGACGAATAAAACTAATGGAACATATTTATTTATTTGTAACGTGATGTTTTTATTATTATCAACAAATACATATTTTTTCAAGTTGGAGAAATGGTATCTTTCTTCATTTTTAATATTTAGTGTTATAATAATGCTTTCACAATGAAATGTGTGACGGGATAATTCCGTACACCATTTTCAATTTTATCTTACCGGTCATGTAATGTCAAATATTAATTCAGACAGCATAGATTTACAACACAAAGGTGTGCCCCCCATCGTTTGATGAAACTTGGATGTAAAATGTACCAGAAGTCGCGGGTCACAAAAAAGTTTCGTGGGCCGCTAGTTGGACAGTGCTAATTTAAATCATTTACACACAATGTATCAAATAATTCACACTCAATATTGTTGTCAACTCTAAACATATGCTGAAGAGTCCCAGCAGCGTTTAACTTCTAGTTCAAAGGAGACAAATATAACTGTAACTTCTCCAATTACCTTCGTGATGTTTTCGACATGTTTATGAGCACGCGTAATCATAAAGCAATAAAAAACCTATTTCAAGTTGAGTTACGTTTACTAAGCGGTCCTGAATGACACCAGACGGGTCTAAATAATGATGAGTTTGATTACCAGATGAATCACAACGACTCAAATCTTCAGACAGTACCAAACATAGCCAAATTGAGATGAATCACTTTCATGGGTATTGTATTATTCTTATCTCGTGACTCATAACAATCCACTCATCCCTCGACGATTACATGGGTAAATAGATTAAAGTTCTTTCGAATTATTCGTGAGGAGTCAAAAGCTCTATGAATATTTCAAGATAAGTTGCATCAATATTTGATGTATGAGAGCAAACATCGACGAATTGTCAAGAACTAGCCACGGAGTACAAATTATACCCGACCGTTTTCAGATATTTCTAAACGTGCAGTTTATGTAATCATAAAATAAAACAGAGTTAAACAGTAACATAGCAAACTCTTACACGAAGCCAAGGGGAGTTGATATAAAAATTCAATGAAGACTTCTTATGATACAGGCGAAATCGACATCATAAAAATGGAGGAGCTCGTGTCCTCTAAATATTGCTAGAGGAGGATCTGAGCTCCTCCAATATTCTGTTCTCCAAAGATCGCTGGCGTTTAAAGGAAAATAACCACAGTAAAACAATCGTCAAGGTTAATGAAAGTCACAGTGTGAATTGTTAGCGAATAACTTATATTGTGATGTATTGTACGATTGTCTCTTAAAACAACGTTAGTCGTAATCCCTTCAAAAATTTTAAATTTGCGATCGAAACCCTCAGAACACATATGAGTCAATTTTGATAATCCCCCCAAATAATTCTCGCAAGTCAGCGCCCATGTAACTCCTTAAGCCACCAATGAAAATGGAGCGTTTAAGCAGAATTTTATTTTTAAAAGAATGATATTTTTTACTTTAATAATGACTTCCTTCATTACTTGACGGAAAATGAATACAATATCACAGTAAATTTATTCTTCTATTTTAGTTCATACCGTATTTATGTTGCTCCAATATGTTGCTCATATTTTCGTACCAGGGGATAACAAGTCAACAAGCACAGGCAATGAACTCAAGAAACACTTCTCTAGTTTGATGATGTCTAAGCTTAATTTCATTTTAATTTTCCGTCTAGTTTTCATCTTATCACATTTTTCGAGCTCTATATAACTTTTATTTCAAGTTTTTTTCACAACAAATTACCCAGTTGTCATCGGTGAAAACTGACACTAACATACATTTTGTATTAAACATGTTACGTCGAATGAAAATGGGAGACGGGACCGGGGATCGAACCCGGGACCTTGAGCTTTGCGCGCTCATGCGCCTACCGACTGCGCCATCCCGCTCGCTACCCGTGCCCGTCTACCATTCTCATTCAACTTGTGAAACCCAAAGACCTCTGAGGTGGTCTCGTAGAGACTAGATTCCTCATCTGAGGCGACTCCCTTAGGAAGTACTTTATTTGGGTAGTATTTTCCATTTCTGGTTCACAAACATAGAAATCTCTTAGATTGCAGTGAACCTCACCGCCAGGTAACAGATTAAACATGTTACGTCGAATGAAACAGATTAAACATGTTACGTCGCTGAAAAATCGCATTGAACCGTAAGGTACTTGTTCTTCTTATCTGGCACTACAGCCCTTTGTGGGCTTTGGCCTTCGCGAAGGTTAGAGCTCGCGCGATATCTTGACCCCGGCACTAGGAGGAGGAAATGTGGTCAGCATCTCGCTCCGACCGGTTTGACCCTAGGATAGATCCTGGTACTCACTTTATAGCAGACTGAGTAGGCCTGGGAGCCAGTCTGGATGTTGAGGCGTGATGACAATCCCCACCTCACCGGGGATCGATCCCCGGTCATCCAGCCCAGCCAGCAACTCAGTGCTCTACCCACTGAGCCACGCTGACTCCGAACCATAAGGTACTATTATGTTAAAAATGTATACGTCACGTAACAAATTATAAATTTGAGAGAAATTACGCATCAACTTATTTACGGTTGCTTTATCGAAAAGAAACACAAGATAACTTATCACTTCCGTCCTGCGCCGTAAGACCTGTAAAAAATTCTTTTGAAGGTGGATGATCTCTCGAGAAAAAAATCCTTGAAGAAACTATTATTTACAGATAAAAAGACAACCAATTGAATCTGCAAACACATGACGCTGCATGCACATATTTCAAAGAAAAATCGATTATTTCCTGATGTTAACCCCGCCCAATTTTATTGACTGTACCAACAAGCTTAATTAAGTCCAATGCCATCTTTTAATTATTTTCTATATTTATATACTTCATTCTTCCATATAGTTTAGTTGGAAAAGAAAATGAGAACTTCACTAGTAAAAAAGAAAAGAATATTAGAAAACTAAGCATTTCTAACTTTGCCTTCATCAGCCCAGAGGGCACGATTCGCCCGGTACCTCCTCTTATAGCCTGTGCGACTTAAATAACCTTTTTTAAATTTTGGTTACCGATAAGAATTGTAAGATCGGCAAAATGTTTTAGAAGTACTTCTTGATGAAAGGTTACTTTTCAAGCAACAATTGGAATACGTGGAGATAAAGATGAAGAGAGTATACTACGATCTGCAAAGAATAGACTATGACATTTAAAATCGAGGACAAAGATCTGTTGGTTTTATACAAGGGTCCTGAACGTAGAAAAGCGGTTTACCAAAACGAGACGATTATGCTAGTTCAGGCTAAGTGGGTGTTACCGAATAGTATCCACCAATGCATTGCATATTATAACTAAGTGATGTCTATATACCAGTGTATACAGAAGATAAAGTTTCGAAAATTATTGAAGATGGAAGGCAATAATCATCAATGGGTAAAGTGCTGAAGAAAGAAGATAAGAATGCAAGAAGAGTAATTACATCAACTTTCATTGAATCTTGGCAAATGCGTTGGATGAAATCATTTAGGGGAAGAAAGACCTATGCTTACTTTAAACATGTACGTTTCGGCTCGAAGAACAGAAAATGTATCAAATGAGTAATATATTCTAAGAATGTATAATGTCATGGAAATTTTGGGAGTTATCTTCGAATAAAAGGAAAAATTAATAATGCAACTTGTGTATGCTAGAAAAGAGAGAAAATGTAGCTCAAGTACTATGGGATTGTGACATAAGGAGCAGAGAGAGCAGTGTATTCATGACGTAACAAGAAAATTGATATGCTAAATTTGAGAGACAGAGAACAATATAGAAAAGTTTGATTTCTCTCATCATTTTGTCTAAAGGATTCATTCTCGGAATAAATAAAACACCAGAAAATTCGGAATTAGAAGAGATTGTATGAATGCAATGTCATTTGTTTGGTAAATGAAGCATATCTTATACGGCAGAAGTGGTTTTATTATTTATTTTTTTAATTTGGGCGAGGGTCTGGGGTGCCCTAGCTACATTCTTGCTTGAATAAAAATTGGGTAAATTCAACTGTTGTACGTCAGATAGTGCAGTGGGAAGCTTTTAACCATGAATTTGAAAAGACTGAGATGTTTCAAAAGCGTATTAACAATAATATCGAGTTTCATAAGATTAATTCCTGAATAGTAGAGGTCATTTATCCCAGATTGTCTATGACTTCTGGAAGCATTTCAGTCGTCTTGGAAAAAGAACCGTCTATGCTATAAATAAACATAATTTTCGAAATAATCTTTCAAAACGTGACCATCCCAACGTCTACATCAATGATCTAGGCCGTCCACAACGAATACCCACTAGGTATCCAAGTCGTGACTACTGTAAAATCAAGTTTCCCTACGCACTATGCTGCACATGGAAGACAGTGTCGCAACAAGAGACAAACTACCATCCATCTCGTTTGCCTAACGTCGGTGGCAGCGCGGTGGTTGAGTCCAAGTAAATGGGTTGCCCCTCGACGAAGAGGTCACCACAGCAGCTCCGTGGCGGCGAGAGCGGGTCACGGACCCAAGGCACTCCCGCGCCACAGTGAGGCGATTGCCACTAGATACTTGAGGAAAACTAAGATTTGCATCAAGTTAACATAAGTGTTTCCTACTCTATTCGGAAATATCTTCTTCGTAACAAAATCTTCGCTAAGATAAATTGCCTTAATTATTTTTAATATTATTATTTCAGTAAGTGGCTATATGCTCATCCCAAATGATGGTAGCCAAATAAGAGATCTTTTCACAGACCAAAAAATTAGAGTCCGGATTCAAATATTAATAGTCCTGGGACCTTTGGACCTTTGGGTCTAGACCCAAAATGATGGGACACGATCCCAAAATGTACGTGGGTTCGACCCCCAAGTATAAAGGGTTCGTCACTCTTGAGTAATACTTTAAAATATCTCTTTTTGGCAAAAGTAACCAGTAGTGGTGCAGTGGTAGCGTCTTCGCCTCCACCATGTCATTGAGTGGGTGAGTGTGGGTTCAGACCCTGCACGGTCAAACTAGGTTAGGTTTGTAGACGGTGTTCCCCTCTCTTACAACAGACAAATGTCGGTTCGGAACCATGAAATCCCCGGAGTCCTACAGCTCTCTTTCCCAATTTCCTCACGGTTAGGTGGAAGAACAAGTTACATGTTCTGAACATCACCATAAGACAATAAATAAATAAATAAATAAGAAGATTTTAGTACAATTACTTGAGGCAAACACAATAGCTAAGTTCATAAGATTTTTTATTCTTTTAAGAATTTGGTTTTTGAAGCGGTTTCTTTTAACAAGATCTTTCTTAAGCAGAAGCAAAAAGAAGATTTTAGAATTTTGTTTGTCTAATTTTCTTAATTATCGTGAATATATAATGGTTTTTAATAGTACAATTAGTACCACTAAACCAGTTTAAGTTGAAAGTAGATTTTCTTTCTTGTTACAAGTTGTTGCACCTGACGACAACTCAATCCATGAGTCGAAACTTTTTGAACTTGAAACAGAACTAAATATATTGTCATTGTCCATAAAAAGGTCGTAAGGTGTAATCGATTCTATTTATAATACAGCTATACATTCACACCCGCAAGTATTTACGCAATACACGCGAAAATATCTCTTCAACGAACGATTCGTTTTTCAACTTCGATATATAGGTCGAGTACTTTACACACGTTATAGACCTAAAAGTTTCTCGTGGAACCAGATAAAGCCGGAATAAAATCCGTTTAGTAATTACGGAGAAAATCGTCCACAGTGATTAAATACAACGTATCCATAAACTCTTAAGTTTACTTATCAGATATTGTGTTCACTAGAAAATTTTTGTGAGCATATAACAACTTTTGAGCAGAAAAGACTTTGTTGTTTTTAATGTTAAAATTTTGAGACGTTGAACATCCCTAATTCGCCCGTATTTTTGTTTAATGATAAAATTAGTTTACGTTACAATAACAATATAATATTATATTTATATTATAAAATATATCAAACTATTTTTATTAAGAGTGTGCTGAAATGTGAAATCCGCCTCTGCCTTAGAGCCCTGCATAGGAATTGATGGGATGGTACCTTGCTTACTTCCGATGAAAAGATTAGTTTATTGTCCTTCACGTGGTCATACGCAGTTTGTAACAGCTTTTTGGACGATAAATTTATTAATAACATTCCAAAATTGAGGGGTTAATATTTGAATAAAACTATCTTGAGGTTGTACGGACTGCTATTGATAAAGCCTCTGAAGGGACGGTTTTTATATATTCCCATGTAATTTCCAATGGAATTGATTAGTGAGGCACGCACAAGTCACAAATTTAATAAACGAAAGAACGCTACGAAGTTTGTCTTTTCGAGCGATTAAGAATTTTGTTGAACGAAAACAGTCGCAAAACCAGAGAACTCTGGTACAACTGAGACTATTCTTCATGAACATTGTTTCGATTACACTTAACTAGTGCCTGGCACGCTTGTACTACCGTACATGAAAAGATAGTCCGTTGGACGTATCGAAGGGTTCTAATGACCTTGCCGTTGACAAGCCCTAAAACCCCACAACAACAAAAAAGGACGAATCGTTTGAATATGTAGCGTTTTCTTCGGCCCACTGTACGTTCGAAGACCGCTTGGATTGGCGTGCGTGTGTATGTCCTCGCTAAAGTCGCGTCCTCTGGCACCCACCTCTCCAGTTCTCTCGCCTTGGCTACCTCTTGCTAATGCAAAATATTTTATTAAAGCTCCTCCTGATGGGGACAATAACGTGCCTACATAGTAAGTATGGCTAATCGATGTCGATTACAAAAAGGCAATAAAGTATATAATTTCGGTAATACGAATCAACAAGGCTATTGATACTTATACAAATGTTATTAAATTATTTTGTTGGCACTTCTATATTTCAACTCCCATCTCATCAACCTTCACATTTTTTTGGTCCTTCGAAACCTCTCTCTCAACATCCAAATGTACTGCAATTTTCGCTTAAATTCTGTACAACTAATATGAATAACTATTGGGGACATGCTACTTAAGAGTAGATAAGAAGAAGAAACTGGTATTTGGAAAATAAATACGTATTTGGAAAATAAATACAGTACAAAGTGGCCAAGAGGTCGAGGCACAGGGGTAACGAAGCAAGAAAATGAAAGAAACATACAACACCTTATTTAAACAACAACTCACTTCATACAATTGAGACCATCCGACTTAAACGAGCATGATACGGACAACGACCGATAAATGTGTACTGTTTATAATAATGAGAAAAATAAAATGTCTTCTATTGTCATAAAACTGTAAAAATATTTCATTAAAGATACTATTTCTTAATATTAAAAAGTGAGGAATTTCTCAAACTGTCATTGCTTGGCAAATTATAGCCCCATCTTGTCATCCTACAATAAAATGGATGTCAGTATTAGTTGTTGCAATATACTAAACTGATAGCGATACACGTAGTGTATGAGAAAAATAAGACTTTTCATTCGAAGTTTTACAAATAAATAAGTAGTACATTTTATTTAATTTTGTGCGATATTTGTAAATAAAATAATTTACGATTGAATTTCCACAGTATCCAAATCCACAGGATTCAATTTTCCACAGTATCCGAAAAACATATTCGTCAATATAGTCTATAAGAAACATGAAAAACTAATTACATCATTTTAATAAAGTAATTTATGAAATTAATGAAATCAAACATATATTTTTTTACAAAAGAGAATGATTCTACTTGATAGATGTAAGATGTGTGGTGGTTTTAATATATCTTTAGAAGCGTTGAACTGTAAAATAGTGAACGAGTTTTGAAGTAAGCAAAATAACAGATGTTAAAGGATCCATGGTTATGACTTTGGTCTCGATGGACCTCGTAAGACCTCCCTCCTTTCCTCGAAACGCCATTTTCCTCATAGACTTTCCATCTGATAAACACGTCAGTTTGACATCAGCAAGAGCAATCTGACGGAAAAAACTGTCAAGTGCTGAGATATACCAAAAATCGTGAAAGAGAGGAAGTAAAGGAACAGAGGGTATATTATTTTTACTTTCACATGTTTCTAGAGAGTTACTTCACTTGTTTCAAAAACAGAAAGATTTAAGATTCCTATAAGTAAATTCATTGTACTCGAAAGAGAGTCTTGATCGTAATTATTGTGTAATTACTTTTCGGTATCTTAAAAGTAAATTTGGAACTCCCCCCCCAAGGAAAAAAGGAGAATCCGTTTACATTTTGTTGGTCTCATTAAACTCGGATTTTATACAAGTCAACGAAGTGTAAAAAGTGGATTCCGAGAATTGAATCATGTCTTGTGACTCATAAAAAAGGATATTTATGAAAACAGATTTGTAGAATTAATGAAATCTGGGGAGTGTTTATAAAACCATCTGCTCTCATAATATGTATGCTGCTGTTAGATACAAACTGATGTGATTTCAATACTTTGGGACGCTATGGCAATAGTCCTACTGAGTGCTCTCTTTCATCTCACACACATCCAACTGATATGACCTCATAGTAATTCTGAGTATTCGTAATCGAAGAATAGGAAAAAGAGATGACGTCAAAAGCAGATGTTGCTAATGAATGACTCAAGAGCAGATGCAAGTTAGAAAACGGAAATATTGATATATGACAAAGAATCCAGCTCAAGAATGTGACTATCGAAATGGTTTCGCACTTTCTAAAGTTTAAAATATATGAATGAACGGCCTTCTTTCATCTACAATTTGTTTTTCATCAACTAATAGAAAAAAATAATTTGCATCATATTCGATACTGGCGAAAATTTTATTTTTATTTTTACCTCAATTGATCCCGATGTACGTTTCCTTAAGGTAGTACAAGCGTTAAGTAGAATTAAATCACAAAAATAAACAGAGAAACATCTTCTTATTGTGATTTTAACTTGAAATACACAACCTCACCGGCAATTTAAATGAAATAATTACAAGTATAATGGATGGTGTAATACATAACGTCTTGTAGAAACACTTTTTTCTTTAAGGACCAACTTTGAAATCACGAAAATGATGTAAAATTACGGTAATTTGTAGTAAATTTTCCGTAGTATTTTCAAATCACTTTTATCTATGGGTCACCGGACATTTGAGAAAGATTTTTTTGTACTTTTTCCGAGATGAGATGCATTGATCACGAAACCGTAGCGCTCGACCGCCATGTTAGTACATGCTTTTGTGCATTTCAAACGATTTTATGGATATTGTTTGTACTATACTATTAACTGATAGATACAAATTAAATCATGTTTTCATTCATTTTTATTCATATTGTGTTTTAAAATAATAAGAATAATTATAATAAAGAAGACAAATAAACATCTCGTTGATTTTACTAACTCGGAGTGCTGGTTCCACCTTAAGAATAGTTTAATTAAATGATCAAGATTATTGTGCTATAAATATTTTCAACGCTTAATGAACGATTGCTGTATTCATGCTGCAAAGAGAGTTCTGAAGGCATTGGATTAGAAAACATCTTTCAGAAATCAATCCGTTCTGATGTCGTCGACTTCCTCATTTACTTAGACATAAGGATAAGACAGTTTGTTTGTTTTCCAAAAAAATACAAGACGAGACTAAATGAACTGACCTTATAATAAGTCAAGTCATCGTAAACTTACTTTACAACTTGTACGTGTAGAAGTAAAAACAAAATATTATTATTCCGAAAATGTTTAGCTGATTTAATAGGTTTCGATAGAAATGTAATAAATGCAAACGCATAGTCCACACAATTTACAATATAACGTTAGTCATGCGCCTGGTTAATTACATTATAAATAACTATAATGTTATTTATAATGTAATATTCTCCTCGCAGATCTAAAAAATATGTAGTTCCCTTGGGCACTAATGAAGAATAAGGAACACGGACATGGTGTATCTGGTACACCACATTGCTATTCTAGCGCAAAAAAAAAAAGAAGAAGTAGAAAAGTGCAGTTGTGTCATGGGGACTTGACAGACGATTCTGAGCAGATTAGAACAATCAAATGAAATACGACAAAGAACTTGAACAATTCCTTTCTTTCTTAAACACGATACAATAAATCTGAGGCTAACGACAAAAACGGGGAGAGAATAAAAATTATTTTCGCAAAGAAAAAAATTAAAAACCATTTAACTCGTATACTATGAAGTAATGTTTATATTGAAATAAACATAACAAAGTAAGACATAAAAGTAAATAAAGTAAGATACCCTTTCATAAGCGCATCTATCTCTTGATTTCAAAATTGTGTGTTTCGGAGATAAGAATTTGAACATGAGTAAATTGGGCATTGAGTAAATTGGGCATACTCAGGAGTAAAAGAATACAAATTTTATATATCAGAAATATGTATTACCTTTCCGAAGTATTGAAGTGTCCCTTAAAGTGATTGCTGGGGAAATTCGTTCGTCACTATCCTCCAAGCTTTCATATCTCTATGAGGTCATGGATGTATTACTCACTCACTGTTGTCCTATGTAGTGACCTTTACTATAGTATCGGTGGTCAAATCGATCGGGACACGATTCAGGCTCATTCCCCTCTTCCCTGCTTAGAGGTCTTAGGGGTCTCCTCTCCTCATAACTCACGAATCCTTCAGGAAAATGTGGGAAACAGGTTGATTTTTACGTAACACTACTATAAAAGAGGTTGCGTTTCACTAGGCACAGGATTTGAGTGTGTTTTGAAGGAGTGGGTGACGATTTGTTCAGAGGACGAAAGGGTAGCAAAATTACCTTAAAATTATTTCCTCAAATACTTAAAATTTGAATGAATTAAAATTAGAACTAAAAGAATGAAAGAATTAAAACATAAATATAAAGTCCTGTTTCGTAGCATGAACAAGGAACAAAAACACAAAGAAATGTTTCATGCCCATACAAGCTACTCTTGTAGTGCGGGGAGGCAGTGACCTCTCTTCCCCTTTATTAATAATAATATTTTTTTTCCTTCTACACGACATACAATGATCGGGGAAAAATAAAATTGATAAGTCTCATCATTCTATAGTTGCGTCCCTCAAAGTGATGGGTAGAATTCCCGTTATGGCTTCATGCTTGACCCCCTACATCAAAGAGTGTGCCCAAGGATGCGTCACAGACGACGGCGGCCGTGATGCCATAGGTGGCGCCTGAGATGACGAACTGCGAGATAGTCAGCAAGAGAAGGAGGCGATCAGCCAAGGACGAGGAATTCGCTTATAGTCCTCGCTGGTTCAGATCTTTCTGATTCCGCGTATAACTTTCCTATTACTACTTCTGCGCTGGTTTAAGAATTAAAAATATAATTATTTCCCTTTAGTTTTATCGTTTTAGCATGAGTGAATTCATCTTGAGGCAGTGCACCAATTTAATTTTATTGGCACATGCACGAATGACTCCTCTCCGTTAGGAAAATGGAAGACATTTTAGTTCAATTATTTTGTGGCACCTAGTATTGTGTTAACATAGGTAAAAGTATGTTTTAATACTAAAATTGTAATTTTCTGAGACTATTTAATTCATTTGTAAATTATTTTATGTAACATTTTTATTAATCAAGGAAGCACAATTCACAAAAAAGTTTTCACTTAGCTATCATAATTTTTGTGCATAAAGGAAAGAATTATTACTGCAACAAAAATCCATATCAAAGCCATATTATTAACTTAGAATGAAGATTTCCACTTCTATATGGGAATAAGAGCATAGGGCTGCGATATGACATTATGTTGACATTTTATTGAGTAAATCTGAAGCAGTGAATAGTTAGCAAGGACACCCGAAGTCAAAACATAACTAAAAACACGAATTCTTTTAAAAATATAATTTTTAATGGTAATTTATAAAAACAGGAATTTCAGTTAATGCGTTATTTATGTATAAGAATGTCTTAAATTGCAATTTTTAGAAGCATATTGTACAAAAAGTTTCGGAGGAGGGGCTCGCACGCCCTGGTATTTGTTTTCATGGACCCCTCCCAAAATCAAATACTGGATCCGCCCCTAAAAGCACCACAAAACATCGTAACACTGTGTAAGAGAGTGCATGCCCCTGAAAACGAGCATGTGGCATCCATCCTAACAGCAGGGTCACCGCGCCTACCCGTTGGCCGCGAGACACCGCTGCCGCCGTCGCGTAGCCGCATCTAAGGCTAGGAAACCGGTCGTGACGTCACAAGCCGACAGCGGTCGGCGCGTTGGGAATGTCGCACCGCTGCTCGAGACCCCCCACCTCTCCCACAACCACCACTACTTCAACATGCTTCCAGACAACCCATCTCATCGTGATATCACAACCCTAACGTCTTCGTAGATTTATCCGATTTCGAAAATGATCTAGAAAGTAAGTTTCCGGGAACTGATTTCCTCATTATGGGAGATTTTAACGCAAGAATCGGTTCGGAAAATGTATCTGTATCTCTAAATGATGTAGGAGGATCGTGTGACTGGAGACAGCTGCGAATAGCCAGTAAAGATGTGATCACCGCTGGAGGGAGACAAGAGTTCCTCAAATTTGTTGATTTATTTGAATTAGATATCTTTAACGGGAAATACGGTGAAGACATGGAAGGGCATCATTCATTTATAAATAGTCAGGGAAGTAGCGTTATTGACATTGCGCTAGGATGTAAAGGAACAGTCAAAGGGTTAGTGAACTTCAAAATTGGAGACAGAAGTGAATCGAACCATCTCCCGTTAAATANAAATCTTGTTTTGAAATTGAAATTGAACAAATCCTAGCAACATTTTCAACCCATGGTATGTCGCGAAATGACCCGTTACAAATGGAATGAGGAAAAGAAAGAAGAATTCGCGGTCGCGCTATTTCAGACTCTTCGAGGACGGACGGGGCAAAGGTACGCGCAAACCGCAACTATTCAAAAGGCGCTGTGTGATGCAGTTAAAGGAATGAAAAGCTATATTAAGAACGCAAACAAACAAAAAGGAAAATTGGTTTGACTCAGAATGTTACAGTAGCCGCCGGAGAGCTACCGTAGTTCTGCAAATTTATCGTGTACTTGGCACTCAGGCAGCTCGTCAAAGCTATGTTACATATTCAGAAGAATATAAATTTTTAGTCATAGATAATAAAGTCAAAAGAATAGAAAGGATACTGAAAGCAATAAAGGGAAACGCAGTCCAAAAAACACTCAACGCGAAAAAATCTTCAACGGGGGAAAGAAGAAATATAACACCTGATCAGTGGTTAGAATATTTCTAAAATCTCTGCCACCAACAATCGATGCAATTAAGCGAAGGAAAAGTAGTTACGTGCGGATTTGTTTTAGAGTGGGTTGACGAACTAGATCGTGATGTATCATATGACGAAGTAAATTCTGCTGTAAATTCAAAAGATAACAAAGAAGCATCAGGGATTGATGGATTTCCACCTCAGTTTATGAAGGAACTATGGAGCCTATAACCGAACATAATTCTCGGACTATTTAATAATATACTAGACTCGTGTGTTTACCCTTCGGTTTGGACTAAAGCTGTTCTGATATTTATCATTAAACGAAAAGGGAACATTCACTCATCAGAAAACTATCGTGGTATCTAGTTACTACCAATTTTGGGAAAAACATTTTGTCGCGTAATAAACGAAAGACTAAAAAAGTGGTGTGATAAAAACAAGGTCACATCCCCTTAGCAATGCGGTTTCCAGGAGGGAGTCTCTACTATGCATAACGTTATCACCCTAGATACTCTCATTAAGAGAAATAAACTTGAAAATAGGTAAATTATATTGTGGATTCGTCGATTTTGAAAAAGCGTTTGACTCTGTCAATAGGGAGAATTTATGGACCAAACTAAGCAGCAAGGGAATTTCTTTTAAAATGATAAACTTACTTCATGGAACGTACAAGGATGTTAATTTCTGTGTGAGATGTGACAATGGTGACTTAACGACTAACGTAAGAACATCACTAGTGGTTTATCAGGGTTGAGTTCTATCGCCTAAACTATTTGTTCTGTTCATCAGTGATATTATGGAAAAGCTGAATCAGTCGGATATCATGGATCATGTGTCCCTGGACTTCTTTACGCCGACGATCTAGTTATCTGCTCGAAAACGAAGGGTTTCCAAGAGGGTCTAAACACACTTGACAAGTTCTGCTCGGATCTTTCACTGAAAGTCAATATATCGAAAACCAAAATTATAGCTTTCAAAAACGGTATAGTGTATAGTAAAAATGAAATTTTTGACATTCGGAAACCGAGAAATAGAAAGATTCAAAAGGTTTAAATATTTAGGAATTAACTTCACTATGCTGGCTGCTCTCAAAATAATAAACCAAATGAGATACAAAATCCATGAGATCCAAGTCAGTGTGTGTGATAAAGTGTTCCGTGGTGCACTTACGCCAGCCATGACATATGGGGCTGAAATTTGGGGACTCGAATCAAGCACCAAAATCCTTGAATATATAGCAGCAAATTATTTAAAATATATTATGCGATTATCTCGTAACTTTTCAAACTCCGGAATTTTCAAAAAATTTGGATACTTAGGAAAGTTTGTGTTGAAATTCAATTGCGTGCAATCAAGTTTTCGTTAAATTGTTCAGGGAGCGAAACTCGCTTGCAGCCGCATGTCTTCGTGAAGAGAGTTTAAGAGAGTGGTGGGTTGGAAAAATAAAAAAGTTCTTGTACCTGATGGACCTGGGTAACACTTAGGAAGAATTTATCTACAATGATATTATATGTATCGATAACATTAAAAGAAGGATAATGGACATACAGTCGCAACAACTAGAAGCAGATCGGCTGGATAAAATATGACTTTCTCTACAGAAACTTCTCGACTCAGTCTGCGGTAGGGAAAACTATGTAGATCAGTTAGGGATGAAAGCGCGATTTGGTCTAGCTTGGTTTCGAACGGGCGGTTGGGCTCTTTGAAAAATAAAAACGCCATCTGCGTTCTCTGCGGGGAAACGGAGGATTGAGTACATATCCTGTTAATGTGCGAGGCGACGGAAATATGGTGTCTAAGTTGGATTTAATGGGAACGTCTGGAACAGGATAGAAATGAAAGATTAGGAATTATAATACTAAGGGAGGGCAACAACGAATTCAAGGAACTATTAGGTATTTTTCTATGGCGCGTGAGGGTAATAAGGGAAAAAATTAATTCGCGAATTTGAAAATAGATAAATAGAAATTTTAAATACATCAATCTAATCAAAATAGTTTTACTGTTCTTTATTTTTTCGGTAATTATTAAGGTAATATTTTCAATCATGTGTCAACAGAGTGTGCATGAAAAATGATTCTGTCGGGAGGATATGTACTTTCCTTTCCAGGAAACCATCGGAGGGGTTTCGTATGCGAAGCGCAGCCGATCGAGTCAAGTCACCTAGACACCTGTTCGGAGCTCCACAGCACCGCGAGGGAGGGAAGGAAGAAAGAACGTAACGTGTTAACTAGCTTGTTATCATTTGTCACTCTGTAATCCTTACTTGTTACTCTTGCCCTGACCGTTCGTTTTCCGTGGTTCCCAACGGTGCTTAACGAATACTCTAGTTGCAGTCTTCCGCTTACAACCGTATAACATCACAACTTTCACTATACCCGGCAAATGCCACTTATGCCTCTATTTTTATCATTTACTTATTTCCTCTACTCTACCTAATAATCATTTAATCCCGTCAATGCAACTAGAAATTCGTTAAGAGTAAATTCCAGGGTAAAGTATGCACAGTCCACGGC
>NNCF01127577.1:918566-983916 GCA_002313205.1 Laupala kohalensis | reverse complement strand
ATATATCTGTGTGTGTGTAAATAAACCCCTTTTGATTTTGAACATGCTTCCAGAAACAGTCGGCTCCAGCGATGCCCCTCATACCTGATAGCACGCAACGCGCACACAAGCAATGCACACGGTTCAGCGATGACTCTCGTCATGGATATGAAGGCAGTTAAAAATTGATTCGTTTCTTCATCCTAGTATTATTTAGCATCATTATTCTTATTTTACAAAAATGTAGAGTTTTTCAAAGCAACCCTTAAAAATATTAACAACAAACCTACAAAATAATTCACGTAAAATTGCTGTAACTAAGCATAACATTTTATATCAGTTCTTTCCGTTTGTTACAGAGTGAAATAGGCACATGAGAGAAATATGTCATACGCCTTAAATATTCAGCACACAGACATGTATAATAGCATCCTCTCTTTTCTTTACTGCGTTGGCATAATATTGATTTTNATATCATCCTCTCTTTTCTTTACTTGGCAGAATATTGATTTTGTTGGAGGTATAGTAAGTAAAGAGTAAGTTTTTTCGCCGACGTAATTAGCATCATCAGGCTAGGATAAACCGAGGTTTGGACCGAGGTAAGCTATTTGAAGGTTGTTTGCCTCAGCCTGAAGAAGTCGAGTACGTCGACGAAAAGACTTTCACTTTTGTAATAAAAATTTGATTGAACTCTATGGTACTTTAGTTGGTGCGAGGATCGAATGGTGGAATAAACAACCGGCTGTCATAACATGTTGAGTTCATGTTTATGGGATGGATTTCGGTTCCTGTGATACTCCATTCGATTTACAGTATTTCAATAGCATTTACCATTTTACACTCGTAGAATTACAAGCAAATTCAGGTTAGTTTATACCGTCTCCTCTAGTTCAGTAGTGACTTGTAAAGGGTGAGTCCGAATCTCGGAAGCGCGAATACGTGTGTACAGCACTTACACCTATTGAGACCCAGGAGTGGGAGTCTTTTTGGAGGTCCACATATTCAAGCCGTGTACAAACGTTGTTGCATACTTTGCCTAAGATAACGTACAAAAAATTGAAATTGGAGTTACATTTAACAAGAATCTCATCTATAATTCATTTTACCCTTATAAAAAATTAGAGTATATTTAAGTTGAAATTTACGTCTTCATTTTTTTGTGGGGCTTTACGGCTCATGTCGACATCAAAGGTCATTGGAGCCCGAAAAACTTGTACAGGTAGGGAAAATGCAGTTACGCACTAGGGAGAGTCAACGTGACTCCCCCCGCGTGTGGGACTCGTCGAATGATTCAACCCTACCCACTAAAAACCCTCCTGATCTACGACACACCAAAACATATCTCACAACATACATCAAATGGAGGGGGGCACATAACATGAGGGGGACAAAGAATAAGGGAGGACAAAAATGAGGGGTAGTACAAAAAATGAGAGGAATGAGGAAAATGAAGGATACCCTAGCCCTAATGGCCTCGGGATCGCAAAGAACAAGAGGTGACCAAGGGAGATCAGGAAAGAGAAAGGAAGGAGCATGGCACAAGTAAGTGGAAGTAATGCCAGACTAAGCTCGGGGCCCCGTGTTCGCCAAACACGTACTTACTAGATGTAAGTCCCCTGGGGGGTACGTCTTCATATTATGTTTGGAGACCCACTTGGTGATTCCTTGTAGGCTAAAGCTCAAGACCCTGACCACCCCAAGAACGCTACAGCAAGTGCATTAATTCATTAATTTGTAATATATTCCAAAACCATCTTCACCAAACTCAAAACAAAATTGTTTTCTCATTCTGAAACAAATCGCCCCTTAGGAAACAGATTGTCCAGGAGCAGTTAGAAGCCTGTCCGTTGAGGAACAGAAGGGCCAAGGTCCTTGGTTGATCTTTTCCTCTCGTTAAGGAAGCAATGCGAACTGCGGTCGGACGTAAAAGGTAAGAGATGGTGTGCAAGACGCAGCCAATTTTCTCGGGACCACGCTTGTATTCCATTTGTGGACGAACCCGCGAAAACGTTAAAAAAAAAAGAAAATAGCGGGATTCGGGCACGTGTTTTAAATTCAGGCTATTCCCGTTCCAGGCATTGAAGCTTTTAGCTGTCTTCTCACTCACCACACTGGTTGAGAAGAGCAATAAATTTCGTTTGTAACAAGATTTTGACGAATTATAGTCAAAAAGTTACTTTCTTGCTTCAAACTAAAAAATCATAAATTTCTCCTTCACGACTTTCCAAATATTAAAGTACAATGTGTTTTCTTTAGAAAAAATTATTTATTGTCGCCTTTCAAAATGCTTTTTTGTATATTCTTACTTTTACCAGTCTAGTTAAATAGTCTTTCTCTATTTTGACACGCCAAGTCTTGACCGTTTACTGATAACACAACATTATCCACCACATTTATTGATCTTAACATAAAGTGTAAGTAATTAATTATCTTTCTGGCTTGATAAGTAGATTATCTTTCATTGTCAAATATAGACGAATGTTTCACTTCCTTTATTCATCGATATATACTTCAATAAATAATAATAATTATTATTATTGTTGTTATATTTATTTTCGAATGTATTTTTGAAAAATTTCAGTTTCTACATTTGTACGATAGCTACCCGAGTTACCCAGCCAGAAAATGAACACAGACAGCGTTCGAAACGTTGTTAGTATGAAGTACTATTGAGTCAACGTTCAACAGAATTAAAAGCGTCCGAGAAAATATCGTTGGAATAAAAGATCCACGGTGGTGAGAATGAATTAATAATAAAGAAGGTTTCAATTTCTAAAAGAAATTAGTCGTGAGCACTCATGAAACTGTTGGGTAATTCTAGAGAGAGAAACATATCTATCACTACATCATAAATCATTTCAAAATAATGTAACGTGGCATGCAGTAATAATCTACGTTTTGCTCGTCAATATATTTCATTAAATATTGTTTTGAACTCCTAACAATACTTGTAAAATGCATTTACATCTTTCATGAAACCACGCAAGGTAATCATGGCAAGTATTTATTAAACATAAACGACTAACCGTAAACGAGAGAAGCGCAATAAAAACTAGGGAGACGGCCTTTCTTGTTCTAGAAATTTACACCGCATATTCTCTTCGACCTGGGAGTTCAAGTAGAAATCACATCTGGGAACAACGTAAGTTGGTGTTGTCTTACAACGTTCGAGTACAATATCATATATGAAATATGCATTTCTCCTATCCAGGTAAATATTTCAGTGGAAGGAAGAACAAATCAAACGAGATATTCTTGTTTCAATCTGGGACACCCGAGTTGTCGGATGATCTACGATCAGAGAAGAAAGGACGATGTGCAACGTTACACTTGTCGCCATCCATTACAAGAGACTAGTAAACCATAGAAGAACAGGGGTGTTAATTTTTGCGTTACGATATTTATGGAAGGCCCCAAAGAAAAAAGAACCGCACTCGCACATATGATTCTCTGTAACATGTATTTTGGTCATAAAAATACGATTATATAATTCTATAATACGTTAAATTTATTGCAGCCAATTTTTGTATTTTACGTCATAGTTAGAAAGACATGAGGACTAACACATAGATCTAAATCTCGAATGCGTTTATCACTTGGACCCGTCTTCACAGATTTGCTCAACAATATTGATACTTGAAAGACTGAAGATGAGATACACCTGTACTAGAGATATTCACCTTGAAGAGTACTTGATATATTTTGTTGAAATCTTAAGTATTTACCCTCAACGATTTCCGATTATGGTGATTTTATAGCATCATTTAAAACACCAAGGAAGAGTAAATATCACCAAGGAAGACTGGTCGTGCGGGCTGTTTGTGTGGAAGTACCAACAAATTGTGTGAAACGAATCCAATTATAATCCCTGAGCGACTCTGGGTAAGTTCGTCTAATTCTAAAAGACTTCACAGACACACATTGTATCTTAAAGTACGATTAACCCCACTGCGAAGTCGTCTATGTGTCAGTGTGTCGGTTATCGCAAGTGGAATGACAATGAGACGAGGTTCCCCTTTTCACTTCAATCACCCCTTTGAACCATTAGGGCAAATTTTCATATATTTCTTGATGAAATTTTGAAGTATAATCCGCATCTCAAAATGCGAAGGATTTACTGCATAAATCTCAATCCGATACAGAAACTAATCCATCCTTTTTTTTAAATACCTTAATGCAGAAACCAATATTTCTGGATTCGCGCCACTACAATGAGGTGCAGTTGCGGATCTCGACCGTAATCAAGGGGGGGGGTGCTAAATTTTATAAATAATATTATAAATAGTATTATAAATGTTATAGCGATTTTGTATTTTAATATAATACATCAATTCATCAAATAGACAATTAACAATTCATTAAATAGTGACCAAATTTATTAGCTGTTTAAAATGGCAAATACATATTAAAGGATAAAGATACAGTTTATAAATTTCAATATTATCTGTTGAAAGTTCAGGTCCATTTGGGATCCGCCCTTGATGAGGTAGATAAATATATATTTTGAACTATCTACCAAAATTAATTTAGAACGTTCTTTTTCATCTACACCAATTGAAAATGAGAAATAAAATAATATAAAGACTAATTTGTGAAGCCGGTGTGGGTCGCTAGTTATAAATAAATTCCACAATATCGTTGCCACCACTATCGAAAATATTTTTAGGTAACTCGCGATGTAAAGATGAGTTTGTTTAACATAATGATGGAAGACAAAGCAGCATTGCTCTCTTTGGCATAATGAGCTTGGGGCGAGAAGTGTGAGAAGAGCCTCAGGCGGAGGCTGAGGAACCTGTTCGCAGTCAGCTCAGCGCATCGGTTTCTCTCGAACATCCTCTGCGGTGGAAGTCCCTCAAAGCAAAGCCTCCTGGCATCCAAAGATACGCAACGACTTTTGTGTCGTCTTCATTTCTTCACCAACAACCAAGTAAGTAGCCAGAGAGATAACACGGAGTGTGGGGAGGTCCATCCCCCAACCCCCAAATTTTCAGATATCTTTATTACTCCGGTTCAAAAATATTATCTATATAATATTTTGTTAACTTACAATTTGATGAATAATTTGCGACAAGGAATACACAACTGAACAAATCTGACATAAAACCAAAATCCCCAAAGATAACATAAATTAATTCATGGCGAGAATTCTGGGATCTCTCCAAAATATATTTCTGACTTCAGATCTTTACATCTAGGAAGCAAACTTAGGAAATAAGGAAGCAAAAGATTCATAAGGATCATAAATTTTATAAAACATGAAAGTCACATACAAATTTGTTCGTGAGAATACAAAGGAAAGTAACAAATCAAAACAAACATAAGAAATATAATTCACGCTACGTAAATAGAAACTTCTGTTATGATTATTTTTAACAATTTTTTAAGTTCAGTATTTTATTGTATAAAAAATAACACCATAATGGCTATTTTTTATTAAAAAAGAGGTCCTAAGGTCCTTGAGGCACGGCGCGACAGCGACTTGTATTGGAGACGTGACCCAAGTCATACGAACAAAAGTTTGTTTTTCCTGTAGTGTGGACGTTATTTAACAGTGAGTGTTAATTGCTGAGTCTATCTCGTTTTACTTTGTATAAAATAATAAACGAACATGAGAAAGTATGTACAATGGTTTAGTACTGCTAGTTTTTTCATTTATTTATTTATTGTCTTACTATGGAGAATAATAAAAAATGAAGTACATGACAAAGAATATGCATTGGGTTTGCACCACTATGTATTATTTTCTTTGTGGTAAGAAAAACCAAATTTATATTTAAATACATATTAAATAGCAATTATTTCTAAAAATTCTGATCAAATGAATAACTTTGTGGTAAACTTTCTTTTTTAAGTAAACTGCTCCTTTTTTAAGTATGGACGTACGAGACAGGTAAACAACTAAACAATTTAAAATAAATTTTCGTTATAGCAACATATACCCGTGAAAAATAAGAAATAAATGTTCGAGTATCAATTCAAATTAATAAAATTTTCCTTTCATCGGACTAATGTGACCTTGGTTGAGGTGAAACTACAATTTTTGAGCTCATTATCGGAATGAAAAGGATAGAAATAGAGTTTGTACGAATTCGTTCGACGTTTTGATGGGGAGACTGCACAAGGCAGTGTTCCATCGCCGTTTTACCGCGCACTCTGCCAGTGGCTTACTGGAATCAAATGAGGTGAAATGATTATAAGTGAATGTTGGCAGGGGAAACGGGAGAACCCCGAGAAAACCTGCCGCGAACACCGCTTCGTCCACCACCACGAATTCTAATTGGATCAGACAGGGTTTGAACCAGCGTCACCAGAGGTATAAGGCGAGTACGCGGGTCGCCCAATAGTGCACCATTAATTTAGTTATCCCACGTAACCCAGAAATAGGGTTACGTGGAATAACTAAATTAATGGTGCACTATACGGGTCTAATACCGATTATCTCACACTCCACTGCAAATCATAGAGGATACTCTCAACAATCTAATACTATTAAATGAGCACTAATTGAATTATATCGAGGTATTTTAATGGCTCCATAAATTACAATGACATTGCCTTAATGGAGTGGTTCGAGGATGCACAGATAATGCATTATACCCTGAATTCTCGGAAAATTCGTTTTTGTACAAATCGTTTTGTAATTATTTAAAGGCATTAATGACAGGTGTATCAACTCAATTCACTTATGACTCCATAGATTGAATACGCAATTTCACGTCCCGACATCAGTTCACCATACAATCGAGACAAGGGATAAACGTTATCTCATAAAGCAAAACAATAAGATAAACATCAGTATTTAATTCGATATTTTTTTTAATGTCCCAAAGCTTCAGTTAACGTTTTTTAAATAAAAAGCGAGGAAAGAAAGGTCTTCAAATATCAGGTTAACGGAAAAATTACCAACTAATGACGGTGTTGATAATGCAAAGTCTCCATATTGTAGAAAGAGTAACTTACATAATTTTCATACGAGAAAATGTATGTCAACTATATATTTTTCTCCTCAACTCATCTGTTCACCTCAGCAAAATTCCAAGTCTCAAGAAAGATTTTTTTAAACAAATCAATTACTTTGAAAACGATTACATAAAGGATAAACAGTTGTGAGAATAAATTCTCCTGGACTCTATCCCAGAAAATTTCAAGAGATCTCGAATCTATTACCTATGCAGTAATTGTACGATTAAAGTAAGAAGTGTACTCAATGATTTCATTTTTCACATAAAACATATGAATTGCTTAATAAGATTTTCGATTTATTCCACCGACATTTATTGCAGGAACGAACAAAATGAAACGAGTCATTTACAGTGGAATATATCGTCATGAAAACATAAGCAGACAGTAGAGTAAGATTATATTTAGCCTGAAAGAAAGCGAATTAGGTAAATTGAATTATCCACATGTATTATTCACGTGCCCAGAAAAGGAATAGTATATATACGGTAGAGAAGATTGGAAACGTTTCAATATGGAGCGCTTCAATGCTGTGTGATACCATATATGAATAAGGAATGCTTGCCGTTCTTCCTGGTATTACATTCACCTCTGTAAATCGTTTTTGTGAAAGTGACTCAAAGAGTTTCCTGCCAAGGAAACACAGTGACTTGCTCTCCATCTGTAGCACAAAGCACGACCAAAGTAAATTCCTCTATTTCTCTTTGATTGACCCCAAATCCTCCGAAGTTTCTTTGGTCAATACTCGCGGCGTTACTTAAATTTAAAGACAAGTTACTTACAAAAAGTTATGTGTATAGCTACCATGCGTTTCTTTTTATTCCCTCAGTTGCTTTTCGAGTCCACGAGAGGGACTCAAGGGAGGTCAAGCACGTGTCGGTTTTCATTTATCTTCGACGGAGATACCCCATATGATCTACACCTCATCCGGGTGTCGAAGCTGGACCCGTTCGTCCCAGAGAAGGCCATAACTGAACCACCCAGGGTGATCTCACATTATAAAAATTCCACAATTTATAAGCTTTCCTCGGGAATATTAACTGTCTTCCGTATTTGCTCATTTATTTCAGAGTTAAATGGTCGTTAATACATATGAAATTTTCCACATTTATGAGGATACCTTGCACATCTATGTGGATATTTTCCACGCCTACGTGATAAAATCTACGTTTACAAAAGATACGTCCCGTAACTACAATTTATCTGTAATTCTTCGCAATAACTAATGCACTTAATATTCCCGGAAGAGTATTAAATAAATATGAACATGAGTTACACACAAATTACAGTGCAACTTCCCTTAAAGGATATTTCTCAATACTCGACGTTTTATTTTATATTTCCCGTCCCATTCGTATTGAATTTAAGTTACCAGAAACTTGCGAAAAGCGAGCACTATCTACAATGGAAGTGGGCAGATTTTTTACGTGGAAAATCTTTCAATAACGGACGACAAAGGGACAATATAGCTTAATCCGTAGTAGGAAAGAGTGAGGTAATTCCGGAAACACAAGGAAAATTGGAAATTATTCTTATACTATTGGAAAAAGTAATATTCTGATCTGACTGATTGTAGAAATTAGTTTGCACTTGCTTTTTTCGGCAATTAAGTTTTAGTTATTTAACTTAATTGCCAAAAAAATGCAATTGAAAACTTATTTCCACAATAACTTGCCATAGTGATATACTAAAAAAACTGGCAGGTGTTGTTTAGTTCCTAAGTTGAAGGGGTAATGACGGATAGTCTAGTGTCAACTAGTCAAGAATAAGCAGTTTCAGTGTTTGTATATTTGCTTTGCTTTCTAAATGTATCCAAAAACGAAAGTAATAGTAAAGTTTATTTTAAAATTGTTGCGATATCTATTTTATGTTCGTAAGTATCCTTTATTTATCCACTTGAAAAACTCACTGTTCGCAATTCACACAAAACATATTTGTAAGAAGATTTAATACACAATTAATAACAAAGATCCTATTTTCAAATTCACTACCCCATTTTGTCGAGCAAAAAACCTGTCAATAAAAATCTTATTAGAAGACCCGAAATGATTAATTTAAGTTATAGAAGTTATAGATTAAATAATTAACAGGATAATTCTTCTGAAGTTCCTCCACTGATGATGCACTCGCTCGTGCATTGGCACTGTGGTTACTCCAAGATGGTTACCCTCTGACACCATATTTGGAGGTAAAACCAAATGCACATATAGATTACAACCAACCACAAACCACAAATTAGAATGTACAACGAACGAAGAAACATTATTTAGACGAAACAAACACCAATGAAGACATGAGGAAGCACCGAAACTAAGCCATCGCGTTCTTGAATGTTTTTGGTCCAGAACATTGAGATGTTTGCAAATATTGAGAAGTTATCTGCTGAGTTATATAGAAAAGAAAACCGAGAAAGTTCCAGAATAAAATTACTGCATTTTTCCCTACAAGATTAGTTTTGATCGAAGAAACCTTTATTTTCGTTCTATTTTCCTTATTGACTATTGAAAATCTCATCGTGAAACATGAAAATTTATTAGCTGAAGTATGTTTTTTGTCAATAACCTAAAAGCTGTATCGTTTTTACTAATTTTGCGTACATCAAATCAGTTATCTACAATTTTTTTGCTTTAACTTCCCAAATTAATGGTGGGCAAATTTAATGGATCCATGGGATTTATATAGAGATCACCATAGGAAGAATGAGACGTACATCATACGATAACGTGAAACTGTTATAAACGTAGTTACTCCCAATCCTCAATATTGTACATTTACTTGAAACATTTTTCAATCATTTTCTATGCATTGCTTGTAAACCTGGAAAGAAACTATCAATGACTCATTGACTCTCCGAACACGTCTCGGAAGAATTCACTCATCAGAAGTATAGTGCTCTAAGAATCACGTCATTGTTCCAAACGTGTTACGTCTAATGACTCTTCTCTTCTGATTCACAGTCATAACACACTAATGAGTCATTCATTTGCATGCTAAAAATGCCTTCAACCAGAGTGTAGTTTGAAGGATACACGGGATACATTGAGAACGAATAGTAGAACAGACCAGAGTATATCTAACCCGTTGAGACCTCTACAAATGTGTAAGAAAAACTGAGAATGTCGTATTATGTACTATGCATTATTTTAATTCTGAAATTTTGTTTCTAATTCTTATTTCTTTTTTTCCGAACATAATTAATAATTTACTACACCTCCACAAATTTATGTAACTATTTTACACTATGAACATGTTCTTAGGAGTTCAATGCTTCAATTCTATGAGAAACATGAGCTGAAGTAAAGTGCTCTAAGTTTATACACTGTTTCATGTTCACAATTAATAAGTGTATGAAATTCAATCATCTATCCACAATTCAGTCCTTTTAATGCTCACTTCCAAAACAACATTAAATGTTTTTCCTCAATTCGAGAAAAAAAAACTCATCTAATTTTACACGTTTTCCGAAGGAGCAACAAAATTTGATACGAATAGTCCGCGAAATATTTTCATAAACGTAAATAATTTTGATGATCGAAGTGACATCCGCTGTAACTCTGAAAGTTTTTCATGAAAAAATAATATTAAGCGTCCCCCATTCAAATTACAAATTAAACTTTATTTCAGAAAATAGATACATGAATGTGAAACCACCGACGTTGGGGCGAATCAGAACGAGTGCTTCAACATAATGGCAAATAATGTGATATTGTCCTTACTGCGCAGAGAATAAATGAAAATTCTACATATCAATTGTACATATCAAGTTAATTCTTAGTCAACATACGAGAAGAAAAAGAAAATATTCATCAACCATTAAAATTCTACAACCGGTCGGGACGGACTTACTGAGAATGCGTCTGTGTCTCATGCCTTGTGCCAATGACCAGGCTACGATCTGATAAACAAGTAAACACATACGACACAGATCATCGTTAAACTTGAGATTTGAAAATGTTAAACTTGATAAAACATTAAAACCTGAGCTATATGTTAAAACATGAGCAGTATGGTAAATTGCTCATATTTTTGTATAATTAAATCCAATGTTTAAATTACATCCGAAACTTCATAATTTTTAACTGTTTTATCCTTCAACTTATTGCGTATTGAAAGCAGAGAGATATTATTATTCATTAAAATAGTTCCCGTTTAAAGACGGGAAGTGCTGTTATTTATTTTATTGAAATATTAAACGCTATGACAATTTGTGGTTTTGAATTTATGTTGACGATTCACCCAACCCTTTATTCTTAGTATTCATCTTTCTCTAAAACTGTGATTAAGTAAATGAACTTTTCAAACGTATTAGTTAAAGGTAACAATGTTATTCATATGGAGGTTAAAAATAATTTTATTAAATGGCGAATTTCTCTCATATTTTTCAACAAGAGTTAATTTCCGTTGAATAAACTGATAGACAAAATAATGAACAGTTAATATTTACATTCTCCAAGATGTAGTTTCAGCATTCCCAAATAGTTTTACTCTAAATAAAACTACGTTCTCAGAGTAGATATAATTTTTTACTCCAAATATTTGTTACAGGTGAACACATTAGCTTTTTCTTCCTCCACGCGCTCCAAATAAGAAACGTGTTTAAATACCTTTTGTAAGTACGAAATTTAGACGAAATAAGAAATCCAGAAGTCATTATACTTGTTTTTAGGAAGACTTCAGGTTTTCAATTTTTTAGAACAAGTAGAGAGTTTTAACGTAAAAGTTTCACGGTGACAATGTTTGTCTTATTTTTCTTGTTTCGAGAAGAAAATTTTCCATAAGGTCCTAAAATCACATCTCCACTCCCCTTGAAAGATTATCCGGTTACCAGAATGATATTGATAAGTGAATAAAGGCAGTAAATGTAGACAGGAAAATAATGTTACAAAAAACATTTCAAGCTACTCAATAATATCAAATGCAATTTATTGAGAACAATTCTTTTTTATATTAAATAAATTCCCGTTAGTTTTACCTATCAATACTTCCAATACAGAAAACTGTTCCTTGGATAATTGGGTGAAAACTGGAGAGTAAAGGAAGGATTTCATTACTTTACTGAATTTTACAATGACAGCAAGGAAATACTACTACACAAAATAATTAAATCAAAGTGAAAAATCATATCAGAATAAATATCATTAAAAAATGCAATGTATTCCATAGGAAGCACATGCGAAGATTGATTCGTTGTACACGATTAATATTACACGCAAAATCTTAAAGTTAACAACTTGATCAGAAAGAGAGAAAGGAATCAAGACGTTTCTGAATAAGACGTGTAAGTGAAACAAAAAATAAGTGTAATCTATTCAATGTGAGCTAAATGAATTTTCTCCCATTTCTTAAAGACAAAATTTTTCATAGAATTGTATGAAACTGTCATTTTAATGCTTTAATGTGTATCTCGGGTGTTGTAAGTGGTTCAGATTGGCCTTTGGAGTACCGAGGTGTTTCTACCACGTTCGTCGAAATTTACCAAACTTTTACCTGAACGTGTCCTTTCAGAAAAGCATCAGCTTAAGATCAAAATTCAGAGTAAATCACAATAAAATATTCACAAATTTAAAGAGAAACAGACTGAAATCAGAACAAGAATGTTCAAGAGAAACACGCTTGAGGTAGCAGGAATTGGCTGCTTGGGTTGGGCCAAATCCCACGCTCTCAGGCGCCCACTTCTTTTCACGGCAATTCAATCCAAGTCGCCCACCAACACCACCAACCCTGCGCTGTTTTCATTCTTGCTTCTGCGACTGCTATTTCTGAGGTGGGTGATAAAGAGGAGATGGACGGCACTTGATATTGGAATGCGCCTAATATGTGAACTAGTGGAGCACCCACGACTTAACTTGAGTGATTTTAAACAAATAATCTTTTTCAATTCGCCAATGATTTCTAGTAAAAAGGTATATTACGAATTTTNCACGACTTAACTTGAGTGATTTTAAACAAATAATCTTTTTCAATTCGCCAATGATTTCTAGTAAAAAGGTATATTACGAATTTTTATAGTATTGAAACTTTGATGTGAAGTGTATATTTATTAGTATCAAAATATTCTTTTTTACTGATTCAATAAAGGGGATAACTTTACCCGGCGACTTTTACTCGTACCATGCAAAACTACTGAATGAATTGAAAGGTTCGGGAAAGGATCTAAGCAAATTATGATACGACTTCAGAGATTTAAAAGAAACTAAAATCCAAAAAAGAGCCGTTACTGTTTTATTCTATGGGTACACTACAACTCTCAGGAGAAAAATAAACAACTCTGAGTAGCGGTTTCTAATTTGTTCGTCTATGGAGGTCACATGCATAGAATCTGAATTCCGCAACAATAATACCAAAATTGGCAAAATGATTTAAAATGATGTTGTGGATGCCGTGTGAAATACTGTACTTGTGAGTCCATGGAGTTCATACAAGTGGTCAAGTGATGTTTGAAAGTCTCTTTCACTTTTAACACATACAGGCTGACGTTCCATGTTGGCGTGCTAAAAGTTTTTGCCTTTCTTTAGTGTCTGGAATGTCTAGAAAAATTACGTGTCACAGCTAAAATGATTCCCTACAAATTGCAAGAACCGAAGAGGAGCGTATCATTTGCTTTGTTGTATTCGTCAAGACGAATATGAGGCTGAAACTCACTCCCGCCTATTTATGAACTTACTTGACTGTGAAAGTGGTAGAAGTTATTTCTGGCAAATACACTGCCTCATTTCAGCATATAACTTTTTCCATAGCAGTTCGTACATTGCGTGAAAACGGTGAAGATAACTAAGCTACTAATCCATGCTGTCACCTATGAATTAGAAATATATTAGATTCTAGGACAGCATGGTCCTCTCCACAATACGCCACGTGCGGGGAATCCCCAGTGCGCATCGCTCGATCAGTTTCTAACTGCAGCCACAATTAATCAGAAGCTATATTTTCAGAATAAATTTTTTCCAAAATATAATTTTATCAAGCATTTAAACTGTTTAAGAAAAGTGTTATATTGCGTTTTTGTTGTTTGTACTACTTTTGATTGCATGACAACAGTGTCCCTAATGTTGCCAACCACGAGCAAATGAAAAGACAAAGTTAGAGCGACCATTCTTCAATTGCTCTTAACCACGTTTAAGTTGCCAGGTGGGGCCGTCAAAATAGACGGTGTTGGGCATAAATGATGCACGTACAACCCATCCAGAAATCTGATGTTTTATTCAAAAAAATCGTCCCATTCAACGAACAAACGAGAAAAATTTTGACGAATGCTATACTATAAGGTGGGCTGTGGCTAGATAACAGTTACAGAGTTACTGGAGCTAGAAATGTATCTAAACGAGAAAAATTATGAATTGGAGCAACACCAGCGGCGTAACACTCGGCGTATTTTTGGCGTGGAAAAGAAGCCATAGGAAGACACTGACATGAGTGTATCGCTATCGAAATCGCTAAAACGATGTCAACTTATCAGCTGAAGATATTGAATGAAATCAAAGAGTAGAGCTAAGGGAAAAAGCGTTCTCCTAAAAATTTGTCAGTTATACACATGAAATTTGTTAATTACAGGAACACGTATGAGAAGTCTTCCAAGCAAAGAGCAGCAGAATCACAATGAGGAAGGATCCTGTCACGTAGCAGATGTTCTTACGTGTCGCGATGTCCTTTGGTGAGAAGATTGTGTGGACTGAGATGGTGTGAGGGGCGTGAATGTGAATAGCGCAAGTTGGCTAAGTGCTCAATTTTTAAATCCTTTAGAATATATTTTATTCGTACTCTTTAAGTGCTTTCAATCATTGTTGACTTGAGACACTATTCTCTTTTTACGATAATATAGTTATACTTTAGTAAAAACAAGCTACTCGCTAGATGTATGCAAATTCTTGTCGGGTACTTCTGTTACACACAATTCAAACCTGACACAAAAACCAATCAGGGGGACGTTTCAAGAGCGTGAACAAATTTTTGTAGAAGATACAAACAAGAGAAAAAATTGTCCTTGCCAATGTAATTTTGAACAAATTTAGATTTGTAATGAATTAAAATCTTTTAAATGATTACCATAACCATCAAATGAAAAAAAAAGTCATCCCACAACACGACAAGAGTTGTTTTTCAATGAAATTGTCTGTTAACCATTTCTTGAGTGTGTCAGTACAATTCTTCTACACTGAGAGAAATAAGTTAGTAACTAAAGAAAGAGATTCTCTAGGCAAACCTGGAACGAATCGAAATCTTGGGGAACAAACACATTTCATAATAAATATTCCAAGAACAACAACGCACGCTGCTACGCTGACAAACATGAATAAAAACATTTCTAGAGGATTACATGCCATGGGTCTTGTGCTCACTAAGGGCGTAATCCACTACTGTCATCTAGAATAGTGTCCCGATAATTTTTTGTGTGTGTTACACAGTGCACTTGTCAATAACTCTAAAAGTCTAATTTAAATTTAAACTTTGTGTGTGTATTGCATGTTCCGGCGATTGCAACCAGCAATAAATTATGTAAGTTCCTGTGATTGGAGCCAGCAATATAAATTTCACGATCTCAACTGAAAAATTTAGAGTAGAAAATGTATCGACCAACATTAAAATTTACCGGAATATTACAGTTATCGAACAGTTCGTTGGCACTAATTATCTGGTACATTTTGGATAATCTTGCTCAACACTTTAACGGCTTATCACCCCCTTCTTCGCGCATATTCTCCCCGAAATATGTTATCCATAACATTCTGTTAAAATAAATTTTGAACAATGAAAATTACATGTTCAAATTGAACCTTCGTCCCAACTTCGACACCAACCAGAAAAAGTTTCTCCAAAAAATTTATCTCAGTATAACATCAATTCGAAGCACTGAAAATTGGCTTCCTTATCTTGATTCGTTAGAGTTGCTATAGGAATTTTATACGAAATAAATAAGTTGTATAAAAGAAATTTTAATACTAAGATTGTGCTAAGAATTCATATGTAAAAGGAAAGAAATATAAAATAATATTGCATGTTTCTACTCAAAAGAAACATTATTGAACTCGAATTATTTCAATATATTTTAAATGTGTGATTAAGTCATAAGACACAATAATTAAATTTAAAATTATTCATTAATTTATTTTGGACAAAAGATTGTGTTATTTTGTAAGTATCAATTACGATGCGCTGGAATATATCGATTTTTCTAATCCTTTATTCCTCAGAAGTATCTTAGCCTCGACAACACGGCTTTTTTTCAGCCCATTAATCTCCACAATTAAAAGTAACTGAACAATAAAAGTTAATGTTGACAGAGCATACAACGTCTGCAAAGTCACACCTTTAACTGACTGTCAGTGTTCATGTTTACGACTCTGTATAAATGCAGACGTGATTGAAATGTTAGATCGTCCGGCATGAAAGTAATCGCAGAGACAAATAGCACTTTATGTAATGAAACTCATCATTTTATGACACACGTAAAACAGATTGCTTAACTCATAAGAAACAATCCGTGAGAGATCTTTTTTTTTAAATTGAAACTGTCATAAAATGAGCAGATGGTAAAAAATGAGCAAAAATATTAGCATATTTGCAAAAAGTTTTAATTTGAATGTAAACAAAGAAAAAAAGAAAAAAAAATATTAGTGGTCATCTTTCTTCTTCAAGAAAGCCAAAGAGAGATGAAATTGATGTTATTTTTCTCCGAATTGCGTCCTCGTGTTCCCAATTTCCCGCGGAAGGACCTCCACACGAAAATTATTTGGAATCTTTGATAAAACTAATTATACGCAGGACAGTGTAATGGAACTAAACACGCAAAGCGGACATTGTACTTTGAAGAAAATAACACAAGATTCATTTTTTTCTCTCCGCGAGCCCCACCCGCATCCACCGCACACACATCCACGGACTCACCTTGAGCCGCGACTTCGCGACTTCCGCCGAGCCCGGCGGCGCCAGGGCAGCGAATGCATGCCAAAGCGCGTTCGTCACATTTCTTAGCAACACAGACATCGCCGTTCCCCGTACAGAGATACCACACTCGATACGTCGCGAGGTCCGCAGCTGCGGCGCAACTGACAGTCAGTTGTCACTGCGACCCGCGATAGGCTGGTGGCGGTGGAGGCGGCGGAACTCTTACGGCTGGCGCAGCCCACTGATTCAACGCTGGAGCAGTGGAAGAAGAGGGGACGGGGTATTGCTTTCTCCCGCAGACCAAGACGCAAGGACGCCGGCCGCGAGCCGCTGAAGCATCTCTCGTTAGGGACACCTGTACTCCTAACGCCGTCCGCTAGGGCACTTCCAAGATTTCATTTTATGAGAGGGTTTTGTAAAAAAAAATTATTTTAGTTTATCTACAATAATTAAAGAAGGATTTCTGCGTGTCTCCGTCTTATATACAATTTTGCTCCGAGCTTGGTGCATTTTGTGTACTTGACCTTGAAAACAAGAGAAAGATCAGTCTACCAAAAGACAAAAAGAAGAACAGAACCTTACACCTTTCCCTCTTTTGCAGAATTTAAGGGTGTTCATGAATTTGCACTTCCCCCAACACAATGTGATGCAAAAAAATATATTTTAAATAATCTTTAAAATGTATTTAATCATACCTTTTTTAACACTTAATTATAACAGAGGGATAAACAGTATCACAATAAAAAGAAGAAGAAAACATGGAATGCTAGTTTACTCATTAGTTTAACATAAAAATACTACTTATTTTACAATTCATGATTGTACGATTTGAGGGAGGTTGAGATGGGTGCTAAAATTTGAGCAATTATACCATCCATGTCCTAAAATAATTGGTGCAAGCAGTTAAAAATTATTATTAATCATTTTACTTTACTATCATCTAAATTTTATTTAATCTATTACTCAACATGTTCATATAAATCCAAATTTTTTTATTACTTATCAAACTTGTTGAAAGCAGGGCTGGTCCCAGTCATTTTGCTACCCTAAGCAGTTCAAAATTATTACCTCTCTCCTGCAAAACACTCAAATATATGTTTATGTTATGAAACATGTTGTTTTGTATATTTCAATGATAAATAAAAACATTAGATCGCTCACACAGCAGATCAAAAATTAAACAATGACTTTGGTATATTAATGCATTTTAGATAAATACTGATTCTTTAAAAAGAATATGTTGATTTTTTAAATGCAACCAAATATGATAAACAATATTTTAAATGATAATTCAATCTTTCCAGTATTTTAGTGAATAACAGGTTATTAGTTACTGGTAATTCAAAACAACTTCTAAAAATCACATAACAAATACAATTTTATTTCATATGACCCTTTTTACACATTTTGAACTACCTTTGGGGATGAAATCCTACCTACATACCACCAACAAGTTATAAAATATTACTGTTCATAAATATGGGGTGAACTATGTCATTGTTTTAGAATTTTCAATACAATGAGATTAATGAAACAGAAAAAGGAAGGGTCAATAAGCACTTTCCTCTAAACAAAAATTTTTGAAATTCTTCCACTGTCATAATACTTGTTGGTAGTAACTATATATTTTTTATAGTTCTCTGTGATATAGTCATAAAATTCATAGTCAATATAGTCATTAACATCCTCCAGTGGCATAACTATTCAAGTCGGGGCCCCTGGGCAAAATGTAGATCGGGGCCCCTTAGTGGCCATTGTTAAAGTGGTTTAATATTGTTAAATTTAGAAATATATTTAATGATTTTTAAGTAAGGAATGCAAATCTTAATAATAATTTAGTTATTTTATTAAATAATATTTATGTGCCATATATTTTAAATGTGATAATTGTACAAAAAATCCAATGATATTTTCATGCGACATACTTTCGTTTTAGAAAATGTTTTAACTAACTGATGTAATATGATATTTAAATCATTTGTTTTCACATATGTGATGGATAAAACTCTTAAACCACTTAATTTGTCTTGAATTTTTCAAGTTATTTTTGACGAACTTCAGCTTCGAAAATGACCGTTCTGCACCCGCAACTGTAACTGGCATAGTTAAAATATCATGACAACTGTACACAAATCTGGAAAACTTGCCCATAGTGTAAAATCATCCATAAGTAAAAAATTGAACCTATGAAAAGAGTTTGTTGATTAATTATGGCTAGGTAATGTAAAATTGTTTTTTAATAACCAAATTCTCTTGTTTGAATAATAATTTTTTCGTCATATCGGTTAAAAACCATGAAGAAGGTCCCCTAAAGCTCCCAGAAGGGGCCCTACGAGACTGGGGGCCCCTTGGCAATGTCCGGGTGTACAGAGTGCTAGTTACACCACTGACATCCTCACCCCCCATACATATGCCACTATTAATTATTTAAAAAATGGACAATATCCCTGTCTCACAGAATTCCTATGTTTTTCATACCTAGAAAATTTATTTAATTAATAAAATAGTTTACCTTATGCCAAATTAAAATGACAACTAATAACATAAATCTATAGCAATAGCTAGTCTATGCTACTGTGTTCCTTGAACTTCTGACCCTTTCCCAACACAAAAGAAAGTCATGGCTATACCTGAAACCATGCCAACTTTGAAGACATCTTAGGAAACGAGTGTTACGAGGCTCAGCATAGGTATTATAACGGAGTGAAAATATTTCTAATAATGGTTTGGTGCATTTCCTGATGACATTATATGGTTATACTAGACATTGTATGCCATTTGATATTTAATTTCATATCTTTTATTGTATTTAATTTCATAGATATTCTTGTCAGTATATTCAAGCAGCAGTGACATTGAAGTTGATTCTTTGCTCCCAACATATTGCTAAGTAGGGGAACACAGTTTGATTCCCCAGTTGGCCAAACTAAGTTAGGTTTTCAGCTAAGGTTTCCCCAACCTACTATAGGCTAACGTTTGTTCAGTATCATACATTCCCTGACAGTCCAACATTTCTCCTCCCAAATTCAGTTTCTCACATCGTATTGCTAGGTAGAAGAGCTGGCCAGATAGACTCTACCTCACCAGATCATAGAATGAAAGAGATAAATACATATAATTCATGTGTTTGGAAATGGTAAAAATACAATAATTCAAAATTAATTTCACAAAAAAATTATTTGTCTCAGGATTGAAATATTAAGTAAAATCTCCTAACATTTGATTCCCCACCCAGCACAGTTAAAAACCAAGCATCATTTTCAGAATAAAAAATTGTAACATGAATATTTAGAGAAGAAATCTTTTTCTGTCACAAATTGTGAAGAAATTGATGTTAAAACATTGGTACACTCATGGTGCCTGCATAGGATATAAAATGTTTTCAACAGTTACCAAGTACATTGGTTTCAAAATTGCAACGAATGTTGAATGAGAAAGTTTGACCTTAAAATCATATCCATCCTTAAATCCTAAAATATATTCTAAATAAATGAAGTATACTTAGGGTGTTTGTTAACAAGAAATTAAAGTTTGAATAAAATAATGCAGCAACCATGTTTGTTTCCTTAGCAGAACATACTTATTCTGCTTAACTTTCAGGTCATTCATTACTGATTTTTATGGTCCTTTTATGCACAGAACAAAGAGAGATTCAATGAAAATTAACATACTTGGGATATATTTTGTATGTATTCACAGCCGTCTTCGTGTGATTATTGGCGGAACAATTGAAGTTGCGTCATTGATTTGAAACTTGCCTTTCCGACTTCTTCATATACACCCTTTGGATCAACAAATTAATGGTTTGCCAAAAATTTATTAGTCTGGACTGAAAATTGTAACCAAATTGTGGCAAAGTGGTTGACAAGATATTCCTCACTATTCTTAAGTTAAACACACAAAGTGTAAAGAACTTGTTTCTGTTGGAAACTAAAGATAAAGAATTCACTGAAGATAATATGTTGGTTTTATTTGATATGTTCACCTTGTTTCCTGGTACTATACACCAAAGATAATAATTTAAATTTTGAAAACAGTAGTTTTTTGGAATGGAATTGAAATATTTGAATATGGAATTGGGAAGTCAGAGTAGACTAAATTACGTGCAATTATGTATAATGTATCAATCAATTTTTTTTACAAAATTGCTGGAAAATTTGGAGTAGTAATAGAACATACAATTTCTCCTTTCTAGGCATATTTCTTTAATCTAGTTGTGAAAACTCATTTCACCAACACTTTTCAATACATTCAAAATTTTGTATCAATATGTGAAAGAAATTGAATGTATAGTGAGATACATTGAAGACACTCTAAACTAAGTCAACAAGTAAAGACAACCAATGCAACTCCTTTAAAATGTGAAACTTTCTTGGACACACAACATTTTAGCAATGTCAAAAATGATAAAATTTGAAATAAATAAAAATAGAACATTTTCCCCTCAGTACATAACAAATATCCATGAGTACATGAATACTAAAAAGCAAAATGTACCATATCTCTCTCAGCACAAATTGAATTAAACTCAAACATATATTCTTTAGGTGATATAACATATGTTGATGCTGCGTTTGGTTTTTGAGAAAACACTTATTCTCAAGCTGAATAAAACTGTCTGCAAAATGTTTGTATTGTTCAAATAAAGTTATCCAGCAACCTAGGGTTGTTCATTTATTTAATGCCTTTTGGCCAGGTTCAGTCTACGAGGCCTGCTCTTTCAATTAACTGTTGGACTTGGGTAAGGGAATTTGGAAGGAGAGATGTTGGGTTGCCAGGGAACTAATGGTACCAAACTGACATTTGTCTGGAGTAGGTGAGGGAAACCCCAACTGAAAACCTCACCTAATTCGGCCGAGCAGGGTTTGAACCAATGCTCTACCGCTCAGCAGGATCGCGGAAGCGAAGACACTACCACTAGACCACGCTGTCAGCTGTTGTTTGATGTATAAATACATTGCTGTAATACGTTCATTATTTTGCCTAAATTTAAAAATTACATAAACATTGAAAGAGTAAAATATATTTTCCCCTTTTATTTTTCAAAAATCCCTTTCCAGTGATAATTGCTCTCAATTTGGTGCAGAACACTCTGGATCGAACACACTCAAATAGCCTTTCATACTAACTGGTGAATATTGCAAACAAAATACTGTTTGGACAATTAGAACATAGTCAACTTTGTTAAATAAATGGATTTTCATAACCCTTGGTATATAATATATAATAAATATAGATATTTTATAGTTAGGAACTTGACAGATTAAAAATAATAAACAAAATATATTTTTATAAACAAACTTCTATTTAAGTGATGCATTAAAACAAATGAAATAATTAAGGTTTTTATTAAAGTAATGCATTATCAAATGCTAATTAATTAATCAAATGCTAACTAAATAATTAAAGTAATGCCTTGTAGAGAACCTAAGGGCTCTAATGACCATGCCATTGACGAGCCCTAAAGCCCCCAAAAAAAAAAAAAAAAAAGTCACAACCTATGTTTCTAGCCAGAAACAATGGATATTATAATTAATATTTAGAGATCCATGAAATTCGCAAGACAAAATAAAACAAATCTTGTTTTCTTTTTTTTTTTGTGTTAAGTTCATAAAAGCAATTTTTGAATCACAAAATAATGTGAAATCCATAATAATATGCAAAACTCACCAAATAATGTGAAATATCGCAAATTGTGCATTTGGCTTAGGATTTTTTAAGTGTTTGGTGTGTTTAGGTTGTAAGTGGAAAGAAGAAAACGTGGCCGTGCAATGCTCAAGCAAAGTGAAACAGTTTTTTCACAGGCAAGTGAATTCAGCTCTGAAGGGTTTTATGTTAATAGCAATAAAATATTGATGTGAAAATTTTGTGACAAAAGGCTGGAATTTGAAAGAGTACTGAGACACTGTATTGAGACACATAGCTAGTGATAACCACAAGAACAGAAAACAAAAGGGATCATTGATGTGACAATTATTTGTGGATGAATCACTCACATAAGGCAAAGCGTGCAAAAGAAGAGAAAAATGAATTTATTATCAACATAACTGAGGCATTTTTAATGCATTATTAACATACAATACTTACTTGTTACAAGGAATGCTGACTAATAATATTTCAATTTTTGTAAATTGATCTGTGAATAAAATGTTAAAAGTTACAGAAGTAAAAGTTAGTTTTACTTATCTGCGATTGGATAAAATGTAATAACATCACCAAGTTTCTTATAATACTGAAATCTAGTATTTTAAAATGAATTTTGCTGAAAAATAAAAGCACTTTCACGGATATATTAATATTAATGTCAAATGCTAATACCTCCATATGTATTTCACATAAGTGGATCCTAATAAAAATAAACATACTTATTATCTTTATTGCTGAAAATAATTTAATGTTTTATGTTGAACTTTTTGTTTTCAAATAGCTTGTCGGGCAAAATGTTTGTAAAAGTGGATACCAATTAATTTCATTGGCCAGTAACTGGTTGGTAAGAAAGTACTTGTCGAAGTATGTATTTTATTTATGATTTGCACAACAAGCTTTTTGAAAACAAATAATTCAATATACAATATTAAAGCATTTTCAGCGATAAACACAGTAAATATGTTTATTTTTATTAGGATCCACTAATGTGAAATATGTATGGAGGTATAAGCATTTGACATTGCATTACTTTAATAAAAACCTTAACTTAATTTATTTGTTTTAGTACATTGCATAAATAAAAGCTTGTTTTGAAAAGGATTATCATTTATTTTATTTTATACTTTTTGGAACTAGAATTTCTTTATTTATTTGTCATAATAATTAATCTTCCTTGATCATCAGTAATACTCAAAAATGACTTTTAAACACAAACTTGTATTAATATACATAAATAGCATAAATGCTATAGCATCCATGAGATACACCTCCCGATAGCACAATCATCTTTTGAGAAAAAATGGTAATAGTAAGATAAGAAGTTAAAACAAAAAGCGTAGGTTATGCAATGCGTTATATTTACTTGTATGAGAGAATAAATTTCAGGGGAAACTTCCCAGAAATAATTCGCCGCGAGTTATCTCGGAATAAAATCGTTAAAATGAAAAAACCTTTAAAAAGTTTTTATTTGAAATAGGCATATTGCATTGTCATAGGGTTTATATATGCGTGCCAAATTTCAGTTCAATCAGTTGTGGGGAACTGGTTTAAAATTCAGTTGCAAGATTTGTCCCAAACATACTAACAAGTGAAGTTAAATATAAGCTTGTAAAAATGATACTACTTCAGTAGGTTCATTCTTGAGGAAAGAGAAATATTTTTCACTCGTGCCTTCACTAAATACTTTAATACTTTTTGGTTGGAAACCTTATTGGGGGACTTCATTCGTATCATGAGCAGAGCATAACTGATTCTCCATTCTTTTGACAACTTGATGAAATATATTTTTCTCTATTGGTAGAGTCAGCATCGGCACTCCGAGCTGACTCCGAGCCTCGCCAATGCCTCCAGAAAGCGTATTTAGAAAAGCTGGAAGAATACAAAAAGGCTGGGTTTTGACGGTTATGGAGAGATGGACGGTTCTCATATAGCATTTCTACATATACCGCTATGATGTGATTCAGTATGCAGTTCAGTTTATAGTCTGTGATGCTGTTTGTCCGTGGCTTCTTACAATTACCAGATTGGATCATGCATTATGTGGCAACGTTGTACCTGGTTAAATGAGTTTACTTGATTTCAGCAAATGGATTGCTTACGCATTCATATTTTTCGTGTCAAATGAATCTGAACTTAAAGTAATTATTTACTTATTGTGGTCACGCTATATTGTTGTAGCTTCTATGATAATGACGACTAAATATATGAACATGTTAGTTCTTTGGCCGGCCTACAAGACCGGTGTTGTCAAGCGTTAGACTCCAACCTGGTAATTGTCCGAGACCATGGTTTATCATTTGACCGCCATGATCAACACAAATAAATTAGCATAATGGCGTATTCCTTAATTTTTCCCAAAAAGTGTTTGTATTAGTGTATTAACGGGGGCCTTATTGTCTATCTTTTTCATCGAGTCAAAATTCATTTACTCTCATCTTTGTAAATGTTTTATTCTTTATTTTAGAAAGAAATATATGTAAAAAGATATCCTTTGGGGATCCCTGAAATATTACTAGAAAAGCTGAGAAGGAAGGAGTTATCCTTGTGAAATATGGAGGACAACTATGCCAATTCCCATGCTAAATTGGCAATATTATATAGAATATACAATTAATCCTAGAATTCAACCTATCTGTGCCATGTGGTGATGATTGGGCTTATGGAAACTGCATAACTGAGCTCTAGTATCTTTAAATATGATTCAAATAAGTACTGGGAACCATCCTAATTCAGTATAAATATGTAAAGTAAAATTCAACTTCTTGTAAACCCTTTTCCCTCATAGAGAGTTCCCACTTATAAGAGAAATTTCCATTTCCACTTTGTCTCTTAAAAGGGTATTCACTCTATTAGCAGCATTTCAAAATTAGACCTTAATCATTATTATTCATTTGGAACAGTTATATCGACACTACCAGAAAATTATTCATATATTATTTCTACCAGTTTCCAAGCTCGCTAGGAACACTTTTCCATGAATCTGTGAAAAGCAAGTGAAGTAGGAAAAACAAAATTAAGATAGGGATGGGAGAGGAATTAGGGTACCTCATAAATGAACAACTGAAATATTTAGGAGAGAGAAAACTAAAAATGAATTGTTTGTAAATAGAAAAAGGCCTGTATTGACAAGTTAACAAGTTACACTGGTTACAACAAGTATGAAGAATCTACTGAGGTACAAAGGTAATACGTAAAAGCAATTTCGATGCGTTAATCTTCATCTGATGCGAAGAATAGGAACAAAATTTTCAAGAGATCACTTTGAAGATCACACAAGGATCACCTTCAAAATTTGTATACAGCAATATGATCAAGGTGTTTTGTGCACAAAAGAAAATGCAATAATAAAAGCAATAATGACAATGGTTTAAAAATATAAGATTCCAATCAGCCCTTCAGAGATGACATTCCAGCTCGCATGATTTCATCCACTAGCAATAGGTTACTAGCAATCACAGAACTGGAAAAGAAAGACAAAAGCAATTGATAAATAGTGACTACTAGAAGAGGAAAAACATTTTCACAATATTATGTATTCTAATGAATGAATTACATGCGAGTTAAAACACAAAAACATCAGTATGTTTCCTAATTTTCATACTAAATCTGTACATACTAACACGACAACTCAGCAAAATATTGTAATTTGTAGTTTCAAACTAACAGCCAAAATCATGTTTTCCTTATTTGAAGATGGGTACGCTAGTTTCATACATGTAAAAAAAAATGTGCAAAACTTTCTTTTTACAATATAAGCCACATAATTTACTTAAGTTTGGCATGAATTTAGTTTTGAGACAGACTAGTAAACCAGAACAAAAAGAGTACATAAATTTTAATAAATTGAATCAAGTCATTACTTTTCTGGCTTTTTTGGATGAACCAAATAACCGCTGAAGCAGGTAAGGATACATTAGGAATAAGGTGTAACAAATTATTGAGGACAAGTATAAACTACAACATTATACTAACCAAGAATGAAGAATTTGCTTTTTTACTATGTAATTGTCATAGATGCCTGCATCAGTAGGCTTAAGAACTTCTCCAGTGTTAATATCTAAACCAATTGGTTCTCCTGTAGCATGTGCTTCTTCTTGGAGTTTTACAATAACATCTTGGGCATCAAATCCACTGTTAACAGCTGAAAACAATAATATTCATGAGATAAAAACTTTTAATCTTTCAAACCTGTCTTCCTAACATTTCATAAAATTAATTAATAATTTATTAAGAAGTATTGACCAAAATCAATGGATAAATCAAAATACAGGAATCAAGTAAAATGAATGTGCAATTTACATGCCTGATTTTTATAAAACATTCTTTTTACATTTGATCTTATGGAAAATACAGAATAATAAAGTACATGAGAAAATTCAACTTGACACATTGTTTAAGACTTATTATAAAATAATATGAAAGTTCTTCTTAAACTTTTGACCAAGCTTCCCACTCCCCACCACCCCCAAAAAAGAAATCATTTGCACAAGAAAAAATATATTACAATCTAACAAAAAAATTAATATACTATTCATCAAATTACACAGCATTTTTCAATCCTGTTTGTGGAGATAATATTTGAGTTTAAAAACAAAAATCCTCTTGAAACAAAACTAATATTTTAAAAATTCTACATAATAAATTGAAAAACAACAATTCCTTCACACGTCATTGCCAGAATCCTGTTTGCAACATCAACTGAAAAATAACTTTTGTGAGAGATTTAAAGGTGAATAAAGTATAATGCTCATAACTTCAGGATGCAGCACATACAAATTTAGAGAAAAGTTAGAAGAAAGTATTAATAAACCCTAATTTTTCTTTTTTCAAAACGTCTAATTTTTCTCCGATTTAATGAATGAAATCATTAAACATGACTTACTTCTTAAATCTGCCTCTACAAAAAGAGACCAATGAGACAAATTGTACGCATTGGGAAAACAGAGTCCAATAATTAAACCCAATACTTACCAAGAGTCTTTGGAATTACTAAAAGTGCTTCAGCATAAGCTTGTACGCCTAGTCTCATCTTGCCTTTAACTTCATCTTTGAACTTGTGCAAAGCTTGGTATGCAGCAACTTCAAAGGCTCCAGCTCCAGGAACTAAACATCCTATTTAATCAGATTTGAAATGAACATAAATAAGTTTCCAAGTTTAATTATAACTTCAGCAATTTACATGCCTTTATCAATTTATTAGTATAGGATTTGTTGCTGACAGAGTTAAGTTTTATGCAAAGTTAACTTTGGGCAGGATGAAGGCGAGTCTTATTTTCGTGCATTCTAGCAGTAACAGATTGACCTATGTGTAGTTTATTATTTTTTCCGTCAAATTACTAGTGCAAAAACTGACACCTTAGTCAAAGTTTTGACACTGACAACTATCAAAGCATACCATTACACAATAAATAATACTACTGCAGTTAATAATACACTGGCAAAGAAGGGAACCACAGAAAACCAAATGTCAAACAGCGGGAATCACTGATAATACCATCTGCCTCATTGTACATTTTATTTTAACTTNCACAATAAATAATACTACTGCAGTTAATAATACACTGGCAAAGAAGGGAACCACAGAAAACCAAATGTCAAACAGCGGGAATCACTGAAAATACCATCTGCCTCATTGTACATTTTATTTTAACTTAGTGAATTTTATATCGAATGAACAGACAAACTACTACACAATAATTAATCTCTTCTCACCTTTCGCAAATGTCTTGGTCTTCTAACAAGAGCAAAATAATTGACTTGCAACCAACTAAGGTTGTTTTGGTTAGAACTAAATTTTAACATTTCATAATATTAGTTAAGAGTTGAAATAAATTATGTCATTTAAAAGTTTCTCACAAAGCTTCTTAATTTAGGACTACAATGAACGGAAACAAATCAATACATACCATCATCAATAGCATTCTTTATAGCTCTAAGTCCATCCCTCACAGCATCCTTAATTTGGGTAAGTGTATGTTTATTTGGACCTTTAATTAAAATAGTAACACTCTGGGGTATTTTACATTCTTCTACAAATGTAAACTTGTTTTCACCCTACACATGGATACAAAATTATAATTGAATCTAATCACTAATATTAAAAAACTAATATTAACTCAGCATCTAATCACTAATATTAAAAAACAACAAATAATCACCAATATTAAACCTTACGCAAGATATGTTCAAGTAACTAATAGCAAAGGAGGTACTAACCAAAACATGTTCATAAACAACACCAGCATAACCAAGATTTTCTTCCGTCAATTCATCAAGACTGTTCATTGCCATACCTCCACAAGCAAGAGTTAATCGTTCCATATTACGCCTCTTTGCCCTGCGTAGAGCCACAATGTTTTCTTTTGCAAGCATATCAAGTGACATAGGATCAATTCCCTATTTATCAAATTTGCATTAGAAACAGATTTCACTTTTTACTAGAAAAATTAAATATTAAAATAAATATAAATGTACCTTTTGATTAATTACAACAAATGTTTTATTTGTGTTATCACAAAGTTTCTTCTTAAGCTCTATAATTTTGGCTACCCGCTTTTCAATAAACTCTCTTTCTGCAGCTAGCAACTTCTCACGCTCTTCAGCTGACTTGTAGAAGAAACCAGAATTTACCTCACTGAATTGTGGAATAACAGTAAAATTTATTACAATTTTCCAAAACCCACTGTTTTAACTCAAAAGCAAAACCAACAAACCTCTTTTCATATTCCATGCTAACATTACAAGTGAGAATATAAGCATTTTCAACACGCTTTGGCATATCAGGATGTCGAGATCCATGGTCCATAACAAGCCCCCGAATAAGTGAGGTTTCAGTGGCAGTTTTATGCTGCATTTCCATAACTTCAATCATGTGAAGATCTATCTCCTGGTCTGGTTTTCTAATTGCAAGGACAGCATCCACACAAACCTTAATAGATTAACAATAAGAATATAATCTAATAACAGTGGTGAAAACATAAGTATACAGATATGAAGAAATACCTACATCTGTCAGAACATCAGCTAATTGTTGATGTACTTTAGTACGCAAGGACGTTCGGGCAACATCCAGGAGTTGATCCCTGGTAGGCTCAACAGAAATTTTAATTTTGTCAAGTACTTCCAAAGCTTTAGCTCTTGCTAGATCAAATCCTTCAGTAACCATACGAGGATGAAGGCCCTAAAAATAAGTAATTCAAAATTATAAACACACAGCCAAATAGGCCAAAGTATAGCATATGGTCCAAAGAGGGTTCGAAAAAATGATTAATGTCATAATACTACAAATATTATTACGGTTCCGAAAATATAAGCCGTATTCTTCGCTCTTCATATTTACGGTAGTTATAAAGAAATATTGTTCCGCACTATTTTCTTCTCTCCGCCACCGTTTATGTTAGTATGTTAGGGGTATGTTAATTATAATATGGCTCGCGACAGCGAGCCATGAACAATTATAATGAACAATGATGTTAGGTTAGCCATGAACAATGATGTTAGGTTTGTTAGAACCGGCGATTTAGTTTTAAGAAAATATGTTGTATGTGTGAAGATGGAGGCGATGGTGGAGGTAGCAGCACTCGCGGAAGGATATATGAAGAATAAGGTTATTTTTCTACGGCGTTGGACTGTAAGGTAGATTTGGTCCGCCAAATATAACAATTTGGTAACATCAAGATTAGAAAAAAACATTGATGCCATATTACTACAACTATTATTACAATTCTGAAAATTAAAGTTATAATTTTCACTCTTCATATTTATGGTAATTATACAGAAATATTGTTATGGACTATTTTCTTCTCTCCGCCACCGATTGTATTAGTAGTTAGGGTATGAAAATTTCAATATGGCTAGTGACAGCAAGCCATGAACAATTTTAAACAATTGTTGGGCCACAGTCTGATGTAAGGTTTGTTAGTCCCGGTGATTCTGTTTTGAGTTAATCTGTTTAAGTGTGAAGCTGGAGACGGAGGAGGTAGTAGCACTTGCGGAAGGATGTATGAAGAGAAAAGGTCAGGATTCTACCATAATATTAAATTGGTCCCAAATACACACTAAACACGTGACATTCACAGACGACAAAGTGTATAATACCTCAGAAATATAAATGTCAGCTTGTTTGAGAAGTTCACCAATAACAAGAACAGTTGATGTAGTTCCATCTCCGGTCATATCATCCTGAGCAGTTGAAGCTCGAGCAATGAGAGAAGCAGTAGGATGTTGAATTTGCTGAAGCAAAAATGTTCGTATTTACTAGTCTGACCGATATTGCAAACCTTAATGAAACATTTAAATTACATACCATTTCGTGAAGAAGGACATTGCCATCTTTGGTTATTTTAATGTCGCCAGCTCCGGAAACCAACCTTTACGAAGATACAAATTATCAATATATCACTAGTAGAGGAACAAAAACTTACAGTTTTAACAATTTCGCGTACAAAGAACAATTGTGGAAGTTCAGAAGTCCGTTCCATTAAGAATAATGGGCAAAATGAACGTCAAAAATCGCACATGGCCGCAAACATGAAATCTACTTACATCTTCATGGTTCCTTTGGGGCCTAAATTGGTCCGCATTACTTCTTGAATGCCCTTTGCAGCAGATATATTAATGGCCAAGGCTTGAGCTGCTCTAGCAAACTCGGCTTTCGGATTTAAGAGGCTAATTGCTGCCATTTTCAATAGATACGAACACACTGACGCTGACTCAAATAACCTCGACTCGCCTTTCCGTGGGTGTGAATGAAATTATAGACTGGCGCTGCTATAGCTCGTTGCTACGGGTGATGAAGTCTTTTTTGTTACCCTGTTGCTTACTCCAAGGCACAGACTATGTACTCCAACGATAGAAAGCAGGAGACTTCTCTTGGCAAGAATCCCCCCACCTTCTACATTTTCTATCGAGACCGGCACGGGGCAGGCTCAATCGCGTCCGGAGCCACTGGCGGTCGAGCAGTTCACTGAGCAACTTCACTTGTGAATTTCTCATTTCTCAATCGTCTCAACCCTTCCGAATTTCTGCGATAGGAGCATTTCTTCGAGATTTCTTTATATAGTCGAGGCACTGAAAAGATCTTGGAAATCTAATAATTTTGATTAATCCTATTAAAAAATTTATGAATATTTTTCCGTTTTTGTCAATTTTAATGTGCCATACCTCCTCTAACACATTTCCCTATATCATTTATTTGTACTGACACAGCCTTCTATACCAGTAGGCTATGGCCACACTAGCTATGGCACTGTAAAATATGTACAGTAACATGACTCCTATTCGCCACATGGCATCTTTGCATGGTATAAGCTATGCATTGTATTATATGTACACGTAGATAGCGAGCTTCTCATCTCATCAGACTCCTCTCTCCTGAAAAATCTGTAGGTAGAAATTTAGTATGAGTATGTACTCAATCGAGCAGCTCGCGCCAGGGGCTCCAATAGGTTCCAATGTGCTTTTGCGGGCTCCAGTCCACATCGGTCTCGGACGCATACGAGCCTGCCCCGTGCCGAACTAATTTTCTATCACTCACTACAGGGCTGGCAACATTTGAATTTCTACACCACGCGTTGAAGGAATCAGGGATTCTTTCGCGAGTCTGAGCCAAGAGCAGTGGTCATCAAGATTGAGACGAAATGCTCCGTTATGATTAACTCAATTCCGTATCGTGCAAGGTATCATCGTAATACAAAGAAATGCCCTTCACATTCTATCTATGTGATATGTGGGGCGAATGGATGATTTAGTATACGTATTTGTCTGAAGTATGTGCTTTACCAGCTGCGCATAACGCTTCTTCCATCATATTCTGTTATTTCGTTCTGTGGACTGTAGTTTTCTTTATTCGATTTATTTCAGGTCGAGATACTAAACAAATTGTTGCTTTGTGTACGCATGAAAGAAGCTGCATACTTATTGAGATCTGTAGGTGCTGTCTCTATTGTTTCACATAGCGAATCATGGCGGCTGTAAGCACTCCAAGTGAACTCCCTAATTTAAAGATTGAGATTGAGAACTTTATTGATGAAGCAATGGAGACTGACGATGGGGAAAATCATAGTGATAGTAAACTATCCAAAGATGATATAGAGGAAGGAGAAATAAGTGATGCGAAGGACATTGAGCATAGCAGTACCTCTAATCTTGAAACTGCTTTGACAACTGCTCCTGATATATGGGTGAGTATTTGACAAACTTATTAAACATCCATATTTTAAGTTTATGATGTGTAGTATCAATTTTCTTCACAAATGTAAATCACATAAATGTAAGCATGTTATCTGCCTGAGATTTTGGAAAGAGCAGGGCATCTCTCAGAAGTTGTAACCTAAGTATGAGATTAAGTGCTGGTGCGTTACAACTTTTTTTCTGACTGTTTAGGATTTTATGTAAACTATTCTATATTTATTATTTTTATTGATTCTGTAATTGCGCATGGAAAGAAACCTGCTGGTACATTTTCCGCCTTGGAAACAAGTCAATCAAATGAGGAAATAATTTTCTTCATTTCCTATTTTGTTATCCATGTAGGCCGTTTTCCATATACCCCCTATTTTTGTTTGAAAGTGCTTCACTAGACCAAGAATACACCTATATTTTGAGGTGAAATGGCTATTGTGAATACTGTGCCTTTACCAAAATCAACGAATATTGAATAAATATTGTGATTTCAGAATAAGAGACATGAAAATAAAAGTGGGGACTTTATAACTGGAGAAGATTTTTTGGGTGAAGACCAAAGTAAACTTGATGAACAAGCTAAACAATTCACCTCAGATCCATCTGAGGTGAAGAGTGTTTCTGACAAAGAATTGAAGAAATTATACCGGAGGTAGGTTTTGATCTTTCTCCTGTGAAATGGATCATTCTATCCTTTTTTAGTAGTTTCTATTTTGTCTGTATTTTATGAAATATTAATTAATATAACATCTTGATAATTGATTTGTCTGAAATGATTCGTCATTGATGTTGAACACTAAGAACAAGAATTATGTAAATGTCTTCATCCCCTTTTAATATAATGTGTATTTCTTCCATTGCTTTTACATATTATGGCCCTAATATCTTTGTAAAATTCTGGTGCAATGATAATATTCTGTGAATATTCCATTAATAAACACTTCTCAATAGGATATTTCTCTATCGCAAACACGTTTTTATTTTACGTTAACCTTAATTCCCAATAGTGAACACTTTTCAATAGTGGACAAATTTTGAAATCCAATGATTGTCTGTTAGAGAGAAGTTTCACTGTTTATTTATTAGGCCTGGCGATGTAATTATCTTGACTAGTATGATAGCCTTGTTACATATATTGCATAAAGACAATCTGTGATATTTACACCGAGTATATTTGTCTATAAGAACATCTAGCATATTAGAATCTTTATTTCTTCATCATTAGTTAATGCCATTTCCTTAAATGGTCAATTTTTGAGAAGTCTACATGAATTCTAACTTGCTCAATTTTAGATGTCATAAAGAAAGAAGCATTTAGCAGTGTGTTAAACACACATGCGTGCAATATTTATACTATTAATACAATTTTCAAGGTTTAAGTTACTCATTTATTTGTATCTCTAAAATTTAGCAGAAATGATGGATTAGCATGTAGAGAAGAGTTAATTAACCATAGTGAGCATGAGAAAATACAATAGAATTACATGATAAAAACTATTACCTCTTTGGGAAATACTACTACTTTTATTATTTCAAGTTAAGTAATCCAAATGTACCACAATCACCTAATTGTAAATTGGGTTACTATAGAAAATGTTTTTATTTTGTCTCTTATGTCAAAGTAAAGCATAATGGAAAGTTTCCTCCCTCCCACATTATACATTCAATATTGCCAAGAAGCATAGTCAGCTGCACGATCACTCCGTACAACAGTAATTTGAAGTGGATATGTATTTTATCTTCACCCTCCCCCTCATTTAGTCATGGCTTGCAGTTAATCTTAGAAAATTTATAGCTAATATTAAGTATTATAAGTCTGTGTACACTATTTAATAATTGTCAGAAATGGGTAGTGATACCTTATATTGTTTATTATTGCAGTTTGGGCATGAAACCAGAAGAAGGAAGTTCTGAAAAACACTACAGATTAACTGCTCTTCACATGCGTGGCACTGAAGAAATGAGCACCCAGGATATTTTTTCTTATTTTAAGGATTTTTGTGCTGCATCAATTGAATGGATCAATGATTATTCATGTCAGTATCCAATAGGAGTACATTTTTGTGAATGGTCATTATTTTTATTTCTCACTATTTTATTAAATGTTATGTTTTCATACTGTACTTATCAAGTAACTTAGAACTCTGTTGAGTGTTCATAAAAAAAGAAATATGCCCTTGCCTTTGTAACTTTTTAACATTGTTATAGGGTAAACAAATAAGGGTTTTTATTTTATTACTTACTGTTATGGGAATTAGTGAAAGAGTCTAGTTGACTGATATTGTATTGTCAGAACAAAATCAGTTGTTTACCTTTCAAAGATTTTTGTTTTTGTGTAGACCTTCATGAGAGACCTACATGCAGCTTCTCCTCTTAGTTGGGCATCCAGTGAGATGGCACTAATTGTTTATCATAAAACCTTTATTATAGTTAATTTATTGTATAAAGAATATATAGTCATATTCTTTATGCAATACTGTGTACACTACCAACACCGAACTTCTGACATACAATAGTTAATTTGTACAAGCTTTAGCCTTTGTTTGTGAATTTGAAAAGCAAAATAAATTGATTTAAATCCCATATTAATAAAGCATGTTAAAATCTTCATGTGGAGTGTAAAGATATAATTGAAATTAGGACATCCAAAAGAAGGGATATGTGAATCATCTGTTTAATATTGTGAGAAACTGCATTCTTGCATCCAACCTGGTATTTTGCTGAATCTTTATTAATCTAAGTGTTTGGTTTCAGGTAATGTTGTGTGGTTGGATGAACTTTCTGCTGCCAGAGCTTTATTAGGACTGTCCAAGCAAATAAAAGGGTTGAAGACTTGTGTTGAAAAGGGAAATCCCTTTTCTAAGGATTATAAGACTGAGGAGTCGAAAGATGTTCAAGAGGAAGGTGAAGCTGTGACTACTAAAGACTCTGAAAATGTGATGCTCATAGATGATTCTCAAGACAAGGAGTTTAGTGTTCTTCCAGAAGATAAGGTTTGTTATACCCATAATTTTTTAATTTAAGAAATATTTTGTATAGGGTAAACTTCAGTTTATATGACTGTTCTGTAAAAATATGACATTATGTGCAATAGGTTCCAAATAATGTTACTTTTCACTCATGACATGTCATTTGATGAGCGGATGCTGGAATATTTAGTTATAGCTAGTTTAGCGCAAAATGGGTAGTATTAAAAAAATATTACACTAGTTAGAATAGTAGTACCATTACAGTTAGTACTACCATTACAGAAGTGAAGGAAATGATAGTGTCGTGTGACACTAAGAAATGTGAAGAAAACTCATTGAACTGAAAACTGTTAGTACAATATGTACATTATTGCGAATTTATTTGTATGCTAATATGTTGATAATAAATGCTTAGTCATTTTCCTAGACTAAATTTGTTTATTGTCTTCCACATGGTCATATGTAGTTACTTATATGCTATCTGAAATTTGGCCACATTGTAATTTTGTTTACTTGTTACATGCAGATGTGTCACATTGAGTGGGTTTTTAATTTACTTTGCCATATTACCGGAAATACAATCTCTTGCACTCTAAAATGTTGTTGAATGTAATTGGTGTCACTGTTCTCTTTCTTTGGTAGATTCTTTTATTTATACTGACTTATATTCATTCATTATTTTTTTTTCATTTATTTGATCATAGATCATCAGATCCCCCATGTATTCATACTGACAAGGGAAATTTCAATGTGTTGCAAGTGAAATGTTTTTCTCATATTGAAATGTACTGCTTGGTAGTACACTGATAAAATGTTAGTGATGATTGGCCAAAAAGTTTCCAAATGTGGCGATTTTTTGATGCGTGCTTGTCAACCACAAGCATCTTATTCCACTGTCAGTGTTAATGGAACTGACTCCTGATCATAAGTTTTGTCTTTTAGTGAGTGTCACTACTCTGAACATACACACTCTAGATGTTGTGTACTTCTGAGGAAGCTATCTGTAACTTTGTGCTTTTGTAAGACAATTGTCTGGGGACACTTTGATACACATTGTTGCTGCCTAGAGTATTTGCCTTATTCCTTCCTTTAGTATTAATTCTGTATTATGTTTTTGAAAAACATGGCAATCTAGTCTACTTGACTTTCACAAAATTCTATAATTATGAGTTAATATTATTTTATGAGTTAATTCATAATATATTTTGCATTTCAGTGGATTTTTCAACATGAAATTGTTGGAGACTTTCTTGAAAGTTTCAAGGCTTAGTTGAAACATTAAATATGTTGTAAACACTTTCATTTTGTTAGTATCAGTTTTATTCATCTTGACAAATCTTGATTGCTTACACTGCGCACAGCTCTGAAGAGCTTTGCCATAAGACTATATAAGTAATAATGTGCAAACTCCTACCTTTTTCAGAATATTTCTACTGTTTATGTAAGGTAAAAATGGCTCTGCAGGGTCATAATATAGTTTTGAATGAGAGGTTTGAGGCATTTAGATAGTTTATCATGGTATATTAATGACCAAACACTGGAGAAATGTGCAAATTGTTTGTTTTAACCATTGCATTTTTACTCCCTTAGGATAATACCATTGACGTCACTGAAATAACTTCTCCCATTCCTCCTGGCCTTTGGAGAAAGGGTTTGGAACATCCAAAGGCAAAATGCATTTTGCTGAGATTTGCTACACGCTCTGACAGAAAACCAGTTGGAGCAGAAAAAATGAGCGACTATTATAAGAAACACGGCAACCCTAACTATGGAGGTAGGCTTGTGGCATTGGCATCATAACAGATGAGGTACAGTAGAACCCCGCTTTTATGTTCCCGGAATATGTGGTTAATGTCATTTACACCACATTTGTTTCAGTCCTATATAGCTATCTTTCTAAGGCAATTTTTATTTCATTTATGGTATAGTAATTTCGAAATTCCCACAATTTTCTATATTTGAAGGCAGTTCTACAATGGTAGCAGTCAAAAATTTTACGTCCAGTATCACTTGAACCAGTCACAAATATTGACAGAAATTTGGAAATTCAGTTTTTGGTAGTATGTTTGAATCGATATTTGTGATATAATGATGGAAGTGAGAGAGTCATAAATTTAATATTTTTAATGTAAATTTAATATACCTAAAAATTTATTTACAATGGTTATGAAATACACAAATATTGATGGAGGTTGAATCTACATATTAAATTTATTATAAAATAGTAATCACTCTTTTTAGTAACTTGTAAATAGTAAATTGTAATGCATCTTGTGTTTCCCTTTGTTTATATTGTCCCATGTTTTCTGGAAATCGAGCAAAGTATAAAGGAGGGGTTCTACTGTGTATTTTCAGAAACAGCCTAGTGTACTCAAATGTACACTAAAACAATGAAGTCTTTTTTAGTTAATTAATTTTTATGGAATTCCATTCACTGCCAGATTGTGTCTTCTTGTTTATGTGTAGAAATGTGGAGATATTTTTCCTTGAATAGGTGGACAATCTATAACTCGAATAGTTTGTTCACTTTTATTCTATTGCTACCAACACATTTTAAGAGAAAATCTACTCATATTTTTTTGTTATGATCATTAATTAAATTATTTATAATTTGCTTCCACCAGTTACAGGTAAATTTAATAATAAACTCTTGACATTAAATTCATTATTATTTTGTTGATGTACTGTATTGAACTGTGTTAAGTAATACTGGTAATACACAGCTTTGTCGTATTTCTAAAATTATTTTGAAGCCAATCAGGTTTTACAAAAAATGGTATCTCAAAGAGGATACCCACTAAAAAGAGGAATCTCTACAGAGACTGATTAGGTAGTGGGAAAAGCATAATTGTATCTTTATCATACAAACATTTCTGCATTAATCTGTCAGTTTTTACAAAATTAGTTTTCAGATGAATATACTATGTGCCAGAATATTTTATTCTCTAATAAATTAGTCGTAAGGGAATTATAGTGAATATTATTGGATTATGGAATTTTCTCAACTCTTGAAGTACTTGAAATATATGTTGATAATTTTACTTGAAGAATAAAATAAGTTACTACATTAGCTTTTTCATTTTAATAGCAGTACAGAACAAAAGCCCTCTATGTGAAAACATTTCAAAAATGTTGATTTATATATGTGAAATTGAAGGGAAAATATTGAAAAGAATCTTATAAAAAAAATATATTCTGAAAATGACATCAGTTTTAGTGGTAAAACTAAACTCATACAGTCTGCTCTCTCCCTTGAAAAGAAACTCACATTTCATAAAATTGTAATTTGTAGTAGCAGGTAAACTAATTGTTACAATGTTAAAATTTATTGTTCTCCAACACAGTCATTTTATTTGTTTGAGTCTATTGTGTTTAACCTGGTAGTGTATATTGAATCAGATTGTTGAAGATCGAAGCATATCTAGATTGAAAGGGACACATCATGACTTAGCTTTTTGTATAACTTTATTTACCCTTAAAGTGTGGTTTGATGATTATGAAGGCAGTCAATGGAAACATACTTTTTACTTACTTTTGTAATTTCGTGGGGTAAAATGACATTTCATTAGTTTTAATTTCCTCTGTACTGCAATTATGTGTGATTTTTCAGGCATTAAAGGTCTCATCACCAGTTCTCGAAAACGCCGTTATCGACAAACTGATTTCCCCCCCAAAATCATCAATTTTGATGATGATCTTGGTGATGGGAGAGAGTACAGAGAAGCAGGAAAAGTAGAAGATAGTAAAAATCCATGGGGTAACTTAGCGAAGAGCTGGAGTAACATTGATAAAAATAGGGGCAAAAAAAGGCCAGGTTAGTAATATGAAATTATTGGTGTTTATTATAATGCAAGATCTACATTTTTCTTCAGAACATCTCTTATTACAGCCTAAATGCCATGTGTATTTATTTAAAAATTGGACCTTATTTGTGTTCACTTAGTTAATTTGTGTTTTTATAGAAATTTTCTTTAATTGAAGAGATACATTATTTCTTACAAATAATTGCAATTGAAGAATATTAAAGTGCCCACGTTGTGAAATGGTCATACTCATGTTACACACTCATGTACATTTTTAATGAGGATGCATTTTAGATGACCTGATTACGAATTAAAGTTGTGTTTCTCATGATAAATTCACACAATGACTGGTGTTAAATTGATGGATAAACAGTTAGTTTTTTTTTTTAATGTGGTGATTAAGTAATGCAAAGGTTTTCCATCAGGTCTTTCAGTACGAGTTACATGGCATTATACTTTTATCTATCCCATTAAGGTCGTAGCACTGACATAGTTAAATCTGTGTCTAAAATTTGTATAAATGGACTCAATACGTTTCTTTTGATTTTACTTTTTAAAGCACACCTGATAGGTCATTTAAGCAATATTTACCATTAAATATTTGGATGGAATACATTATCTTTTATGAGAAAGTGATTAATTTTGAAAATACTATCTTCCAAATCTTGTAAACCGATGAAATTTTTTAAATCTGTACTGTAATTATTTTTAAATTTTATGTACTGATCACTGAATATTCTGGTATCATATTTAAACTTTTGTTCATGGCTTTCACTGTCTGCCTCTGTAGCCAAGGGTAGTGTTATGGTTCCATGGTTTATATCAATTTCTTCATAAATAATTTTGTTAAAAATTAGATTGTCGTTACTAGTTAATATTATTTATGAAACTAGTATACAGTGTAATTTAAATATAAACAGAAAACATTTGTAGACATTCGAATGATTTGACTAAACATTTTAAAAACCATTTAAATGTTTGCAGAATCATTAAAAAACCATATTGCCAAATATCTGGACTCCAGAATTTACAATATAATTTTTAGAAACATGGGTTGTAAATTTGTTAAAATGATTGGTGCTACTTATGCTGAAAACTTCTGTGGTTTGCTCTACTAACTAATTAATTAAAACTATTGAAGTAACTAAGTAACTATGTTATATATAAGCAGTCAAAACAACCTCCAAACATATTGCTAAAAATATTTTGTGGTAATGTTGTTTAAAACCTACCTTGATTCTGTGAAATGATCATTGTATTAATACACCAATAAGTCAAATTTGTCCCATCATATGTTTAATCTTGTAGATCTGAAAGAATTAATTTCAATTTTTTTATTGTTTGCTTTCTTTTTGAAGGAAGTTTTTGTTATTTTTTGTGCAATATAACTTTCTAATTTTTTATGTTACATAAAGTATTCTGTCAAAAACTTTGGTTTGAATGTATTTTTTATATATTTTTACAAATAAGTTGATAGCTTTTATAAATGTTCTTAAAGAAACTACAAGTATCAGCAAATTAGTTACTTTTTAAAAATTAATTTGATCTGCAGGATGATTACCTGTTTGTTAATTGTGTGATGTTTTGGCAGAACCATATTATGCTGATAGTCCACCAAGGAGAATGACTCCTCCACCTTCTCCACAAATGGACTTCGTCAAAAGCAAATCCATTTTGAAGCGTCTGGGCACGTTAGAGGGAATGTCTCGAGTTCATCGCACAACTCACAATTCAGAAGAAGATTCAGCATCATCATGTGAAGACGATTTGGAGTGGACTCGTCGAAGTAAAGTACCAAGAATGCGAATGTATGCAGACGAAGAAGAGATGCGAATGGTTCGGAAGAAAAGTGTATCTCAAAGTATCAGTCACATTGATGTTTCTGAGGTCTGGAAAGACTCCTCTCTGGACAACCGGGAAGCGAGGCAGATGAGAGACAGAGAGACTTCTGAACATGTTAGTCGAAGTAGGGTGAGAAATTCTGAGGATTTGAGAAGTAGATTAGAGAGAGATCGAAGAGGCCACAGTGGACAAAGAGGATCTAGAAACTGGCCTGCTCCTCTCAAATCTGTAAGGCGTTCACCTCCAAGAACGACCAATAGATTAGATTATCTAGAAAGTGAAAGTGAATCTGACTCCATTGAAGAAGGATTGGAGGAAGGGTTTGGTGGGAAGGTCACAGACCTAAGGAGTACTCTGAATTCTGTAAAGAAAAACAGAGTGGAGTTTCAAGGTGAAGATCTTCGATCCAAGTTGAATAAGAAAAAGACTTTAAAGCACTTTTCTCGACCGAAATCTCCACTCCGCATTGAAATAGATAATGATGAATATTACCGCTTAATTGGAAGTGACCATGAATGATTGTCCAGCCAAATGGTTAACTATGACCATACCTGGCCTGTACCTTTTCATTTGTACTGATCTATATTTTAGTAGCACATGATGTGCTATTTCAGAAATAATAGTTATTGAAGAGGACTCTTATGCTAGGAATCAGTCATAATGTACATAGTCAAAATCATGTCAGGATTTATCTTTACTCTGAAAATGTCAATTTCAATTTTATCATGTGCTGTTGATACCCATACTTGTTAACTCAATGCTTTCAAAGCAGTGGTTCAGTAAAAGTTGTGAAATGCTATTCTGAGAATTGCATTTCAAAAATATTGACTCGAAATCAGTGATTTTTTGACTTCGGAATAAATGAATAGTGTTATGCAAGCTGCATATTTTTTTATTTGTATGTTAAATAGCAATACTGATATTCATGTTTATGAAACTGGATGTTAACATAAAATTAAAATTAACATACTTGTAGCAGATTATTCAATTGCATTTAAAATTTTGTGTTGTCGTGAGTTTTTATACTCAACAACATTTCACTGTATTGCAATCATTGTGACAGCACATTTTCTTGTTGGATGTAGCTCCCTTTGCATGGTTTATTTAATTTATATAAAATATTCTTGCTAAGTGTGTGCTGTACATATTGAATCTTATGTATACTATTCTTATTGACCTTTTCTTTTGAGGAACACTTAATTACAGTTTTTATATTTGTCAGTTTTGAAATAATATAAAACAATGAGTCAAAATGTTTTCGTGAAATTACTCACTTTTATTAACATTTTTATATCCATTATAGTTATTAACATAATCTATCCAAACTCAAAACTTGTAAAATATAAAAAGTTATTACAGAAACTAAGAGATAATTATAGTATCAAGTTTTCAGAGTAACTGTACACTTCTCTCTCCTCAGAGTGAGTGACTTGAATTATGGTCCCACACCTTCCAAAACTCTTAACATATTGTATATTATCATGGCCAAGCATATGTAACACTTCGAGCACCATTGCACTACCTTGCCCTTTTTGTTTACATCCCATTCAATCTCTAATTGGATGCTATTTTTTCACGTTTCTTCAACTCTATTTTGATTGATTTTTCCAGTAGTTCATCACCATTGTCATCAGGTACTGATAGTTTTCTATATCCTTCATCTTCAACAAAACAGATTTCATGCCCATCCTGTAAAGAAAAGAAATAAATATAAATTTTACCTTAGTAATACTTAATGAAATATACAGGAAATCTTCCTTACTGGATCAGCTAAAATAATAACTCTGACGGTTGCTTTTCCAGGAGTGTCAAGAGTGAGAAGAGGTGTTAAAATAGTGTTTTCTGTCGCTCTGACTTCCTTGTCAATTTCTTCTTGTCCAGTGTAAGGGCACGAAAAGGCTATTCGACCATATGCTTTTGCACGTTCCACTGGGCCTCCTGAAAGTAAATTGTCAGTAGTAAGATAAATTTCTACTGACATAGTGAGCTCTTATTCAGTTCAACCATACCAATATCTTTCAATTCTACTTTTGCTTGATTATCTGCAAATCCAAAACTGGCTGAATCTGCAGTTCTATTGTAGATTTTGAGACCAAGCACACCATTCCAATAATCTATAGATTTTTGGAGGTTAGAGCTAGCCAAAATTACTTTTTGAACAGGATCTAAGCGACAAACAATAAAATAAATAACTTTTAAGATGGAACATAACTGAACAAAATTGGTAAACAATTTCACCTTCATTAGCAGGTTGTGGTTCATTTTCAATAAAATATTTATAGCCACCCGGAGCTTCCAAAACAGAATGATTACCCTGAACAGTTATGGGCCATCCCATGTTCTTGGCTCTTTCGATTACTTCTCGTGATTTTATGGTTAGTCCAATAAAATCATTTCCGTTTTCATATTCAGGTATGCCATAGTTATAAGTTAGCTCAACCACAAAATGGGTATCTTCTGAACCATATCCAATCATTGTTTTACTCCATCTTGTATCATAAGGACTGAAATAAAGCCAAAGAAAATTGTTATACACAGTTAACATTCCAATAATTAAAATGACAATAATTACCCGTTGCAGGCTGCATCACACCCTTCAGCAAATTCTTCATGTCGAAGTACCTAAAACAATGTAAAACGATTCAATTCTATACACAGCATCGTTTCGTTTGGAAGCATGTATAGAAGAATATCCTACCTTCATACCCAAAACCTCCCTGTAGAATTTTGCTGTCTTAATTCTGTCACCGATCTTGAAAACAAAGTGTAATGCTCGACCTGTCACCATTTTACAGAAGATCGAAGCTTCACTTCACCGTCGTAATAAATGGACCAGTATGTGTCAGCGCTGCTGCTTCAACACTTGTCCTTTCTTTCAAAAATATGAGGTAGGTGTAAACAAAGAAATCCGTCGTAAAAGTTTGTACCGGTTTGACAGGTTTTTGATTCGACCTTGTGATTACACCGTCCGGTATGGGGAGGGGTCGACTTGGAAGTAGGAGGTTATAAATACGAGACTGAATCATTAGTCTTAACATTTTTTGATAATCTATAGAGGCATTGACTACTCTTAAGACTATATATTATCCCAGTTTGTGTATCTCAGAGGATTAACAACATCCGTTCTTCCACATAGTTTTCATTTTCGGAAGTTGGCTTCTTGTCTCACTAGTGGAAAACTCCCGGCGATTCTGGCCTCGTGTGTTGCTTGCGGTTGCGTGTGGGCAGCTTATGGGTTTCCTGTTCGGTGCTACTTGCAGGCTACTTGTGCAGTACTTGTGTGTTCAGCGTGTTACTCTTGCGAGTGCTTGTGGTACAGATTTTTATGAATTAGTGGCTTCGGTGCTCAAGTAATTGCTAAGTCGCAGAGGAACTGGGATTTTCAGCTCATACGTATCGAGTGTCATCCACTGAACTAAAATTAGTCTTTGCCATACTAATAATGTAAACTTTATTAATAATTTTATTTAAGTTGAGAGAAATCAGTTAGTGTTGTCCTCAGACTAATTAACTAACAATTAATTTTGGTAATATTGAGACATGTCTGTGAGATGCATAGAAAGCTACTACAAGTTATTGAATCGGACATTGTACGCAAATTACATAAGTGTTCGGTACTTACCCAGGTGGAAACACCGAAGACCTGTGGGTATCGTTGGGTCTGAAGTGTCAGATGAAGAAAAAGAATTATGGAAACTAAATGTAGAGAGAGAAATAAAACCTGTCAGTAATTCAAATGAAAGTATTATTCATTCTAAATTATTTCATGGTCAAAGTATAACAAATATATTACAAGAAAGTGATAGTAAACAAGAAAACTTTGCATGTAAAAATATTTCTGGTATCTCCAAGAGTTCCATTAGTTACTCTTCCAAACAGTCAGGGCTTGCTTCAAAGTTGGTGAATAGTGATGATATAAATAGGTGTTCTAAAATTTCTAACTTTGATCACAACAAGACAAAGAAAAGTAAGATAAATCATAAAGATCGAAAGAGTGAAATAAAAACTGAAGAGGCAGCCAAGTTGAAAATTTCTGCATTGAAATTAGGTGTACCTGTGTTCATAGATCTTGAATCAAATGATACATTATTGAGGTAGTGTATGCAGTTGGTGATATCTGGACAATAAATTGTAATTTTTCCATTTTAATGGATTCCCTATCTTTTCTTTGAGGTCTTTATTAACTGTTCCCACCATCAGGGCTGTCAATGTTGGAGAAAATTTTTGGAATTATAATTTTTCAATTTTTGTGTATGTGTTAAACTATGGAAGGACATCTTCTGGTTTATTTTATATTAAGTAAATATATGCTGTAGCTACATGTCTTACAATTGCAAATATTAATTTACTGATAAAGACTCCTCTTATCTTTAAGATGTTTCATAGTTAAAATGATTTGTTTGATATAGACAAAGATTTTATCAAAAATATCTGCTTCTTTATTGCAGCCAGTTTATGACGAATGTTAAATCTAAGAAACGAAGAGAGAAGAAAGGTTTAGTTCTTCTGGAGGGGAAAAGGTTAATTAAAGATGCCTTTGATGCCGGTGTTATACCTGAAGCTGTTTTCTTCTCACGAATCAGTGATATGAAAAATCTTAACATTCTCCAAAGTGGAATTAAAATCTATAAAATAACTTATAAACAGATCGCTCTTTGGTCTGATGTGGAAACACCGCAAGGTGTTGTAGGTTAGTTTTGGATGATTAAGATAATTTTTGTTCATATTAGAACTATTTATTTAAGCTAGTTTAGTATAGACTACATTTTTTAATTATTTTAAATAGCAATTATTGGCCAAAAGGTGGAAACAAAAATCTGTCCATCCACTTTAAAGAAGAATTCTTAAATCAATTTATCATTCTTGCTGGGACATTAAAATGTTAGATATTTCACATACTGTATTGTAAAAAAAATATTATTCTTAAGAAATTAGTGAAGCTTTGATAATATAGTTAATTAAAAACATTTTCTACTCTCACTCTGTTGGTTTTGGTAATTGGATTGTTTTTATGTCGAGAGGCTCAAGGGAGAAAGTTTCTTTAATTGTGAATATTTGAATTTCTGGTTTTAATCCTTGGTCGGATCTTCCACTTTTATTCAATATAACATAATTAATCTGTAACCTGGCAGTGCGGTTAACCACAATTTAAGAGATTTATGTACATTTGAGTTCAGTCAAGCAAGGAACATAAAATATTTTATGTTATGTATAAAATTTGTGGATTATTTTATAAATAAATTGAGCTTTTTAATTTAATTTTAAAATTTCATGTAAATTAAAGAGAATTGTTCTCATTAGCACCATCAAATTGAATTAATGCATTAAATGTTTTAGTTAAGTGTTGGAAGTACTTGGGTGACAGGGTTGTCATATTTGTGTGAATTAAGTGTTTCTGGAGATATTTATTTTCTCTTTAAATATAATTGTTGTACTATGTCATTATGCTATTCAGGAAATTGTATAATCAAAATAAGCATCACTGGTAGAATCATGAATAAATGAATAATGTATGAATTACATATTTTGTATTAGTATGAATCTCCAGAATCTAACACTCCTATCTAGGTAAACAAAAATTATGTCACCATAGCTGGTGATATGTTTCATTTAGAATTGTTGTCATTTTGGATCTTGTATAATGTAGACAATTAGATTTTATTTTTGGTTCAGTTAGGATTATTTGTTCCTTTTTAATTACATTTATATCTGTAAAATCTTTTGTTCAACAGCCTTTATCAAATTACCTTTACCAACTAGACAGCAAACATCTTCCTTACCATTAACAATCATTTGTGATAATGTTCGTGATCCTGGAAATTTGGGAACAATACTAAGGACTTGTGCTGGTATAGGATGTAATAAAGTATTTCTTACAAAAGGTAGGATTTCTATATCTTTTTGAATTTTTCTTATATGAACTTATATTATGTGTATTTTCTCGAACTGTTTGCTAATAATTTATATATTTCCAGTTTTATTGGGGTTTGTTCTATTCACTTGACAATGCCATTGCTATTGATACTGTTCTTGAACATGATTCTTGAATTGGGTTGGACCGGCAACTAGTTGAATCACCTGACATTTCAAAGTGTATTGTCACTACTTTCTTATAAATTCTGTAACAAAAGATTATTAATTACTTAATAATAAATGAGGGCTTAAAGAAGGAATACTATTTAATTTTTACATTTGAGTAAAAATGCCCATAAATATCATTGGATCCTCACTGTAGTTCAGTTTTAATTTAATTTGACTTGTCCACTCTGCGATTGCCAGGTTGCCAACTTTAAAGTATGTGTATTTATAAACTTTGTAAAATTTTAAGTGCATGTATTTATTGACAAGATTTTCTTTCTGTGTTATTTTAACAAAAATAGCTTTTATTATGGAAATCATAATTAACTAAATGTTTCTTAAGTAACCTGTCTGTTTATTAATATGCAAATTGTCTTAAGATACAAATCAGTTAGTGTGTAATGTTGGCCATATCTCCTCTTAATGTTGAGTCCAAGAACAACAATGTAAAAGTATATTTTAATCTTCTTGCTTTTATATGAAATACTCATAGTAATTAAATTCTAGTTTCACATGATAATTTGTTTTCATAATTGTAATTGTCACACCGAAGAAATAGCAAATGTACAGTATAATTGAACTGAAACTAAACATTTATTGATGTGTTAAAAGATTCACTAATGTTTTGTTATTATCTGTATTGATTCACAAGGATGTAGTCTTAATTTATTTGGAGACAGAGTATGTACATCTCATCTCTGCAGTAAGTGTGCAGAAATGTGGTACAAACCCCTGACAAATTTTTTTGATCTTGTGGAGTTCAGAGTTTATATATGGCAATTTCACCTCAACTCCAGCAAGTAATTAAATAACTATCAGTAGCTAGTTCAAGAAATATATATATTTTTCAATTGAATATCATGAATCAATAAAATTTCTGTTACATTGGGTTGTGAATTTGTTAACAAGATGTATTTATTAGCACTCAGAATTTTGAATGAATTGTGGTCATTGAGTGTTCACAAAACTGTATAATTTCCTCTATTTTCAATTATAAATATCATGAAATTGTTTGTATATCACTTAATATACTTAGTTTTTAATTTTTTCTGAGCATGTCTGTTTTGTTTGTAGGTTGCACTGATTTATGGGAACCCAAAGTACTGAGAGCTGCAGCTGGAGCACATTTTCGATTGTCTATTGAGAACAATTTGGAATGGAGCAACATAATGCATCACATTAGCAGCACCAGCTGTGCATTTATAGCTGAGAATAATCTTTCCAATAAAACCAGATCCCTTTCACATTCTCCTGGTGATGAGGATCGTACTCCTATAAATGATGAAAATAATTGCAGAGAGAATAGCACACCTTTAGTCTCCTCACAATCATTTAACAATAATACTAATTTGTTACTTCCTCCTGTAATACCTTATTATGCTTTTGATTATAGTTCAGTTGAATCATTAGTTTTGATCATAGGTGGTGAAACAGAAGGTGTGAGCATTGATGCTTACAAAATGGTGTCACAGAGTGGTGGTGTTCTTTTGAATGTGCNATAAGAGACAGGAGTAATGGAGTGGAAAGTTTAAATGTAGGCACTGCCCTTGGTGTTATTGGTTTTGAAATGAAGAAGCAATTACTTGTTGCTTCAAACAGAGAAGAACTAAAATCAGAAACTGTTGTTAGTAATGTATAGCGATGTACTTTCCTCTTTAAAAATAAATATATTATATTAGTTCATTTGTTTTAAACTAACATGTAATGATTTTGATGTGTCACCATCCCAGAGTACTGTCCTGTTGCCCACAATAAAAAAATTATCTCCATTATTACCATTGTACCTAGTTTGATCATAAATTAAACAATTTTACTTTCCTTTGTGACATGTTATTTCTATTGATGTTAATAACTAACATTTTGACATTTCATTACTTTAATCATGCTTTACATCATGGAAACCATTTTCTCAGCTTTCACTATCAAATGAAATTGATTATTGTGAAAGTACATTAATTACACGTTAGTACAGAATTTATGAAAGCACTTCCTCTAAAATGAAAATGGAGTGTTTGTCTATCAGCTTGAGAGCACAAATTAATTCCAGAATCGATTACCTCACTATATATTTTGTTACCAGGCAGCTTACACAGAAGCACGCTGATACTGAGAAAATAACGAAGAACGTTCTAGTTTTTAAATTATTGAAGAGCGTCCTCGGTCTTGAACATATTGCCAATATATTTTACAGGTAAGAGCTCCCAAATTAGTCCATCACTTATTTCATGAAAACCTTTTTTCTTTCTGTTGTGTTCAACACCCGTGGGGAAGATTTACATTCGCAACTTCAATAGAAAGAAAATATTTCAGCATTTCTCTCCCAAATTTTATTTTAGCTCTCTTTATTCACTCATTTCTCTATCTGAAAATTGCAAATACCGGAGCGAAAGAGGAAACTAAGTGATTTTGTTATATACTGCGTTTTATACAGACTATAGATAACGTATCAATTCTTAAGAACGAATTTTCAAAATTTGAAGCGGTAAGCAGTATTACCGTAGTGGATTAGTATTTTGGATGATAGTAATCTATCGATATTTCCTACCGCCATAATTCGAATTTCAAGCGATGATAGCATTTCCACTACGAAAGGTAGCGCTTTGACACACAGGTTTAATCTGTATATCCGACGTCTCTCCATAATGTTTTGGATCGTACGGCATTATTAACGCGTACTGGCAGAGAAAAAGCATTGCTTAATACTAGTTTATCCAGTTCTTTTTAATTTTTTTTTTTTGCTGCACGAAGATGGCATCGTTGACTGAATGCATGTGGTGTTGGTCGTGATTGCAGTGATGCTGTGACATCGTTTTGCTGTAATTGCAGGATACTGTTTCCCATCTATCTTGGTAAGCGAAAGATGAGTAACTTTGATTCGTTTTGAAGAAACGGACAATTGAATGGAACTAGAGGTTTTATTTCTTCCTCGACATTCAATTTTTCATTTGTAATCCGTTATCGTTTCTTTCGGCTCTATGATGAACTGCAAATTTTATTAGCTTTATTATCTTGTTGATAATGATCTTTCCTATTTCCTCTGTACAATTTGTTTCTTCACCATGTTATTGACTAAAATTAGTTGCAATGGAACCAATGATGCAAGAAAATTGGACGAATTGTCTAAAATAACATTATTTCCATCAGTTATCATTTAGTCTTCTTGTATGTGCTAGCCCACGTAGTTTCACTTACATGTATAGGAGTGGGAGGGGGGATGAAGTAGCTGCAGTGAAACATTAATAGAAGATAATTAGAGAGAGATAGATAAATAGAAGAGAAGAATTCTCTTCTATTTAATCCGGGGTATAGCGACCACTTTACTCAAATAGTAACTATTGAAAATAAATTAAAGCTACGAAATATCCTCTACAAGATTACTAGATAGTTCAACGAATAAAATTTAACCATTTTTGAAAACCTTTTACACCAGGAAACATGGGATGACGTGTACAAATGTGAAAGCGCCAAAGATAAATTCAATGTATTTTTTTCAATATTCTTGAAGTATTACATTCCTTGCTTTCCTATAATATGCAAGTTAGTTAAAGTAAATAATCACAATTGATGGATAACGCAAGGAATTAAAATTTCTTCCAAAAACAAACGTCATTTATATTATCTTTTAAAACTCAATAACCAACCACCCGAATTTCATGATTATTTCCGTAAATATAAATCCATTCTCAGAAAAGAGGTCTATGCAGCTAAAGTAGTGGAAAATGACAGACAGATAATAGAATCGAACAACCGGACTAAAACCATGTTGAATATTACAAAGAATTACACTTCCCCTTCAGAAAATCGCCAAAACAACATTTCCCTACAAGACGATGGCAAAATTGTATCAAATCCAAAGGACATCGCAAATTTGTTTAATTCTTATTTCTCAAAAATAGGTAAAATATCGAAATCAGTAACTCAAAACCAATGTCCACCAAATACACCCACACACGTACCGCATTCTATGTTAACTTCCGAGACTAACTCTAGTGAAGTTATGTCGTCAGTTCTTTAAAAAATAAGTATTCAGCAGGGATAGAAGATATACCTGAATTTATAGTAAAATCTTCCTCTCACGTTGTATTAAAGCCATTCACTCATATTTTCAATAGCTCTTTGTGAGGTGTGTTTCCTGAGGTTTTTTAAAAAGCTAAAATGAAACCATTATATAAGAAAGGAAATAAATGTGATGTTGGAAACTGTAGACCCATATCACTATTGCCAACATTTTCAAAAATCCTGGAAAACTCTTCTATAAGAGACTTTTAGACTTCTTATCGCATAATAATATTCTCTCAAACGATCAGCATGGTTTCAGGAAATCCTTTTCAACTAACAGCGCCATGTTTTCTTTCCTAAATGATGTAACCAATTTTCTTGACATACAAGGTCTTGATAATCCACAAGGTTATTTTTCTTGATTTTTCGAAAGCATTCGATGTAATCGATCATGAAATTCTTCTCTCAAAACTGCACTCATACGGCATTCGTGAATTGCCACATCAATGGCTAATTTCCTACTTGAAAGATAGGCATCAACAAGTAGAAATTTCCCATGTTGAAAATAAAGTATGTCAAGATTACCTTTCAGAAACAAAGCCACTTACTAGCGGAGTTCCTCAAGGTTCAATTTTAGGCCCTATCCTTTTTTTATGTAACGTACGTAAACGATATGTCATCCACCACACCCGATAGAAAATTGGTTCTCTTTGCTGATGACACAAATCTACTATGTAAACATGTCAATGCGCAAAATGCTCTATCTAACCTCTCGTCTTGGTTTCATTCAAATAGTCTCATCGTTAATATTGATAAAACAGTATTCATGTCATTTCGCAATAGTGTAACGAAATCTCTTCCTCTTACATCCCTTTCGCTAAACGAAACCCAAATAAAATCGGTCAAGATAATAAAGTTTTTAGGGTTTCATATTCAGGAAAACCTCAAATGGAATTGTAATATTGATAGTTTGAATTCCAAACAAAGCAAAATGCTATGCATTCCGAATTTTAGCCAACATTGTTAATCAACACATTTCTCGCTGCGTGTATTTTGCAAATGTATATTCTCATTTAGGTTGCGGCATTATCTTCTGGGGAAAATTCACTCAGAGCATTCAAACTTTTAGAATTCAAAAGAGAATAATGAGGATTACATGTAAATCTCACCCCCGAAATTCATGTAAACCTTTATTTAGAGAATTAAATATTCTCACTCTCCCTTGCATATATATTTATGAAGTAGTCGTGTTTTTTGTAGAACTATTAAAATCCCATCCCTGCTTTAGAATCTACTTCACGAACACAACACTCGTAATAAGGTTAATATTCGTCGTCCTGGCGTGTCAACAACTCTTTGCTAAAGAGGCACTTATGATTCAGGAATAATTTTTGTAAAATTTCCTTCCCCAAAATCTAAAATAAATAAATAAATTGAATCTCTTTAAATCCACGGTTAAAAACTTTTTAATGTGCAGTTGTTTCTATAATGTGAAAGAATTTACAGATTTTAATAAATGAAGTTAATGAGAGTTTCAATTTCCTAATAAATATTGTTTTCCACATGACTTCGGATGATGTAAGTGATGTTAATATACTTCTTTCACGCCATTACTTTATTTTCTTTTAGTTTATGAATAACACAGATGAAAATTGATTTGAATCATCCATAATTTCACCTTGACATGTCGAAACTGGTAATTTGAATCATGCTTGATCATTCAAGCTGCAAGCCTGATTCAAGAGACATTCAAGGGTGATTCAAGCACGCTAGTTAACGCACTTTGAGCTAGATTCCAGCTTGAATTGCAAGCTTGAGTCAAGGGTTCTTCAAGGAGAAATCAAGGTGAACTTTGTACTGCATCCCGAAATCAAACATGATTCAAGATTGATTATTTGGTTCTAACCTTGATTAGACTTCAATTCATTCTGGAAATTTTGCTATTAATATCTAGGTTGATAATAATAATAATAATAATAATAATAATAAAAGTACCTTTATTTTGGCGAGACTCACACCTTAAGGTCTGTTCTTCCGTCTAACCATCTTAAAACATTTACATTTTAAATACGAGATGAAAATGGGGAGGGTAGTATTTACATTTAAAACTGGGAAGGAAGCGTAAGGTTCCGGTGAAACCTTACGCGATTCAGTAAACCCAGCAAAACCTCAATCAGGATGGCGGCTTAGTGCCGAACATGGGTTAAAAGCAGCAGTAACAATACAATACAATTATGAATATACATATAGCAAAATATAGAAATTACAACAAGGATATAATAACAAATTATTACATAATGACAATATTTACAAGTTACATATTATAATATGATTTTACCTTCCTAGATACATATTGCACCGTATTTACAAATTATATATTACATAAGATCATAAGAAGCTAGAGTACTGAAAGAATGAAAGAGAGAGAAAGAAGATAAAGAATGAAAGGAAGATAAGGAAAGAAAGAAATAAAGCATACTAATGAAGGAGAAAGAATAGACAGAGAATGTGGGAATACTAAAGGGCATTGTTTTCCATCCACTCTGTAAGACGTCGCCTGAAAGAAGAAAAAGTTGATAGAGATTTTAGTTGAGCAGGAAGTTTGTTCCAAGAACGTATTGTGTGTACTGTGAAGGAGTTGCGCCATGCCGAGAGGAGACGTGAGCCTCGCGCGCGATCCAGTTTCAAAAATTTAAAACGTTTTGCTAAAACTGTAAAATGTCCATTTTTTATTATTTTATAAAGAAGAGATAAGCAATGCAGCGTTCGACGTTCATCGAATGTGAGTGTCCTAGATTTTTTGAAAAATTCTGTCACATGGTCATACTTCCTGAGATCAAAAATGAAACGAATACATGAGTTCTGAGCTACTTGTAATTTACGTTTTATTTTTTCCGTCAAGTCAGTGAAAAGAAAGTCGCAGTAATCAAAGTGCGGCTTGACAACAGACTTAACAAGCATTTCCTTTACTCCTGTTGGTAAAAGATCACGTAGCCGTTTTAAAGAATGGATGGAGTAAACGTTTTTACATGTTTCGTCTATTTGGGTTTCCCAACTTAGCGAGCTTTCAATATAAATTTCTAGATTTTTCACGTGACCGCACCAAACGAGAGGAGTCTTATTAACTGATATATTGGGTAGAGTACAATCTGAAAGTTCACTGAGAGTTTTCTTTGAACCAAGCAATAAGCATTGTGATTTAGACGGATTTAAGAGGAGGCCGATAGATTTTGCCCACATACTGAGGTGAGATCTTCGTTAAGTTTTTGCGTAATTGATGTTAGACAGTTCGCCACTAATATAAATTTGAAGATCCTCGGCATACATTTGATGTTTAAGAGATTTGTTGACGTCATTATGCAAGGGGACCGAGGACACTTTCTTGCGCATCACCACACGCCCTTTGAAGAGAAGATGATGTGTTATTTCCAGATACTGCAGTTTGTTTTCGTCCTGTTAAAAATTCCAAAAACCATTTTATTGAAGGCCATCCGAAACGTAAAGTCTTCATTTTTGCAAGCAAAATATCATGATCAACTGAATCAAATGCCTTGCTAAAATCGAGAAGGACAAGAATAGTTACGTTTCCCGCGTCAATCGAATTTCGAGCATCTTCTATAACATTCAACAAGGCGGTTCCTGTACTTCTACCTGAACGGAAACCGGATTGACATTCATTAATAATATTTTTGTGATTGTGGTAGTTCTCCACTTGATTTCGAACAACTTTTTCTAATATTTTCGACAGAGTGGGGAGAATACTAATTGGTCGATACTCATATGGTTTTGAGGGATGCGATGTTTTGGGGAGAGGGAGCACCAAGACAGTTTTCCAAGCGGTAGGGAAGCTACCACTGGAGAGTGAATAATTGATAATATCCGTAATAGGTGAAACACAGAAGTAACTACATAATTTTAATAGTCTAGCGTTTAATTTATCTGAGCCCGAGGCGTTTGATTTTAAACTCATTATGATCTTCCATAACTCTGCTTGAGTGACAGACGTAAAATAGATATTATTTTCTGAGTAATTCTCTTCGTTTTGTAAAGACTTTAACACTTCTAGCTTTAAAGGTTCATTGATGCACGATGTTTGGTCTACAAAATAAGTATTTAAAGTATCTAAAGGTATACAGATATCGAATGAAGTGGATGTCTTACCCAATCCAATATTTTTAAGAGTTTTCCAGAGTGATTTTCTATCCCGGTTTGCACCTAATGTATTATGATATTTAATTTTTTCATTTATAATTTTTTGCGTAACAATATTTCTTACGCTTTTGTATAATTTGATGTGTTCTTCCTCTTTTGTTTTTCGGGACTCTACAAACGCTGCATCTCTATCCTTCATTAACTGTTTCATTTCGAAAGTTGCTGGGGGGCGAGTTACATGGACTTTTTTAATGGGTGTTTGTCAATGTGGTTAATTAATTGTTCAGTAAAAAGCTTTACTTTGTTGTCCAGAGACGCGTCGTTGTAAATGTCATGCCATGATATCCTTTATTGAGAAAGTTGCATTGGTCTAAATTCTTAAAATCACGATACTCTATTATTTTCGGTTCATACTTAGGACATTTCAGACCATAAGAAACAAATTAAATCGTGCTTAGAGATACCGGGAACTGGAATTTGCCCATATATTCGAACCTTTTCCGGGTTTGAAGTAATAATATGATCGATCCAAGTATCATAATTATTTGTGTGATGAGTCGGCTCCAGAGAAAACATTTTAAAATTCATACCATGAAATAATCTATTAAAGTTAATTGCATGTGAAGAATTTTCTTTTGTTAGATCACAGTTAAAATCACCCATCACGATTATTGAATCAAATTTAGTTTCACAAATTGAGAATAATTCATCAAACTCATGAATATTACCACGCTTAGTGGGTTTGTATATAACAGCTAAAATGAATTTTTTGTTTTTAAAAGTAATTATCACACATGAATCATGGAGTTCAATATTTACCACTAGTAAAATTCACATTGCTTCATTGTTTTGATCATTTTAGGAACGTATGGAAATAACTAATCATATACCGGAATAAAATTACGAGAAATGAATTAGAAGTTTTTTTTTACAAATAAGTTGTTTCCAGACCAGATCTATTTTCAAGAAGAATGTTCCACAAAATAATGCGTTGAATCACTTAGTTTTCAAAGAGCTAATATTATTTGTAACAAAATTCCTCTCTTAGAGGTATAATTATAAATAATCTGTTTTTACTTCATATAGTCAGCAAAACAAGACTTAAAATAGCCTGTTGAGACACTCGCGTGGATTCTGAAAATTATCATACAATAACATTTCATGGAGATATAAAAACAACATTTAGAAACTACTATCTTTATTAGCTGACTATTAAAATGACATTTATTTTTCAATCCCACATCATGGAAATACCGATCATAAAATGAAAAACATTTTTAGCCACATTAAGTAAAAAGAATCCATCTTCTAAAGACTTAATTACTAAAAATAAGGAAGGTTTGGATAAATATATAAAAGAAGTAAAATTTAAAAATGAAAGAGTGAAGTTCAAAGCGAGTTGTATTGCGACTCGGAGGACTTGTGGATAAAAAGGAATATGGTGTGTGAAATATGGGTTTCGGGGAAGCTGCAGTTCACTAGAAACGAGGTCAAACATGTTCTTGTGGGTTGCTATAATGATTTTATTTGCGAATCTATTTAAAGATAGGAAATATCCTAGACTTTTCACCTTTCCGAACAATAAGAACTAATCTCTTTTTATTGGTGTTACTTGTGTGTATAGATTGTTGTGGCCATAAAAGTTATGCAATTTTTAAAAATTGTGTCTTCATTTTATTCGCTGAGGAACAAGTTCACCAATTGTTTGTTTTCAAAGAGCTTGTTGCACGAATCGTAAATAAAATACATACTTCTGCAAGTACTTACTTACCAACCCGTCACTGTTCAATTAAATTAATTGGTATCAACTTTTACGAACATTTCGCGCGACAAGCTATTTGAAAACAAAAAGTTAAACATAAAATATTGTGCAAAATATATTATTATCAGTGATAGAGATAGTAAATACGTTTATTTTTATTGGGATCCACTAATGTGAAATATGTATGGAGGTATTAGCATTTGACATTGCATTACTTTATAAAAACTTTAACTTATTTTATTCGTTTTGGTACATAGCTTAAATAAAAGTTTGTTAAAAAAAATATTTATTTTATTTTATCTCCAAGTATATAAATGTTTTCTGTCAATTTGTCTATATTTTCAAAAATTTTGTTTCTTTTGCGTAGGTTTATTGATGTTCATATTTCGGAAGCTGTACTTCCATAAAAATAACCTAAGTATTCACATACTTAAAAAAATAGTTGCAGCAAAGTACAAAACTCGGTACAATGAGCAGCAGGATCTCCTATTGCTTCCCAGTGCCAAATTTGACTCAAATTAAATTCATCGTGAGATAAATATTATTTTGTAACTAATACTTTGAATTTAAAACATAAATATAACAGTTGCACCCCCAAATAATCTTTTGCTCTTGGTTTTCGATATCCGGGAAGTAAAAGGATATTTCGGAACTTACAAAGTATTCGTAGTGTGGAAAAACCGACGCGATTATTAAAGAAAATTGATGAGTGAATGTGAAAAATCAGGAATAAATTACATTACTTCATATATCATTCAACTATACTTCTTTTTCTGTGTCGATTCCATTCTTTAGAAGTGATGTTGGAGTAATATTTCCTAGTTGACTCTTACCCGTGTTTGATGTATTTTTGAATGATAACATATAAATGAGAGAGTTGGAATTTCTAACATGAGCCATTTTTCTGGAAACAAAAAAGAGTGTAATTTATCATTGGAATCATTTGAATTCATAGGAAATATAATCTTACAAAATGGAATATTTTGTTACCAACCACCAGTTTCTCTTTTATTCCCGACTCAAATAAAACCAAAATTAAAGAAAAGTTATGTAAACAACTCGCCTTTCTTTTGTCTGAATCACAAAGTAAGAAGTTTATTTTAACAGGAAGAGAAGTACTTACCAAAAACATCAATGAAGGTGTTTTCGAAATTATCTATGCATTACAATCGAATGAAGAGGATAATACGTACTTTTAAAAGTGGAAATAACTTTACTGAATTGGACTCTCCTCAAATTATATAATCCAGCACACATTCTCAAGGATAAGTATACTGTCTTTAAATCAGGATGAGTTTTCTTTTTTTTTGCATTTGGGTCAAAATGAAACAATTAATTACTCGTCAACGTTTCTATTGGTTTCGTTCCTTCTTCTGGGCTTATAATATCCTAGTTAATATTCATTTCACACGATTGCTACATGCCACCCATAGAAACATCTTCTATACACCACCATAGCACTATTCAAGATCATAAACTTCTTGCAGTAACAAAAAATTCATTAGCTACGAAAAAGTATCATAAAACTCCGAACGTGCCCACAAAAAAATTGGGACAAGGAACGAAGTGCTTTACTTGAAAGTTCACAGAAATGCCAGTTAAATGTAAAATGAAAAAAGGTTGAACGCCATAGTACCGAATGACACGCAAGAAAGTGGACTCCCTTTATTAGTGGACTGCCGAAGTTTTTAACTTGTAAACATTTTTAAAATGATTAATTGTTGAAAGTTTATTTTTTTAAATATTCGTAAACTTAATTTATTTTGGCGTGTGCATCTATTAATTTCCTCCCCTTAAAAATTGAATCACTTTTACTACTACAATTACGTTCATTTTATAATCAAATTAAATGAATAATCAAAGCCTTACGACATTTAACAGACGAACAGTATCTACACAAAAAATATACACTGTTCGTCAGTTAAAGGTCGTAAGGCTTTGATTATTTATTTAATTTGCGTCGCTTTTAGATTTATTAATAAAAAAGTAGAACATCAAAATAAAACTTATTAATCTAATATTTTAATCCAATCTAATCTACGAAACAAGTAAGTGCAGTACCAAAATAAAACTAACAAAGAACTGACCTATATATACCTGAACATTTTATATAACGCGTCGTTTAATTTCACTTTTAACCATGGTTTAATTTAATCACTTCAATGTTCAACGCATAAATGGTAATATATGTATATTATTTTTTACCTTAGTATAATTAAATTACTTCTTCTTTTTTCATATTTGTCTTAATTTTCTGTATTCATTTGTAATAATGATGGTCACCCTTAATAACTGAAAGAGAATTATATAAAGGCCAACAAATATTTTAAAAAAAGTAAAAAGGGGATCATATAATTTTTGTTGCTGGTGGTCCCTCATATTGCTAATCTGTCAGTGACATCAAGAGTGTACATATCCTATACCACACCGAACCTTCTTTGGAAGAAACCGTACAAACCGATGCTTTGAGCACACCACATCCAACAACGTCCAACTCCGATGTAAATGCTGTTGTTGCATGCTAAGCGTCCAGTTCGCTCCAAGACTTCGAAGTTCTCTCCGTAGAAAAAACACGCTTTAAAAGCCTCTTAGAATGCAAAAGAAGTACAAAGGGTTTCGCTTCAACTTCATCCCAAGCGCGCTTTTCTTTTTTCTTCTCTTTCTGTTTTTTTGCTTGTTTCTTTTTCTTTTTTTCTATTCTGCGGATAGCGAAGGGAGGTCGGTAGTAGTTCTATCTTCCAGAAGGTCGTGTCCTCGTTGAACTGGTGGTTGGCCTGTCGTTTTGCTGGTCTCATTACAACGCTTCTGGCCACGCCAACTTCTTAACCTCGCTCTTTCTTTCCTTATTTGGGAGTCACCCTCAACCGACAACTTTGCGAGAGGAGGACCAGAAAGCGGGGGGAAATGCGCGGTTTGACTAAGAAATCCCTTTTGGCAAATTTGCTTTCTGAACAAAATTAAGAGTCGGGGCGACTGTGACATAAAAGATTTTTGTGTGGTCCACAGGGGTGGGAATCTTTCAAATCGTAGTATTCACGAAGTCTTGAAACTTTTGTTTTTATTATTATTATTGCATACTATTGCCTTTGGACAGTGTTTAACTTGAACACATCTTCTGATTATTCCTTTTCCTTCTTCTTCTTTTCTTCCTAAAATCTATATTCCTGTTTCCTTTGTTATGTCCAATCTTTCCCTGTTTTCTTTTTTCTTTTACTTCGAATTTTGTGTTCTTAATTTTGCTTCTGAATTCATCTCTTGATTTTATCATTTCCCTATTAATTTCTGCTTGTATTTCTTGAAACTAGTTTTTTTTGGTTGAGCAGTTTACTTTATCAAATATCTTTTTTTTAAACTTTTGTTTTTATTATATCATTATGCAGGAATTCTATTTTGTGTACTCAGACCTTGTTGTGACCTGTGGCCATTAGACCTTTTCCACCTAACCACATGATTTGGGTGACTGAATTGCAAATAAGAGACACTGGATTGCCGAGAAATATAAGGTGCCGAACCGACATTGGTCGGGTGTGAGGGAAATCCGAGCTTGAAACCTCACCCACTTATGCTCAGCAGTACGTTGTGAGCAAAGACACTGTACCTTTCGCTTTGTCCTTTGGCCAGCCTGACCATCTTGCCTGAAAAATAGTCATACCAGGTTCTCTTAGCTCTATTTCCTCATTATCTTTTACGCCTTTATGCCAGCGTCACTGCGCCACATCCGTGGATGTGTTTCCGTCCCTGCCCCGGGGAGATGGACGCATATCTACAGTCATTCGTCATTATCGTCTCCACGTAGTGTTCCGTCTCCGTAGTACGCCTCTCTGCTAGGTATAGTTGTCTCATCCGTGCTAGATGCATTATCAGTTCGCCATGGCTGTTGGTACCCTATGGCTAGATTGGACCTCTAGACTAAAATATATCTTCTTTCAATTACTATTGTTGCAAGTGCTGTAGCAAAAAATGATAGGATTCTTTTCAGTGATTCTCTACCAAGCTGTACTATGTTGAAAGAACATGATATTAATTCTTAAATTGCTTATAATCACACCTGCATTACTTGCTGATTACAGTCATTTGATAGAAACTTTTAGAGAAAGTAATGTCATTTAAGTTTTTTCGGCTTTTATACTGTGAACACTAAACACTAAGTTTTTCCTGTTTTCTGCACCATCATCCATACATATAAAGATGTCGAATGAAGAAGATAATCGTACTTTGTAGGAATGGAATTGTTTGTAATTAAACTAATCCTGAAAATCTTCCTGGAACATAATATTCAAGTTTCAAGTGTGCGTTAAGTCTTTTGTTGAATTGACAATATAAAATATACCTTATGAAATAAATATAGTCCGGATATTTTATCTTAATTTTTAGATGTTTATTATTGAAATAAGTTTTTCATATAAAACATGAGCATGAAAGAGGAAGGAATAAGAAGTTGGGACAGTTAGGCTCGAAATATTTACTGTTTAATTATTTTGTCTGTATATGAAGTACTAATACAGGATATACATGGTTTTGCACAAACGTTGCGCATATAACCTATCATGAAGCGGGATAGTAGGATTTATAATTTTTTGATCAAGTAGTAAACGAACTTTTTTTCATAATAGAAATAATGGTCAACAAATCATAATATAGTTTATGTACTGTATATTAAATATACGAGTATATTGATGGAAATCAAATTTCGTGAAATTATTTTTTATTGTAATTAAAATTTTACGTAATTATGGTTAGATACAAATTTTAGACAATGCACAATATTTACTGTGATTTTTTCTTAACACGCTATTTCAACGCTTGATTGTGGCCTTTATCAGGAATTATGACAAGTGAAAGTAATAACAATTATTGTGAATTGTGCGTATGAAGACATATAATATTTTTTACTGTGTTAAACCATTTTAATAACGTTAAAAATATAATTTACCCATTCTAGGTTTAAAAATAGACGTAAATAGTAGAATCAAATAACTTAAATTTTTAATAATTATCTCGATCTCAGTACTTAGGTGTTATATTAGTTTTACTCGGAAAGAAAAAGTATGGTGGTTATTTTGCTCATCTCGAGCCATCTCCTCGTTTCGAAAGCGGTGAGAAGAAGCATCTTGGCAAAGGATTCGAGGTTTCTCGAGTGATAAGTGACGTGACACCATCTTGTGCAAAGTTATAATCCTGGGTCGCATACTAACGAGTTCATTTATATTTCCGATTAAGTGAGAAGACTTCTCTGGGAAGTTGGGAAGAGATGTGCTGCTTGAAGCAGATTGAAGGAGTTAACGAAACCCTGAGTTATAAGAGTAACGACGAAGAAGTAACCTTCCTATACCGGAAGATGAAGGATTTTCAAATAAATCAAATATAAGAGTGATTAAAGTGATTTGGATATCTTAGATGTTTCACTAGGATAAGTAAGAAGTTTGCAAATTAATATTTTCACAACTGAAAACGTAAATAAGTATTTATGTGTTAATTACATCTAAGAGGACATTTTCAACGTACTTGTGTAATACTTTAACTTGAAATTCCTTGGCGAGTTTTATTCCTATAAGTTCATCCATGTACGACTCCTGAGTGTAGAGTTGCATAATCAATGATTCGTTTCACTATTTTTCTTGTTCTTCATCTCCTCTTCCCCTTCTTCATACTTCATCCATGTTTAAATAAGGAAAAGGATGAAGGTTGCTCAGAAAATTTTGTAAACCATACCCCCAACGAAAAAAGAATAACAAAATGTTATGTTTAGTCTGTTGTGGCGTCAGTTCTTTCTGAGTTGTGCTAAGCAAAATTTTTGATTGCAGCAATAATAAATTTTCTTATTACATTAAATACTTCATATATCACAGAAAGTACACCAAACTATAACATTGCACAACGTTAAAATAAATATATATATTTTAATTGAATCTCAGATTACATTCGCCTATTATAAATTTTAGTATCTGAAGAGGATTTCCTTATAGGGGACCATTTAGAATCCATATATTCATTTCTCATATTTTCATATTATTTAATAATTTATTTTTAATAATAAAAACATCATTTTGTTTTTAATTATGAGTTATTCTGCCTCTTAATTGATATTCAAAATTCTGACTATGACAACCGAAGTGTTAAATAGCCTTCCCGTTTCATGTGATTAAGATGTAGTAAACATCATGGAGATCGTCTAAAACATCATTAAACATCGTGAAGTCTCATGTCTAAATTCTTAGGTACCATGTATGTGTTTGTGAATTTAGTTTCATCCCTTATTCACTCTAATTTCATTCATCATTAATATCACCATCATCCTGATGTACGGATGCCGACGCCCTCTTTGCGCGCGCGAGCCGGTTGCTATTACCACAGACACTTCCGTGTCATTTTTGCTGTTTTATCGGTCAACGCACGATAAAATAAACCTGATTTCGTTCATCTATCTTTCATGTCGACCATTTTCAAGTGCGAACCAGGATATGTTATTTTTATTTTGGTAGTGGGTCAATGTTCTTAAGAAAGTATCTCCGCTTTCCTACTCGTCCAAAGGCTACACTCAACCCTTATGTGCCCAGATAAAGCGTCGGCATTGCACTCTACGAGGCCGGCGACAGAAAGCGCATTAATCCGTACAACCTCGCCGTAACTATGTTATCATATCACTCTTCGTTGTTAATCTCATATGGAATGGTTAGAAAAAAATAAATAATGACTTGCGATAAGAAAACATTACGCGTACTATGTATATGCGTATTATTGTGTCGGGGAGGATCTCTGGATTTGCTTCGCAATCCTCAGCATGTAGGCTTGCTTCGCAGTAAGATTTCCTCCTCTCCAAAATAAAATGTTTTAAAAGAGTTCAATTAGAACAAGATTTATTTCTACCTTGTGACATAAAACAAAGAACAACACCAGACGGCGGGACCAGGCGTAGAAAGTTCAGTGCGTATAACTCACTGCTGATTTCTGGCGAGTCGGTGGTCGGAGATGCCGTGCTGGTTCTTGGGGCGGTAGAATAGGGTTCGTCAGCGTAGAGATATTTCGTTGAGCCGTGCTTGGTGTTGAAATATAAGGTAATTCTTGCTTGAAGAGGTCGGGCGGTGATATGACGAGCAGTCTGTTCACGGCCGGTCCGTTGGTAGAAGTATGAAGTTGTAATCAGGTTTCTGGTTTGAATTAATCGGGCGAAGGCGTAGCGATTCTGTTCGCGGCCGATTAATAGCCAGAAGTCAGTTGCATTCACGTTTGAGGAGGTCGTGCGGTGAGCGACCTGTTCGTTCGATGCGTAGCCTGAAGTGAGTAGTAATCTTGCGATATGACGAGCGGTCTGTTCGCTGTTAGTGCATAGAGAGCTGTCTAAAGTTGTCGGGCGAAGATGTAGCGGTCTGTTCGCAGCCGTTGCATAGACAGAAGTGTCAAGTAATCAAAATTCGTTGCCACGGGTAGGGGCATAACACTGTTGAGATTCGTTTATTTGGAGATAAACGAAGGTTTCAGTTTGCACGCGGCACGCGTGGGCATCAAAGAGTTTCTCGTTATCCATAATGTTAGGATTCTTTGACGTCTCCCAGTTAACAGCATGGCGCATCGTCGTAGTTGTCAGCTTCATGGGGGAGATTCATCGATACGTATTAGGTATGTATAATGAATCTGTAGAAATGCTCTTCCGTATATGCGGGAAGTTTCTGTAATATGTAGGAATGTGTCCCTACAATTGTAATCTCGAAGTTGTTTCGTAATATTCATCCCACATATAAAATTCTATTTCTTTAGTTTTATTTCCTTTGATGTGTTTATTTTTTGAACTTTCAATAATTTTTTGTCGTAACATTAATGTTGTGTATGACTAATATTTCTGTAATAATCTTGTAATTTAGGGCAATAATTATTCTATCAATATAGGGTAAAATTATCTCATTATTACTTTTGATAATAATCAATAAATGATAATGAGCGAATGAAGCAATAAAATATGAACGAATATTCATTCCATATAATGTAGCTTTTATAGTGTAATGCTTTTCCACTATTCCAGGAAAACATATGGTTAGGTGGCCACATTTTCAAGCATTATGGTTTTGTTATATTTTATTACCATCTAAAAATGACGATAT